>ML787218.1:17604-47698 GCA_009831015.1 Picea engelmannii | reverse complement strand
GTATTAACTAGCTCCTTAAATGCCCAAAACCCGATCATATCTAATGCTGAAAACGTCTCGTCGTGTTGCCCTTTCAATGGGTGGATCAGGGATCGAGGTCATGCTATGAAATTTTTCGTTGATATTCTCCTGTAAAAGCTCCGACGTTGATCGATCTTACCATACAGTGCTGATGCGACAAATCTGACTTAGAGGTGTGACTAGGACCTAGGTAACCAAGAATGACTCGAGATAGAACTAGACCGCACGACCTTCTTACCTGGTAAAGACACGCGACGTTGGAGACCAGTGACTTAATTCACTCGTGTTAGTCAGAGTTGGGACTTTCCTTAAGCTATTCATTCTAAAACAAACCTTATCTTGCCGATGCCGAAAAAGTGTCAGGGATCGACGATCGACGATAAGCTTACCAAAGCACTCTCGGATCGGCTCACTTGAAAATGTCCCGATACCGAAAACGCATCGGGGATCGACAATCTAGGATAACTTTATCGTGGTAAAAAATGTTTGTTGTGATCCTTCTGGGTTTTCCTCGATTCCGATAAAGTGCTTCGGGCATCGATTATCGACGATTTCTTTTCGTTCTTTGCTAACATTTATCCTCCCCGTATTTTACCGATGCCAAATGGGAATTGACTATCTCTCGAACCTTTATGCGAAAAACTTAACGCAAACCAAAAATTCATTCTGCCGATGCCGATGACTGTTGTTTTCCGAGTGGTTCATATACTTACTTTAATTCTTTCCGACGCCGAACCTGAGGGCGTTGGGTGTAGTGTTTGGCTGCCGATTCTTAATTTAGGTTTTAAGGTATTTTAGTCATGGGGTTTCACAAGTTCAAACAAAACTGGATAGGTGATGAGAGTCATGAAAATAAACAAAGACCAAACATTTCCGAAAATGAAATCGAGTCAGACAATGCAGAACACAAGTGGTACCCAAAAAGTGAGAAAAAATTGATAAGGCTTTTTAGGGTGTGTTGAGTGCTCAACAACTGGTAGTCTTGTGATTCTTGATATAATGACTGGTTCCTCTGGCTTTTCTTTCTCTCTTGGAATCTTCATGTTCCTCCTCATGTTTCTCTTTAGCTCTTGAGTCCATGGAGTTTTCTATAGATTCCATGCCCTAAATATTCCAACTTCTTCCTTTCATCATAGGATCATGGATGTGGATGGATAACCAAGGATACTTTAAGGCTTCTTTTCGAAGAAGACTTCTTCTAAAGTCAAATTGAACACATGCTGCTTTTCATGGCTGCTACCATCAATGGGAACATGTATAGATACTTCTTAATCCTCAATGGATCATATTATTTAGGATTAGCTCCCTCCTAATCCTTGCTTCATGCATGAATGCATGCTTTTCTTTTGGAATTATATAATCGGCTCCCTCCATCTAAGAGAGTCCCTGAATTCGTCTACATCCTTATTGCCTCCTGCAAAGTGTCACAAGTCTTTTTCCAATTTCCTCTTGATTGCTGACTTCTTTCTGTTTTCACTTCTTCCAGGTTTCTTCAAGTTTGATTATGATTTCGACTTATATTACAGCTGTTACTTATGTTAATAGCTTCCATAGGAATTGTTACCAAGGATTTTCAAGGTACTTCATCTTTTCATGTGTATTGCTTGACTTGTAGTCATCATGAGAACAATCCTTATCTTGTTATTCTTCCATAGGTATTGTTTCTCTTTGAACATCTTATCTTATAAGAAATAGATATGCAAGATATGTGAAAAAGCTATGTAAACATGGTATGTACAAGAATTATGAAGAATATTGTTACCTTGTCTTAGAAGAAGAAGTATGTTTTATCCTGCTTGGCCTTCTTTGAGGGTTATCTTTCTTCGACAACTATTGCTTCATTTGTTTCCTTCCTTTTCTTTAACTCAAGATAGTGGTTCCTGTAGTGACCATATTTTCAACAGTTGAAGCATTGTATCTTTGACATATCCTTTTCTTGATTTGGTTTCTTCCTTGAGCCAAAGTTCTTCTTATTCATGAAATTCTTGAACTTTACTATGAAAGCTTGATTATTGTATTTCTTTTGGGATTTCTCTGTTGCGCTAATCCTTGAATCTTCTTGTGCACAACAAGTCCAAAGTTCTTCAAATGTGGGATACTCATTTCTTGTGTTCATGCTTGTGGAAAATGCATCCCATGTCTTGGGAAGACCATTGAGTACTATATTTACCAGTTCATTCTCTGAAATGACTTCTTCAATAGATTGTAGTTGATTTCTTAACTGGGAGATTCTCACAAAGTATGATGTTATGCTGTTATCATCATTCATTTGTATGTTACAGAGTTCATTCTTTAGACTCATTACTTGTCTAATGTTTCTGACCGAGAAGAGGTTAGTTAGGGCATGTACATCTTCTTAGATGAGTCAAGATGGGAGATGTAGGGTATCAAGTTGTCTTTTATAGATTCCACTATGATACTCATGGCATTGATGTCATTGTCTTTGAACTTCTCCATAATTGCAACGTTTCAAGGTTCATTCTCTTTTCCTTCTTCTAACTGTGGTTCCCCGATCTTTCCTTTCACGATATCCAACACTTTATTCTTGGAAAGGATGAGGTCAATACTTGTCTTCCACGCTCTGAAGTTAGAAGCCCCTTCTAACTTGTTTTCTGACCTCATAGACTAAGTCATAGCTACTTTGACTTGGTCAACCTTTGACTTTGACCAAAAACTGAAACTTGACGTCTTAGCTTGCTGAGAGTACCAGGAGGTGCGCTACGTTAGGGTGCACTAGGATATCCAGAAATTAGGTCAATATCTTCACTTAAGGTGCATCAACATGAGGGTTAGGGTTTCATTGCTGCAACAAAAACTGGCTGCAACTGCAACTGTGACTGAGAAAATCCTCCCAATCTATCTTCCAACAGTTAGACTGTCCGAAGATAGTGTGGGCCCATAACCTGTTATAAATAATAGGTGTGCTCGTTTAACCATAGACAATATAACAATATTGTCACCCAACCATAGGTCAAAGCCACCCCCGAGCACCTTAGCCTTGACATAGAATGATTCGGGAAGCAAACCCTAGGCCTAAATACAGATTGTAGTAGCAGCTGGTACTCCCCAGACTTGCACACTTCCCAGTTTCTGCAGTGCACACTTCTTCAGTGCTGCAATTTTGGGTTGTGTGGACCAAATGAGATCTCGCTACCTATATTTATGTTGTTTTTCCTGAGCTGTCTGGGCCTAATTTTCATTCTGGAGGCTAAATACTTAATATTAGATATTTCCTTGAGGCGACTTGTCTTCTAGGGTTATGTTTAATGCTTTAGGGTATCTTCTTGCTTCCCGAAATATTCTATTCTCGTCAGGGTTATACGTGGAGGTAAATACCTCCCGCAGCTACCATAATATCAACAATTTCTTCACTACTAACCAGGGTGCCAACATTAATGGCCACCCAAATCTTATCCTTACCATTTCTCAACATTGTTGGAATACTTGAAGGTCCTCCTTCCACGATGGGCAGTCCAATAACCACCTTATTTCATACATCATGCATTTCCTCAATGCATTTATCTCAATGTGTTGTTAATGGGAACTTTTGTTTTTAATCATTCATGATTCATCTATGCATTTATTATACATTTATTCATGAATTTATTGCAAGGATTCAAATAATATTTGGTTGTCAGAGGTTCTTTTCTCTTAACATTCGGGTTATCTTTTCCCAAATCTTACCCTGCTTGGGTATTAATGACATACAACAGTCAATCGACAATATAATTTAATTATTAAAGTATAAATTATTTCATGAGGGACCTTACCCAATTCCTCTTTAATATCATGCCACAAGACATGATAAATTTATACTTGCTTGGCTTCCAGTAGCCTTCTGAGTTTACCTCTTCAGTGATGCTTCAGGGAACTTCCAAAGTCCCTTCATCAATCTTTCAACAACAACCTTCCTATATATTTATCCTCTGCTTAAGGTTATCCATCATTGGCTGTTGTTTTCCCAAACAGACCCAATCTTTTCCTAGATGTAACAAGAATAATCATATTCACAATCATATATCAACTGTCATATTAAATTAAAATGCATGTGCCATAGGATTTAAATCAACAAACAATTTCACAAATGTCTCAGCATATCCATATACATTGTGTCACATTGTCCTCAATGTTTTTTTTTTCCACGGAAAAAAAAAGCATAATTCTATTCATCTAAAGATAACCAAATTACATTCTATAGGTGCCTTAAGCCCGACCCAATCATGGGTAGAGAAATCCGAAAAGAAAAACCCCAAAGGGGCACAAAAGATGGCTAGTAAGCCACAAGGAAAATGCAATCAACGGGAAACTGGGGAAAATCCCCAAATAGGCCGGAAAAAAACCATATAAAAGATGTTCCTCCATGGAAATAAACCTATAAATGCAATCCCAACAAACCTTGGTGGCCAGATGGACCAGGTCAGAGTGGTATGAGAACATCACACATCAACAAAACTAGATAGAAACAACATCATTGAAGGCCACGACCAATAAAATACTAGCAAAATAGATGACCAAAAGATGCATGCCCTCACCAAGGACCTCAAAGTACCACTCTACAAACACCACATGCCCAAAGATAGGACCTCAAATCTCTGGCCAAATCCCCACCAGATAGGAGGAAGAAAGCCATCAACAACCACCAAAAGGATCTAGATCTAAGCATACATCAAAGCCTGAACAAACCAATGAAACCAGAGAACTGCAAACCAGAAAGCGAAAGATCCAAGATCCAAGACCCAATCCCAGATCCAAGCATCCACTAAATTTGATCCGATACACGAGATTCTGATCCAAACCAGAGAAGATGCAACCACCAAAAAAAACCAAAGTGAACACAACAAGACCTGTCTCCTGCAAGGCATGACCTCCAGAACTAACTTATCCAACACAACCTCGGTCACAGGAGAGATGAGGAAACACCGATGCTTGCAGTAGACTCGACGGGGGAAATTCATGGTGCTTGCATCATACTCGATGGGGGAAATCCACGGTGCTGGCAGCAAAATCGACGAGGGAAAATCCGTGGCTTTGCGACTAGGGTTTACCCCCGCCGCAGAGCCATCACATTGTTTTCATGTTTTCATGAGGGTAAACAAAATTAATATTTCTGTTGTCTTTACAGTCATATATTTTTCAATGTTCTCGTGTTGGAATTCATCCACACATAACAACACATGAGTTTTATCATCCCAGAGAAACATAATAATCACAAGAAAGGACTTAAGCGATTCTTCCCTCTTTCCAACTCCTACACAGTCTGGACTCCTCGGTACAACTGAACTATTTCTAAGGCCTCTCTGCCTTTTCATAACATGGCTTAACCAAGCTTATTCATTTAAACATATTTCTTAATTTTTTCAAGCTGCAATTGTTTTCACAACTTCCCTTTTATGACATACAATTCTGCTAAGAAAATCAGAGTTTTAAAGAGAGAAAATTATTCCTCCTTTTTCTCCTTCTTTGCTTCTGCAATATGTCCCTCTTGGGATCTACCTACTCTATTCCTTGAGTAATTTCAGCCAAGTTTCATCTTGACCCTTCCCTAGATGTAACAACATACTCACAACAACAAGATTTAGTCCATAAATTAATTATGAACCAGTGCATTTTGCACATTTACCAAGCAACAATCAGATTGATCATCATTCATTTACATGTCTCTTTTGTAGGCATTATATTTTAAAGTCTAATCTAGGATTCTTATAAAAAAAATAGGCTTTGTAGCCCACTGCATGATTTTCCAGTAGTCATTAAGATTATGGATCTGTTCTCTTGAGAGAGCTCTTTGCACAGTTCCTCCACAAGGAACTTCTTCAACGTGCAACTTTCCTTGTTGTATATTCCTCACTATCTGAGATAACCTCAATATGAGTCAGCCTCAACTTCATCATTTCATAGTTTTACCCAATATTTCATAAGGGATATAAGCATGCATTCTTATCATGCATTCCAGTTTACACATTCACACATGCACATTGTTCTATCAGTTTGCATTTGCATTGTGCGGTCAAGAACTTAACCACATGCATCAACATAATGGGTGTGTGCTTTCCATAGACACTCTTTATAGTTTCACACGCATATTTCTTTACAAATCATTCTCTCTCACGATTTCTCACAAACTTTAAAGGCATAGTCAAATTGCCTCTTTTCATAATTAGAGCATTCTTGCTCAGTTACTCTTTCATCCTTTCATACGAACTCTTTTTGCGGAGTAGAAAACCTCCTCCTCCAAATATTACTTAATCAATATAGTTCAACCCTTTTAATCTAGGGTTAGCCATGTATTCATGGCCTTATTCAGTCCAGGCAAGTACACTCGTTTCCTTACTGCCCTCTTACTCAAGCAGTCCTGTTATGCCTTAAAGCATATAAGCGCACGCACACACACATGTTCATTACTTACACATTTAAAAAAAAAATCTTATTCACTCATATTTATCGGATCTCCATATCAGCTTCTTTGAAGAGATCTTACAACTATCTACATGACTAGTCTCTCAAACATAATCCTAATTATGTTTCCCTCTCTTATGGAAACAACCATAAACAATTACTCAACCCAACTGCTACCAAAGCATATAAGATTCAAAAATTCAACTAGGTAATTTACTACATGACCCATGGTAGTAAAATTCCCAAATCCAACTTCCTTTCATGCTCCAAACCATTCTTGGTTGATAAACCCTTATCAAGGAAATCCTTTCCTAAATTCCCTCTCACTGCTACTCGAGCATACTAAGCCATAATGATATGGCTACCATCCACCTCTGGATGTTGATCTGACCCATTGGTCATTTGAAAAATGCCCAAGCATTTTCTTTACCATATTCTGGATCAATAATTCCTTGATCCATTATAGCCCCATTCTTCCTAAGGTTGTAAACAATCAACATCCTTAGTATTTTCATTTGTCATTCTATTTCATCCTTGGTAGTATGCAATCAACATCATTAGCATTTTACTTATGTTGCTACCATTCCAACTAATCTTAGGTTATCATCAACCAAAATGTCCCATTAGCACACTATACCTTACAACCAACCACAATTTATAATAAGTGTATGTGCATGTTATATACATGCTCAATCATTACCATATGCATTGCAACATATCCTGTGCACCAAACATTTAACCCATGCCTAGAATGCTTATGTATTCTTGTTATATGCCTTTTGCACTCGTATGCATAGTCCTGATTTTATGTTAATAAGCATATATATACATACATAGATATTCAACATGCAATTTCACTGTTTGCACCTTTTCCATGTCCTTCACACACAATGGAATTTGTGACTTACTTTCAACCCTTCCTGAGATGTTACAGTCACTCATGTGACAAGTCTAATAGGGGTTATGTTTCCCTCCCTGGATGTTATCTAATTCATTGGCCTTTAGGGAAAGTGTCCAAGCACTCCTTTAATACAACTATAAGCCCCTAAGCTTTCTCATATTCTTATGTCACCTTACCTCTTTTACGAGGATTAGTCAGAGTCCATATGCTTCCTTCTTACTTTTCTAAAAGGGGTTATCCCATTAACAGGTTTCAATTATTATAGGTCAAGTAAGACAACCTCACATATTCCATAAGACCTCTAAACATGGGGAATTACACACACAAGGACTAATCTTTTATTTAAGCAATGATTATAATTTCTAGGGGCTTCATCAACCCACATTTATATGTAACATTACAACCTATTCAATCCATTGTCTCCCTGGACTCAAGCATCCTATAATAGGTTTTTTCCATTCACATCCAAGTCTTTGAATTAATGCCTATCAACATGATCCCATTCCTGCAAGAGTGGCTATCATTCCACCAAAGTAAAAATATAATTCTTCTGCTACGATCCAACATGATTCAATTTTCTATTGAGTAAATTCCCAACAAAATTTCAATCTGCAATCCTTCTCCTTAAGGAGCTTATGTAGATAATAAACAATCTCTTTAAAGTAGAAAACGATTTCAACAGGATCATCTTAGACTTGATATACCAATCATGTTACTGATCTTTTGCCCATCCACGCCTAGTGTTTGAACTCTGCTCTGATACCACTTTGTAAGACACCCAACCCCTTAAGTACATTTTTAATGGATGGGGTATTCAAATTTCACCTTCCCTCAATCATCTCAAAGTCTTTTCTCAAGGGCACCATTGTCTTCTTCTCGTTAATATATTTCCAACGACTATCACCATGCCCAAAATCGATCTTTAGATCAAAATTTATGGCCACATAAAGTTTCTTATACCTTCATTAGCCAAAACCACATCATCGCCATGTGGCACTAATATGGCTCTACATCATTGTACTATTCCATGTGGCACTAACAAGATGCAAAACATCACCATCCAGTATTGACGTGGATGTTGGTGTGGCATTGCCACCTTGCACACCGGGCCCTCGGCTTATCTCCCCCCAACTACTTCGCTCGACCGTTGCGTACATAATTCCTTTGTATCTGATATTTCTAGGGTAGGGGCCCACCAGGATACCAGTATGTCTGCCCATCGAGGTACCAGTGTATCAACCCCTGGGTAAACCTACACTCCACCCGACCTCAAGTGCCTGGTTTGGTGGCTGAGTTGGCACCCAGGACATGTGACCCCACCAACTCTCGCCACTTGGTATGAAACATGGCCCAATCATCGTCTACTTCCTAGTGTGACACATGACACTTGTTCCTCATCGTGAACCACCTTCTCCTTATGCCAAATCAACTTGACACGTAGCACCACCATCCTTTGACACATGGACCTTCCACTTGGGTTGATGTGATTATACACGTCATCATTGTACTCGAGATTCACCCAACATGATGTTGACACCTGTCCACGACACATTGGTTGGGAGATGTCATTTGCCGTCATTATCCTCTGCATAGAACCTTATGAGTGGAGGTCAGAACCTTTCCCAAAATTTTTCCCTACTAGGCCACCGACTCACCGACCTACTCGGCGAATGTGGTTATGAAACAAGAATCCTTCCGGGGTTTCGATGCCCCGATACTCTGAGTGTTAGACCCCCTCATGAGCTTGGATATTAAATTAATGACTGATATCTCTTGGATCGTAGATCCAATGACTGTGGTTTAAAGTACCCACCCAATGGATTTAGTCCATTGTGGCCCATACTTAACTCCTCCTTAAATTAGATAATGACAAGTGTCATTCCTATGACACTGTGGCGACCACACTGGCGTGACATGTCACCGTGATGTCATCTTCCCATGTGTATTGAATATTTGGAACCAGGTCTAGAACCTTGTTCCCGGTTACCGGTGTTTAGGGCCCATCCAACTAAATGTGAATATGATGGCCTTTTGTGTGTTTGATAGCCCGATACCCCAACGTCGACTCTCTCTTGAGCTTCTACGAGAGATCAATGACCAAGATCACTCAACAATTAGATCTGACGACTGAAACTCAAGGCCTTCTATTCAAAGGTCTAAGCCCAACATGGCCCACACTCTGTCCATCGACGAACCAAATGTTGACACATATCATTCTCTGGGTGCGCTAGGTGCCACCCTGACACGTCACGCCATGATGATGTCATCCTCATTCTCATATACAAAGTAAGGGGAAGAAATGGGTGTTAAAACCCTACTCCTGGGTACTTTCTTGTTGGGGTTTCTCACAACTCCCATAAAGGATTCCAACTTGGTACTCCGAGAATTCGATATCCCGAATAACCTATACCCTTTTCTGGGCTCCCCAAACAATTGGTTAAGATTAGATGACTGTCATCTAGTCTTCCCATTGATCCAACGGTTAGCGTCCACCTTGATACCAAATAGGGATTTGCAATGGTTAATCAATCCTTCCTTGGACGAACGAGATTGACTCCCACTCAGAGATTGATGACTGCTGAGTCTTGCCAACTCAAATAAGGAACTTCAAGGGTTTAAGGACTGCTCCTGGGTTTTAGTACCCTCGTAGCTCTTCTTTGGATCGACTTGTAGGGATATCAATGAATGGAGGTTTAATTTGGGAGTTGACTATCCCACCACCCTTCCCAAACTCACTCTACTAGAATTTGGCACAGTCTCCTTCGGTTATTTAAGCCTTTAACGAAGACTTCGATCTTTGTAAACCTTCCTTTTTTTTCACAACAAGTAAGAATCTTGGGTTTCACGACCTTCTCTGGCCTCTCATACACAACATTATAGTTTATTTTTCCAACTTACCATGGGATATTACAACACCCTATTTATATTTCAGGGATCATATACATACACCATCAATTTCATTGATGGTACTAGTATGCATAATTTTGTATTTCACAACATATTAAACTTACAAAAATACAAGGGATTTATTCCAACTACACTGGGATAAATGTCCCTCAATAAGGATTATAGGGCACAACCATCCATATTGTTCCACCACCATTCTAATACAAGAACTTGCCAATGAGACAAGCATTATCACCACTAATCAGGCATACACATTTAAAAGCAATTACATGCAACAATCATTCATTCTACTCTACAAATAGAGCTTGCAAATACTTATCTATTATGTGAAGAAGTTAATCAACCAATTGACTTTGGGGAGAAGCCTTTCCACCCATCCATAAGATCTTCTCACTCTATAACTTCGGCAACATGCCACCCCCGTGCCTAGCCATGATACCACCAAGGGATTCTTTCTCAGGTTCTCAAGGAGATAAGGTAAGGGAAGGCCACTCTCCTTCACACTACCACTGGTAGAAACGTTCTCACACCTACCTAGCTCAGGAATTTTTGAGGTTTATTAGATGACCTTAAAAAATCAAGTTCGTGGCCTCCTCAACATAGATGATTTTAGGGGCTAAATTTTAGAAATGAGCTAATTTTCCATCGTTTTTCCCAAAACAAGATTTGCCAATTTCCATTTTTTCTAAAAACAATTCGCCCAGATTCCATAAAATAATTTTTTTTTACCTTAAAAATCACCAAAAATTTATAGAAACTATATAAAATCCTTAGAAATTTGAATATTTTTACCAAACTATTGCCAACCATTTTACATTTTGCATATTAAGTAATAGTAAGATTAGCCCAGGTTTCTACATTTTAATATAAATTTCCATCCTTAAAATTATCCCTTCTCCTTAGCTCAAGTTGGGTTCTTGGATTTTCAGGCCTACTTGTCCAGCAATGCCTCCATGAGTTTCTACTACTGCTTCCTCACAATATTTCTTTTTCTGTAGGTCTTTCTCTTAGTCCCAATTGTTTAGGTTTGTCTCATCTCAAAACTCAGAAACTCGAGCTCTCTCTCTCTCCTTGGTTCTCTTGTCCGTTATGCCTAACCTCTCTTCTCTCTGAATTCATATCCCTTTTTCTCCTCTCTTTCACGCACTTGTGTATTCCCCTCTATCTTTGAGGAAGGTTCTTGACCTGCCCTTGTTTCTTCTATTAGAAGGGACTCGTGGGGTTAATCTGGGGTTGCAGAATTGGTACTTTGCTGTACCTGTAGTTGATAGTTTTTGCTGTCCTAACCCAGTCTCCCATAGCTGGATTCATTTGGGGTAGTTGGTTGTTCAACTACCATCCTCCCTCATTAACTGATTTTCCTTGAAATCAGGGGCTGATGGAAATAATATGAATATTTCAAATGATATTTTAGCAAGGTGGTTTGAGGTCCTTTGGTTTAATAGAACCTTCTTCTTTTCCCTTTACTAATTCCCCTCGTGGTATCATGGCTAGTACTTAAAGCTTCACCCCCATAATCAGCTGGTTGGCATTCTTATTCAAATGAAATACAATTACAATATTTATATTCCTTACCTTGGCAATCATCAACATGATTAATTACATATAATCATGGGTTTTAGAAAGGAGATATTACACATAATGTATCCAATCACAAAATAAATGCAATATTAAATACCAAGCATTATCAAAAAAGTTCAAATATATATTATACGCTAAATCATACACTTAAAGATCACATACAATATCCAAAATAATATTAAATATCAAAATTGGAAAAATAAAGTACATGAATTTAAGAAATGCTCCAGTCATATAAGAAACATAGATCATGTCTAAAATTTCAAAAATTATAAATACCTAAGCAATTCAGTTTGATACACACCATATGAAAAGAGAAAGAGATTTTTTTTTTCCAACGAGAAATTAACTCGATTTATATTAGAGATATAAATCATTTACATCACAAGCAGCCATTACAATTCGTCCCGGAGACCCAACCGGATTTGACCTCAAGACCTCCTCCCAACACTTGGAGAAAGATACTTGTCATTACCAGCCGCGCTGTCTCACGGGACTAGTATGGACTTACATAGTAGTGAGATTAATCCTCAAAAAACTTCAACAAATGTGTCTGAACTTTAATTACAATTAATTCAAATTAATTTCATTCTTGTGGAAACAAGATCTAAATAAAGCATGAAACTACTAACTCCCATAACTGTTGACCCACCCAAAGGCCACTTAGGTGATGTGAGAAAGTGTCGTTTGAGGGGTCATCATTTCTGAAGAAATGGCTAGAATATGGTGCCATCTGTCTACACACATGATGCCTTGTTCTCTTCATGCTCTATTTCTGCGGTTAGTTGATTTATTTTTAGTTGCCTAAGGTATAGCCTCCTTGTCTCCTAGTACTGAAAATTTATTTCGTAATTGTGCAATTTTGCTTCAATATTAATCTGCAGGATAAGAGAATTTTAACATTTTTTTGTAATCAATATCATATTAATGCAGTAGTTTAAACGTTTTATTTTTTCGGGGTTTTTTGGTCAGTTTTTTCGTTTGATTTAAGTGGTTAAGTTTGTATAATCTAAGTGTTTCAGGGGTTTCTCAGCAGGCTGAATCCATTTATAAATTCAGAAAGACAATTTAAATAACAGAAAATAGAGATTTTGTCCAAATTTACATTCCCGGATTCTAGCCAAATCCTGCCAAAAAAATCCAAAAAGTAAAACGTTTAGCCATTGCCAATATCAATTTCTATGTACAATTGAAAAACATAAGAAGTTGAGCTTTATACAATTTTTTTTTAATGATAACTAGAATGCTAAAATCACATAGCAATGTATTAACAATTTGCTTCCCTGAAATGTGTCCCAATCCTTCAGCTATTGTCTCCACATTATTTTGACATGATAATCAGATCTTACTCATAAACATGGGCTCCCAATAATCTGAACTCTTTTGTCCATGGTGAGGGCAAACCAAAATTACAAGTCGGGGAAAACTAACTCCTGAAATCTCTTGAAGATTTATTCATCTGAGAGCATTTTTTCTTGAGTTACAAGTATCAAATCCTTTTTTACATTCAGTCTTTCAATATCAAGAATCAAAGTATTTAGGTCCTTGACTCCTATCGTATCCAACGACTCCTGTGAAAAAATTTACAAGAATTGGACTATTTGGCTGGCTTCCTCAACTTTCTGGGACACACCAAGCTACAATTTATTTATATCTGACTGTACATTGTTTACCAAAATAACTTCAGAATGAAGGAAACGTTTTAAATATGGCATAAACTTATTCATTTGAACAATAATTTTATCCCAAATTTCATATTTGGAAACAATTAAATATTACCTTCTTGGAACCTACTTCAAAGCATCTTGTAGCAATCCTTTCAACTTCTCCTGAGATTGCAATAGTGCTTCATTTTCTGAATCTTTTTTATAAATATGAGATTGCAAATTTTGAATAACAGTTCCTTTCCTTTAAAACAACATTTAGATTGACTAACTTCTCATTATTTGAAATATCTTCTCGTTTCAAACTTTGACTTTTACTTGATAATTCAAAAACCTGAATTTTGTAATATGGCATCTTTTCTAGCCATATCATCTACATTTGTCTTCATTACTGGAAATTTTCATGATTTTATCATCATCATTCAAATATTATGATGTATGAAATAATTATGATAGAGACCTGGCTTTGGAAACCCTCTAAGCAATCTCTCTGTAACTTCTGAACTTTAAGCAAATGCTCCTCTACAAGTTTTATTTTCTCTTTTATTAATT
Source organism: Picea engelmannii (assembly GCA_009831015.1). Taxonomy (NCBI): domain Eukaryota; kingdom Viridiplantae; phylum Streptophyta; class Pinopsida; order Pinales; family Pinaceae; genus Picea; species Picea engelmannii. The sequence continues at coordinate 33,676 of ML787218.1, read as the reverse complement.
AATTAATTATGTAGGCTAATCAAAATTTTTGATCTCTTAATTTTCCATTTTCTAATGTTAGTACCACTTTATCTTCGTGAGTTTCTATCAAATCTCTTGACTCCACATGTTCGTACTATTGTATCTTTTAACTTTGAATTCATGATTTTGATTTATGTGTCTTTAGAATCCAACATACTCTTGACATTTTCTGACCTAATAGGTGTGTCTATCAAGATAGAAATATTTCCTTCCAATTCCTTTATCTTAGTTGTTTTGGCCCTAATGATAATTATTTCATGCTTCGACTACTTGTATAACTTGCTAACCAAGGTTTGGAGCTTTTTAACATTGATAGTGGATTGAATCAATCTTCTTGACACCATTTATCCAGTTTGCTTTTGCCACTCAATCATATCTACAACATTCAAGAGGGTTAGTTGCACAATAATGGTCTTATATTCAACCTCACTGGAATCACCTTCTCCTTTAGCAATATCTGGCTATAGAACTAATAGTTTAAATTTGTTCTTCTCATGGTCCATAGAAGTTAAAAATTTTGGGACCACAATGTCATCCGGAAGTATTTGTGACCCTTGGGAATAGTTTAAATTGCCTTAACTTCTCATTTTCTTCTTGCATTTGTGAAAATAGAAAAACTCTATTCTCAGACTAAGATCATGGTTGAGTTTCAAATAAATTCATTGAAGACTTCTCCCCTTTAATCAAATCTTGAATTATTGGTATAGGGAAGGAGTAACCATCGCCATCAGCTCAAGTGACTTTGTAGGTTGCACCTCTCCTAAGAGAGCTTCCACTTATTCAAACAAGTCTTCCTAAGATAACATCCATGATTCTTCTCATGCAGAATCTGGAGTAAACTTAAGCATCTAAGTATCTCGACTATACATTTTTCCCTTTTTAAGATTAGGCTTGTTTGAATTAGTAAATTCGAGCGTGCCTGATCCTTCTGTTGCCTTTCTTTTATTTTCAATCTCATACTGTTTTGATGGAATTCCACCTTGAATTTGAGTCAAATATTAATGGATTACTATCTTGCTTTTGTTAACACCAATTGCCAAAGTGGTTATTGATTCCACTACTTGCTCCACTTCAATTGTCTTACTGCATTCTAAATCAAAATTCTGTATTACTGTGACATTTGCAATAAATAGTTTTGATTCCCTTGCAATATCACTCATTTAATTAGATTATGTTCCCTACATCTGCATTAAACAGTGTACACCTTCCCATGTATCCTTGTTAACCAACATTTCTACTTTAGGATTGTTATGATGGATGTAAATGGAATAATTGAAAGGAACTCTTTGCTCTGAGATAGCATGATAGGGGTCGTAATGCCAAACCGACCCTAGCTTGAAACCAAATGAACTTACTATTTTTTTTTGACAACATCTAATGCATATTTACTTTTGATAATGAAAGAATAGACCTGGGTAGGTAAAGTGAAAGTTGACTTCTTATTTTTGGAAGTGAAATGAAGGTGATTTGTAGATAACATTAGCCTAAAATACTCTAAAGCAAAAATCCTAGGTGGAATATTAACCAAAAGTATGTAAATCTGATCCTCACAACCACATAGCACAAGAATAATAAAATGTCTATAAATATACCAATTCCCACTTTAGTTTCGAGACTCAATTGGAATATGTTCTAGAATTTGATAGGCATTTTAGGAGGTGGCTTCCCATAAAAGATGGTGTTAGTATGGAAGATGAATTTATTAATAAAATCCATGAATCATTCCTTTATTTCAATCCGAGTGACTACTGTGGTCCAGTCAACATCTATAAGGGGGATATCCTCCTCCAAATTCCTTAGGTTTAAATGCTCAAAATTTTCACATTGCAAATATAACAACAAGTGTACTAAATATGATTGATACCTAAACATTCTGAGATCATGAAAACTAGATAATTTCTCGCACTAGAAATTTTGCATATTGGTACCTAACTAGAGGTAAGACAAAAGGAGAATAAATTCCATCCATCAAGTTGAGTATGACTTCATCTACTCACACATCATCATCGTACCTTTGAAGAAATAATAGAGACCAACTCTCTTGAAAATTTTGAGAAGGTATAGGCCTGGAGAGGAAAATTCAAATTAGGAAGAGAAGTACCATCTTGTAGGTATTGAGGGATCCATCTTGTAGGTATTGATGGATGGCCTCCTGTTTATCTTGGGAAGTCAAAATATTATTCTTGCAGATTAAATCTTCCTCATTTAAATGATATTTCCTTGGAGGTAAAAGAAGCATTTTAAAAATTGGCATGGTTGTAATAAAAAATATTTCATGAGATCCATCAACTAAAACCATAGTGTAACTCAAGGAGTTATATAGATTGGAACATGTTGATATGAAATCCAGTGACTGGAATATAGAGGGGGCAACAACTTGGGATAAAGTACGGGTCCAATTTGACAACTAGTCTATGCCAATGCGAAGGAGGTCACTGGTAGATTCAACCCTAATCTTACCTAGTAACTTGGTGGACACATGAGTATAAAAAATATCACCATCAAGATCAAGAAAATGCTCTGAGACAAACAAGGCTTGATTAGGTTGAATTACAACTGAGGGATTTCATCTTTGGGCCATTCCAAATAAGCAAATCAGTTCTCAGGGGTCTATGCTAATATTAAACAAAAGAACACATTGATTGATAGACTTATCTTACCAGAGGGTGCTTTATCTTTGCGGGATACTAATCCTTTCCCTGGCTCAAACTTCCTATGTGCCTCCTTCTTCAAAGCTCTAAGCGATGAAGAAGAAGAAGAAGTAATTTTAACGTCCACGAGGCTAACAATAGCGTATGGGACATACCGTCTCACACACTGATTTCAACAGTTCAACTCTTTTCCTGTTCAACTTGATGATGAGCTCCCCTAATTTCTCCACTGTCCCCTCGTTGAATAAGTCATTCCAAGAGCTAGCTGTCAAGATATTTATATAGTTGTCCCTGCTATCTTTGAAAGATTCACACTCTAAAATGAAATGCTTTTCTGTTTCCACTTTTCCGAAGGTGCATAACACAGACACCCTTTCTTCCCAAGCTTCTTTTGGTATTTTCCAGCGCCCAGTTTCACAATGGAGTTGATGGGAATTGGTTCTTAATTGGGAAATAAGCATTTTGGCTCTCCAAGATATATTGGCCCTGATGTATGCTTTTTGATGATGATTGTATGTGGGGTTAAACTCTTCAATATAGTACTCTTTCTTTCTCCCGAGCCCTTTATCCCAAATTCGCTTGTGGAACCTTTCAATAACAAAAGCCTTTATCTCTTTACTGTTCGTAGGGCACTTGTTCAAGTGGATATCCCATTTAATATTTTGTCTCATCCACGTCTTCTTCCTTTTGCACAATATGTCATTGAATATGACCTCATGCCACCGACTGTCTTCCATTTGCTCACTTTTTTTTAGATATCTTATGAGACGCGCCATAACAATTGCTTCAATAAGAGAAACCCCCATTTCACTCAGCATGATATCATAAGGGATTGAACTTTTAATTTTAAACTTGTTTGTGATCAAGCGTTTTTGAATCTTCTCAATTTGTTTCCACTATAAGTAAGATGTGATGCTGGCCCACACTTCAGAACCATATAGAACCACCAAGATCACTAAAAGCCCAAAGAGAGTTTGCATAGTTTTCCAATCCCATAGCTCTGCTTCTCTACATCTATTTTGAAAAGCATAGAATGCTTTCCAAAACGAACGATGAAAATGAATGAAAAATGACCACCTTTTCTCATTATAACTGACATAGTCCCATTCGTGTGTACTTGCAACATGAACTTAATAATTTAGAGAATCCATTGAATGCAAAGTACACATGATAATTCGTAAAAATAAACATAGTTACTTTAAATTTAATGCTAAAGATGTGATATAAATTTCTCATCAGAATCCAAACCAGTGGTTAATTAGGGTGGTTTCGATGGTTGGAGCACAAAATTACAAATCACCTCTTTACAATCTAAAACCATTAGATCTTCTGCATGTGGCGACTAATAAATAATTTCAGAGACATGATACTTTGTGATCCTTCGAGCATCTTATTCTCTGAAATGTGATCACCATGACCATTAATTCTTGTTACTCGAATACCATTGGATATTTTGGATGTTGGGGGTTCTATTAAATATCAATATCATTATCCTCCTAAACATGATTTTCACTATCATTTCTTGTCACATGAATGCCATTGGATCATTTGTGAACTGTGTTTAATATAGAAGTGATGATGAAATCACTTTCCAATGTCTTTTAACATTGCATTCATCAACTCTTCAACTTTAAACCACCTCTCTTATCAATCCCAAATGAATTTATTACCTATCAATCAATATGATCGACCAATGTTGGGTTTAATTATTTATAATGGATTAATAAAACCCTTTCTAGCATATTTTTAGTGAAAGTTTTTCAAACTACATGACATATTTACAAAAGCTTGTAATTGATTCCAAGGATAAGGAACATCAAATTCATGGACTAAGAACATAGGAGATTATCCCTCCAAATCTTGACCAATCGGAAAGAGCGTATATTGGGGGTTTTTCTTGAGAAACTACTGGTTTCATTTGGTCTCGGTGCTTTGTGAATCCTGAATCCGTTCAGGGTCCTTAAGGACTGCCATTTTACTTTCACCATGGCCAATCAAGGGCTTCATAGATCTCGCAGAATGAAAGGTTTGGATCATGAAGTTCAGGAACCTCAACACGAACCTTCTTACGAAGGAATGGTTGAAGAACAAACTTCTGAAACTAGGAGTGTAGCTCCTGGAAGTGGAAAACATGCAGAAGAACCAACCACAACCTTCATGGAAGGCCTTGTATCTTATACAAATCTAATTCTTACAAATCCATCGATCCACTATTTGTTGAACAACCATCCACAAGATTACTTGAAGCTTATTCCTCTTATCATTTACTGTCCAGTTCACCCAATAGGTTATCTTCTTATTAAATAGATGGAATTTTCATTCCCCCAATGGACCCGAAGATGGTCACACTGGCACAAATCACTACTGCTGGTGCTTCTTATTTACTGAGAACATCTATGACCTAGTTGGTTACTCCAACACAACCACTTCGGAGTACATCTCTCTCCACACATGGGTCGGTTAATATTCTTGCTTCACTAATCCCACATATGCACACACCAAGTGCTTTACTTGGTCGTCCCATCAGTCAGATGGACAACAATCAAGTCGTTCAAACAACCACATTTACGCAAGCTACTCATCCTACATCTCCAACTTTACAAATGGGAAGTTCTCCGATACCTTTCACTGGAGGTCAATATTTAGCTGGGGGGAAACCCTCAACTATGAGGAAAAATCCCGTGTGGGGGCCACAACAACAAACCTGGGGGAAGGCCGCTCGTGCAGGTCCTTCCATTCCCATTACTACTAGCATGTATCTTGGATAACCATATCCAGGAGTTGCAAATCCTTTATGGGGTCAACCTAATTCACGGGGCATTCCTCAACAAGGAACTTTTCCCAATCAATATGTGAACCCCATGATACCAACACAACACCCCCCTCAAAAAAAGTATAAGGGAGGTCCATCGGCCAACCACAATACATGGGGGGACCGTCAGGTCAACTACAATACATGGGGGTACCATTGGGTCAACCACAATACAAGAGGGGACCCTCAGGTCAACCAAAATACATGGGGGGTTAGCCACAATACATGGGAGACCATATGGCTTTGCCATCCCATCACAACCTATATGTGGTCCTGATGGTGTTCCTATGTCACGTGGTTACTACCAATATCCACAGGCTAACCAAAAATTTACTTTCTTGGTTACATTATATTTTCCTGATCTGTCATGTTTGACCAATGATCCCATACTGCATGCCCCGTTTTGGCCTCCAATCCCTGCTAAACTATCGTCCGATATCCCAAAATTTGATGGGAGACCTGGAGAAGACCCTAATAACCACGTAATGAATTTCCATCTTTGTGTTATTCGAACTATTTGATGGATGTCTCTATTCATTTAAGACTTTTCCAGAGAAGTCTCACAGGCTCGACAACCAAATGGTATATCGAGCTACCGCGACACTCCTTTAGCGACTTTAATACTTTAGATATGGATTTTTTGACACATTTCTAGCTTCCGATTTGATATGAAACCGATACAAAGCTTTTAACTTCGCTCAAGAAATCCACCTCCACTCACATATCTGATCATATTCATGAATGGAGGCACCAATGATTGTTAGTTAAAGCTACCATTCTGGACCAACTCCTGGCATATTGTTTTACTAAGTCAATTTTACCATCCATCGCTAGAGATGTCTCCATGGGTGGTGCTATCACTGAGGAGAAAGTGATTAGTCGTGCTCAATATTTGGGCTTGGCATATTCCTAGTTCGACACACTTTACAATCTGATTCATCATGCTCCTTTCCCATCGAATGATCCATTAAGACCTGCTCTGAAACCCCATGCCGATTGTGTGGCAGGTTCCGAAACAAAAACCACTCCCTCTCCTACAAAAACCTCCAAGGTGAATGTGGTCCAATCCACTTCATTTCAACATCCTAGAGGTAAGAAGAAAAACAAGGGTAAATCCAAAAATTCTTCTAACCGACAAGAGAGTACAAAAACTGATGATACCCAATCCAAAAGGAAAGATAAGCTTCCCTGCATGATTTTTGCGGAGGACCAATACATGAAAGAATGCCCTCATCGTGAGGAAGTTGCTAAAGTTTTGAAAGGTACTTCTCAACCTGCAGTATTAACTAACCCTTTTTTGATTCAACAAGAAAAAATGGTTGCGAAAAATCCTTCCTCTCTGCAAAGGAGAAATGTAGATCATCCTCACCATCAGGATACTTCCTCAAGCGCCGCTCAGGTCTTTATGTATACAAAGACGGTTAATCTAACGACCAAAGCTAAGAATTATGCCACTTCTCTAGATAATCATGCCAATGTAGGTGCTACCGATAAGCCCTCCACTTCCACTCCTCCTCCATCCTCCACCCCTCTTCAGATCGAGAGGTCTGTTGTTGACTCAGTGTTGCACCCGCCTAAGGGCACAATTCACAAGTTAACCTTCAATCCAAGTGCTCGCGCTACTCAAAACTACAACATTGTTGAAGATTTGGCGCAAGCACCTTGTGCTATGTCAGCGCTTGAAGTTCTACAGAACTTTCCAAGTCAACGTAGAACGTTGTTGTTAGCCATTCAAGTTGTGGATCCAGAGGTGTTAAATATGATTATATTTAATCTTGACTATTTTAAACCAAGGCTCTCCAACCACTTGACATTCCAAATTCAAGATATGGTTGGTAGGAAGAACATCCATCACACCATTTTGGATGAAGGAACTTCCACATGTATCATGTCTTTGTCCTATTGATGAGCCATTGGTTCTCCTGAAATTAACTAGTCTCCTACCACCCTTAAGGAATTTGATGGACGTGGTTTCCAACCTTACGAACTTTTGAAATATTTTGGTGTGGAATTAAAGGGAAAAGACGTTTTTGTCGACATTGAAGTGGTTGATGTGCCCCTGGATTATAATTTATTGCTTGGTCACAATTGGTTCTATGCGATGACTGTTGTCACTTCTTCAGTATTTTGTATTTTTCAATTTCCCCATCAAGGGAAAATTGTGACTGTTGACCAACTTGATTATTTCACCCCAGATCTCCATTATTCCCCAATGAATAACATCACTTTCCTTGGACATTTTGATCTTAAGTACGAAAGTGTGGGGGTAGGTCTCATCAAGGATTCCTCACTCATGGGATTTTTTCCCTTACCTCCCCCTGATCCCCCACATGCGGTTGCCAGGGTAAATATGATTATGACTACGATGCGACGATCCTCTGAATAGTTCCATACTTGGGTAGTACCTATCCCATCTTCCCAATTTACGTGAGTGTAGAAGAAGAGTGAATGAACAAACTGAAGCTTGGGGGGCATGTCTCCAACCTCCGGGCATCATACTGAAGTTAAAATGCCAACTTCTTATGATGATGCTAGGGGAAAAGTACCAACCTCTAAACACTATGTTGGGAAAAAACCCGCCAATAGGTATCGATCAACATACCGACCTTTGGACATCATGTTGGGAAGAGGCTCGTTCATGGGTATTACACCGAGCATAGTTTATTCTCATTTTCAAGCATGTCAAAAATGAAACCAACTTTGAGCACAGTTTCATTCTCTATTTCAATCTCGTTAAAAAATGAAGCAGACTATGAACATATTTCATCATTCCTCGAGCTTGTTAAACCATGAAGAGTCGTCTTTCGAGTGGTAGTTTACCCCTTTTTCAATCTCATAAGACTAACTACGAAAAATGTATACTCTAGTCAATCATGACTAGAATAGTTCTCCCTTGTATTTTTTTACACCTTTTTAGGCCTCAAGGACTTTAGGATCTTTAAGATATTTCCAGACTCTCTAAACATGAAAAGACCATCAAGTTTTCCTTCTTTGGACTCGTAAAACATGCATTGAAGGAACCATACGGGGCTGAACCTATCCTTCATCAGGTTTGTTAAACATATGGTGAGGGAATCATCAAAGATGAGCTATATCGAGCATCTATTATGCTCCTCAAGCTCATTAAAAAACAAAGAGGTACTCGCAAATCATGGTGGGGGAAAAATTAAAGGAAGTGGGTTCAGTTTTTGGAAAGCATCATGGTAGTTGTTTGTTGTCACCCTTGAACATGGCACCCATTTGCGTCTCATCTTACAGTTGGATAATCTGGTTGTCTTGCACTTGTTTTCATCTTGTATTATAGTTGGATAATATTCTTGTCTCTATTTCATACCAATTCCATGAGTCCTCATACTCCTTCAACTCACCCAAAGAGTGTTTCGGTGATCATTGCACTATGTTTTGGTCTATCTCTCAGTCGATTCAATGCTTCCAAGTCACTTGTCATACCTCACAATGTTCAAGGGAATTTTCACCTCAAACCAACCATTCTATAATATTACCATCTTTCATCCCCATGTCAATCCACACTCATTTTATCTATCATCTTACATCACTATCCTGTCTCAGTTTCATGTCGATGATGCGAGATACATCATGGCCCTCCTTTGACGAGTTTATTCCTATCGACTTCAACACATTATCGAGGAATTAAACTTAGAAACCAATTAGTACCTTGGAGCCTACATGCCTTAATGGTAGGTTTCCTCACCTTTGACAATAGGTTTTACACCATTGGCCTCTAATCGAATGATTCCACAGATGTTTGACTTCAACTCATTTATTCACATTCACTGGAATGTACTAGGGTACCTTGGGATTCATTGTCATCATTGGTGATTTCCTTCACACTTGTTAATGTTATACATTAATGAATGGTAATCAAGTGGTTTCTACCATGTTCGACATCAAGTCATCTATTCACATGGTTAGAATCGTACTATTTTGGGATCGGGATGAAGACCCCGGGTTGGGCGCTCTCTCTGTTATGTGATTTACCCAGGTTATGATGGAGATTATTTGAGTATTTTGGGGATTCCAGTACACTCACCCTATTGGAGAACCCACTTATATATATATATATATATATATATATATATATATATATATATTGTCACATAGATCCACTTTATATTGGTGTGTGGCTATGTTTTTGTCATATCGTAGCTCCATTGTGTATTCTTTCGTGGCTATGATAAAATCATGTCGCAAAGGTATGGATCCAGATTGTATCTCCAGTGGCCATATCCTTAGTGAATGCTTTCATGGATCCACAATATATTGGTTGACGACCATGCTTTGAGTCAGTTTACTCCAAGCATAGGTATGCCTGCCTCAGGGACGATATACATATACTATTTCATGTTTGTTTGTATATTCCGCTAGGCTCTCCTACTCCAGTCGCTTGATACACATATTTTTTTAAAGTGTTTCGGCCATCAACTTATCTTTTGACCTCACTCTTTAGGGGGCATAATTTACACACCAAATTCCCACACTACTAAGTGTGGATTTGTCACACTTCAATGAGGTAGTGTTTGTCATAATCCCTAGACATGTTAGGAGAAAAAATTATCATATGAAGGTCAAAATACTATATGCACATGTATTATTCATTTTTATTGAAAAAAGGAAATTAATTTAGTGTGAGAATCAACCTCACATTTAGTTTCCTAATCTCAAGAAGAAGTCTATAATCTCATGGATGATTGAGAGATTTTCTCAGACCAATATCCTAATTTGATGGATCTTGAGAGATATTTCCTCCCTAAAATCCTTGAGAGATATTTTCTCCCTAAAAATACTTGAGAGATATTTTCTCCCAAAAATCTTGGAGGTCCCAATTTAGTGGATCTAGTGAGTGATTTCCTCCATGGTGGTTAAGCCTCCAAATCCTATATAATGAGGACATTCCAAGGTGAAAATAGAGAAATAATTTCAGAGTGTCAAACCTTTGATCTAATGAGAGGAATCCATCAAAAGCATCATCATTATGATCTTGGGATATTCAGGCAAGGGATGGACTGGAGAGCTTGGAGGAGCTGCTACAACATCTATGGTTGGTTTATAAGTACTTCACCATGTTTATACATTAATATAACTTGGCCTATTTCCTTCATGTTGTTGTTTATGCATATATGTCTATATGGATAGATCTGTTCTTGTCTAATGATATATTGTAGAAGTAGAAGGTACTATTATGTTCCTTGTAGACTTTCTTGATCATGATAGGAGCTTGGAAAAATGGGCCAAAGATTGAATATTAGCGAGGACAACAGTCGAAAAGGAGTAAGTCATACTTATTTATTCTATCTTCTCTACCTATAGACATAAAGAATAGATCTAAAGGAATGTTAGTGTCCATTTGTTTGTTTTTTTGTCTTGGTCAATAGGGGTGTATATATCCAAGGGATATTTCACTTGTCCACCGGGGAAATATTCCGTAACAATCCTATACATAATAGAAAAACACCTTGTTTTAAACTCAAACTGTTGAGGGATTTTGCTTTCCTTACATAGAAAAATGGTTAAGCTTCTGGACAAGGTTGATATATTTATCAAACAAATTTGAGGGTTGTATACAACCCAATTTCGAACTCTCATGGGTTTTGATAATTGCATATGAGATGTGTATGCAATATTTTAGGTCATTTTTCACCTGGTTCGATTGAAGAAATAAGGGTTCGAGCCTTTGTATTATATTTTATGGCTTATTCAGAAACAATGAAAAAACCAGGACAATTATGCCATAAAGTTTTGGCTCTCAATATAAGTGATATTGATTTTATTGGCACAATCAATTGGTATAATCCTTGATGTATGATATTAAAGGTTTTGTGCAAATGTAAGATTCCCTGTACATACATATTTGGTTTTCAATTTTGGTTATTATTTCTCGACATGAAGATTTGAATTGAAAGGAAATATAACTCAGATTATTTTTGTGTTTTGAAAATGTTTTTATTATTGCATACAAGACCAAATCTCTCATACTTCGACTTTTTATTCATTATTCCTTAATTCCCAGGAACATATATAATTTTAAAATTTCATCTTTCCTCCTCTTGTATGAGATAAATTTTTTTTCTCTATCAGTTTGATATGGATATTTAACACTATAAGTATATTTTGATCAATTTAAAAATTGTGGTCAAGGGCAGAATTTGGAAGGAATATCTTTCAAGATGATTGTTTTTAATGGACTACGTTTTGATGAAGACACACGTATATTTTGGAAAATGGTTGATTATTTAGGACCAATCCCCTTCGTACTCTCATTTTACAAGAATTATTCTTGGTTCCCAAATTTCATTTTCATTTTAGTCCATATTTCTTCCCCTTGATACATAAGCAATTTTAGAAGCCTCTTTTGGAAATATACAGTGGATATGCTAGCAATTAATGAATATATGTTTGACATGGCATGCATGAGATGATTATTGGAAGACATTTAAATATTAGTTAATGGTTTATGTCTGGTGATGTTGTTATTTTGAACACGTGAGACTCTTTCCTTACCATCTATATTCACTTTCCATACATTATAAAGCCTCTCATATTCCCAATTACATTGTAATTCCCATGTTCTTAAATAATGGTCAGTTGTATAAGGTGGTGAAGTATTTCAAAGCCAAGATGGAAATTTATTTTAAGTGTCCTTTCCTTTCAATCCATGGTTGTATGCATGCTTTCTTGTTGATTGAGTCGGATCTATTTCTAAAACCACGTTAATGTAAATGGTATTTGATGTTTCACTTTCTATTATATGCATACTCTAATTTATCCTTATACTTTATAGATGAGCTTTTTTAGTAGAGGCAACCATAGCAGAGGAAGAAGCACACATGTTTTTTGGCAAGGGGGAAACAAAAGACTCTTATTTTCAATTCACTCTGATGTTGATTCTGAAGAGTTTAATCAAATATTACAAACATGTTTCTTGAACTTAGTCGGACAAAGATCCTTTCAACCTCCTCCTCCACCTAAAGGAACACTTTTGTGCCCTCAACCTAATATATTTGGCATACTAGTACAACCACATGTGTCCTTACCACTTGAGATCCCAACAAATGATGGCTGTAATGATGTTGTAAATCCTCCCAAATTTTAAGCTCATGGATGGCCCACAATGTCATTTCCATTACCCCCTCCTTAATCTAAGCGACTACCCTGCACATTGCATCAAAATTATCTCATGCCTAGTCAACCTAGCCATTGAAAATATTTAAGTCCCTTTCCCAAGAACCTGAACCTTCCAAAGGGAAACAATTGACCAATTCTGTAAAGTCTGACCAATCTGAAACATCCTCACACTTAATCACCTCACATTCCTAGCACCCTGGACATGAGGATGGACATACCCATTTTGAAGATATACATCCATAAGCATCAACAGTTAAAGGTAAAATGCCTATCAAGGCAGATTCACAGATGCCCAAGCTGACAAAGTCTAAAAAAAGGGGACATAGGTAGATTTCCTCACACAAAAAATATGATTTCTGATTTTATGATGTTATTTTAATTTGACTTCACTGTTGGGACAAACCTTATTTATTTTTAGACTGCAGTTTATATTTTGGACAACTTGTTGATTTACTTATTTTGGGCATATATGCATATATACTTGGTATTTGGGAGTGAAAAGTGTGTTTTGAAATATTTCACGTGTTGGATGATTGGGATATGTGTATATAATGATGTTAGATGACATTAATGCATAATTATTGATAGAGGGACAAGGGGATATTTTGAAAATTAAACAAAAGAGTTATTAGGGGGTCCCCACCTATTAGTTAACATTTATTATACCCTTATCATTATTTATTAATATTTTCATATGAGTTGTCTCTATTTAACTAAAATTTATTTAAATAACTTAACAAAAAGTAGTTGGAACTACTCAAAACTACTTTTGGAGAATACAAGGAGAATTGAAGGGACAAGAAAAAGGGGAGAGATATATAGAAGCACAAACTCTTATAAGGTTTGCTCTTGCTCGAGAGTGAGATTACATTACTACTTCATTCATTTCTGAAACACTTAAAATATAATAACTTCCTGTTGATAGCAGGGTCTTACTGAAGGTGACATTAAGAAGGGCCAATAAGCATTGATTGTTGACATGCTTCAGAAGGTTGATAATATATTTTTGATAGTTTGTAAATTCTTATTGGATTTTTGAATTAGTTTCCAATACTAATTGGGAATTTTGTGCAGAGTCAAGGCAATGACATACCATGGCTTGTTGATCTAGTTATTTTCTAGTCTTGGTTTTACTTAGAAGACATTGGTCGTATTTGTGTGATGTAACATTCCATCTCTGACTTCTAAGTTTTTTTTCTGGTCCTTACCCATTCCGGGGTATGAAAGAATGTTTTTTGATTGTATTTCAAAACTAACTAAATAAAATCATTTGATGGTTTTGAGGTCTCATTTTGGACTACATGTGTGATCTTTATTTCATATTTTATGTTTTATGACTATTCATTAAATATGTTGTAACATCCTCAGTTGCCCATGCTGAGGCATTCTACACGAGAGAATGCTTTCATTCTCTCTGCTGAACATACTGTAACATACCCAGTATCCATTTGAGATATGCCACACAAAGTTTTCGAGCTGCATGCAATTAAAACATATACACACAAAACACTTGCAAAATTTTACATATAAAACGTAAACATACAAATACATACTGTAATTACACAGATTCATACATAAATGATAGTAAACATATACATGCAGCATATGCAAACAATACCCATAAATATAAACACAATTATAAACCATACACAGGATAAACCCATAAAAATAATCACGTAAATAATAATGCAACATGTAAATTTATCACATAATTGACACTTATCTTGGTAAGAATATCACCAACTATGTACAGACCTTCCATGAACCTCCCAGCCTTAGACCACATTGTTCATCACTCTCAACAACACAACGGGTCACCCCCGAGATGGGACTAAACTCCACCCAGGTAAAGGGATTCCTAACCAGGCTAATGGTTCATAGACAATAGGAAAGACTCTGTCACAGGTGCCAACTCAAACTAACAGTCTACAATCCCTCATTCCCCACATGCTTGTCCCACCCTAAGAAGTGTGCCCCTTCACTTCTCAATAGTCCTTCGGCTGCCCCAATTCCTTTCCGAGCTCCAACAACAGGCTGGACATGAAGTCTCAGAGCCATGTATCCGCAGTTTAGCACCTTCAAAAAATAAATTGCCAACAATTCTCTCACCCAGAGAGAAATTTCTCATGGGCTTGACAACCCGCCTCTTCAATATCCCATGGTTCTGACAACCCGCTTCTTCAGTCCGACTCCCAAGCTAACCAGGTACACAAACATGTATGGGTACGGATATGGTTAAGGTACAGTGACATGAAGGTATGGAGGATAGCTGACTGCATGAGTGAAAGATCATGGTATCACTGAAAAATGGATGACCCTCATGTCAGAAATGATAGGAAAATGAACTAAGTCCAAACAATATGTATGCATGTCCCCAACTTGACACTTGTCATGTTGGGAGCTACTTTGGCCCACTTGTCCCCAACTTTGGAATTTAGGATAAAATAATTATCCATACTTTATAATTTAAGAAATATTAATATAATATTCCTTTTTGGCTTAAGGTCCATATCTTAGCCCCTTTTCCTTAACTTTAATCCCACCCTTTCCCTAACTAGTGGAGTTTAGTTCCCCATACTCTTTTATCATGGTCGGTCTGTGTGCATCGATGTATTTTATATTAATGATGAGACATATACAAAAATAGGTGCACTGGCCTTTAACATCTAGGCTCTCCAGACTAATCAAAACATAAGCATCCCAACTTATAATAACATGATCACTAGCCTATAAAACACATCATATACATAAAGGCTCCCTAGCCTCAAAATCACATGCACTTAAGTTGCTGCATGCGGTATCCTGGAATATGCACACTTCATCATTTTACTGCACAGTAGATGCGCACACTATGCCATGAAAGATGCATACAAAAATGATATCAACAACTCACCAACTTACATACATTTGTATTTACATTTACAATTGGGTTCGACCTAGGGATATTACAATCCCCTCCCCTTATTTATGCATTGTCCTCATTGCATTATGTACACATATACAACAAAATTTCAAAAATCCTCAAAAAGATGTGGGTATTCTCCTGGCATTCCATCCTCAGGACCGTATCAGGTCCATTGGACCTTTACAAACCCTATGGATTGATTCCAGAGCTGTTTGATTTTCCGGTCCATAATGCGTACCAGATGCACCTGGAAAGCACCTTCTTGGTCCACTTGAATCACATTCCAATCAATAACATGATTAGCATCAGGTATATATTTCTTGAGCAATGATACATGGAATACATTATGAACAGACATAGATGCAGGAAATGCAATCATATAAGCCACTGGACCAATCCTCTCTAGGATTTCAAACAACCCACAATAGGGAGCTGCCAACTTGGAACAATTTCCCAACTTCAAGGAACTTCTGTTGGCTTTCACTTTCAAGAATACATGGTCCCCAACTTTAAATTCCCTGTGAGTTCTTCCTTTATCAG
>ML787218.1:0-17504 GCA_009831015.1 Picea engelmannii | reverse complement strand
GGGGGGGATATGGTATTTGAGTTTCCAGTTAATCACCAATTTCACTGAAAATCATATATGTTTATCAAAATTTACTTCCATACTAGTTGCATTGTAATAGGATTCAAAAATACATTTATACAATTTAATTTCCTAAAGAGAACCATGACTAAATAGCATAATATCATAAAAAAAATAGGAGGTGGGAGAAACACAAAACCAACCACTCTTATGCCTTCGATAAAACCCATCTTTTTATCTTTAGTTGTTAATCTACTTAATCCTTTGGCAACTAGTAAAAACAAGAAGGGGGATAGGGGACACCCCTGTCTAATCCCCTTTGAGGCATTGAAAAAACTAGAAGGAGGCTCATTTATTAAGATACAAAATGAGGCTTATGATACACACCCTTGAATATAATTAATTTGTCGTAATTCCATTCCCATTTATAGCAGAATCGGTCATATGTACAACCAAGTTACCTTATCATAATCCTTTGCTAGGTAAATCTCCAACACAACTATTGGAATCTTGTCAATTTTGGTAGAATGTAAACCTCCCTATGTGATTCCCATAAAATCATGAATATGCATGTTGAAAAGGAACCCAAATTGTTCCTCGGAAATCACTTCATACATCATCCCCTTGAGCCTATTTTCTATTATCTTTGAGATGATTTTGTAAATAAGATTACAAAGTGAAATGGGTCTAAAATTATTGAAGGAGCTAAGCTCATTCTTTTTAGGAATTACAACAATAAGCATTTAATTAAGGGTCCCCAACACTTTACCAGAAGATTTGGATTTTTCAACTACCCTTAATCTCTCATCTTTTAAGAATTCATAAAAAGCAATATAAAACTCCATAGTCCAACCATTGGGCCCAAAACTCTTGGTCTTATTTAAAGATAATAGAACTCCTTTTAATTCCTCCTTGGAAACATCTAATTCTAAGCTACCATTCGTCCTTTGGTCAAAGAGTCTTTGAAAAATCTTAACCACCTTCATCATATCTTTTATGTTTAGAGATTATGGATCTTTGATTAGATTTTGAAAATGAGGCTTTCCAATTTTGCAATGTCTTTAAAAGTTTTTGCCTTTAAGCCATTAAGCAAACCAATCTCCCAAACATTATTAACACATTTCCTATAATTTGCATAATTGTGAAGGAAATTGGTGTTGTTGTACACCTCTTCCATCCACATGCCTCTACTTTTGAGACTCTACTCTACCTCATATTTATCCAAAAGTTCTTTTTTCTTGTCTTCAAGGGTTTAAATCTAACATCTCTTCATCATTGGAAACCCCCGTGACATTATTTTCAAAGGGAGTGGATATGTCTGCTTCTACCTTTTTTAAGTATGCCAAATTTTCTTCCTTTCCCACCATGCAACAAGCTTCTTTACTTGTTTAATATTCATATAAAATTGAAACATGTTTGATTCTCGTGAAGGGTTATCATAACATTTCCATTTTTTTGTAAGACGCAATCTAAAGTCTTCCTCGGTCGACCAATCATGATTGAAATTAAAAGGAGATAGGGTTTTTATGTCCTCTTTATCTATTTGTATAAGAATATGTAGAATATCATATGAGCCCCCATGTGATACCCATGACCTAAATACTTCACCCTCCACCAAATTTTATGTTGATAAGAATCTATTCAACCTTTTAGAGATGACTAATCTCCCCCTCCTAAAGTTTCTCCGGATTGGGATTAATTGAATAACCTCAATATTAATCAAATTAGATTATTCAAAGAAGTGGATGAAGTATCCCATTAGAGGATTGATATTGTCCACTTCTCCCTGAACCTCCCTCGAAGAAAAGAGTCAAATTCAAATCCCCTCATATAATGAAATTGTCACATTTTAGGGTTTCTTGCTCTTTTAGTTGATCCTAAAAATACCTTTTATCCCTGTTAAGGCCCTGTTGATGTTTATATTGGTCAATATCTTAACAACAACCTCACGAGGATATGAATCCCCCTGCGTTTTTATAGAGGTGGTACTCCTCTTTGGTTGAAATGTTGGAAGTTTTTTTTATATGATTCTATATTGAATGAAAGATCTCCCAACAAATGTTGTATATACAAATATACATCCCTTATGTATAGTTATGCAAACATAAATCATATCATTTGAATAAAATAAAGATACGGTGTGTCAGCAGAGATTTTTTTCCACAAGTTTTTGGAGTCTCCTTTCAATGAACATTCTTCCTTTCTTGTCGGATAAAATGAACCTGGAATTTGCTATGACTTTTGGAAGATGGAGTAAAAATGGACAGGTCTTCAAAGAACTTTATATGAGTATTTCTTTGAAACTCAAAAGATATTTTGATATAAAATATAATTGAAATCACATTCTTTCAACTCAAATCCCGAGAAATCACTAATATAGTGCCCCGAAGCAGTTCTTTGTAGAAGAAATTTGTAACAATATCCCAAATATGACAAGTTTAATAATGTCAGAAACAAGAGGGTTGAAACAACCTCTACAAAATCTTAATGACAACTAATAAATTGAATGAAATAGCAATTTCATTTTTGCAAGGAAGGATGTTGCTCTTGTGAACTTGAAATATTACAAAATGATTGAAGAAATCTTAGAGAAAGAATTTCCCATACCTAAATATTCATGTTTGTCTAGAAATACATGAAAGATTTGATGGAAGGAAACAGGGAAGAAGATGTAAGAAGAGAAAAGTTTAAGCAGGCCAATTCATAGAATATTGAAAGATAAAACTTTGCTTCTTGAAGACTCTTCATTGTTGTAGAAAACCTTTGGTTGTCGACTTCTTCATGGTGCCTTCTCTTGCCTTTTTAAAATCTACTCTCAAAACTTTTTGAATTAGTTAGGGAAAACTTCTTGAAGTAGTTTCCACACGCTTCCTTCTTGGAGTAACCACTTTAATTAATACATTATTGAAATATCATTAATGAATTTATGTCATTAAAATTCGTTCTTTGAAGTGGGGCCCATTTCGTCTTTAATAAAAGTCATTTAATAAACTTTTGTTTTCAAATTAACCGCCTTTTAAAAAGTGGATTGTGTTTTAATTTTTTGAGCATGATATTTGACCTTTCATCCATGGAAACCAATCTAAATGCAATATTCATCATCCCATATTTCCAACAAGTCCTCCCTAGCAAGAATTGGAGTTTTGTATCTCACGTTATAGCCTCAGGAAGTCGAGGTTCTAAACAAATTTACCAACAAACCATGAAAATAGAGCTAACTGTTATTTTAATTTTTGAGAGAAATATGGCCAATTTCATCTCTTGAAACATGTTCCATAATCTTCCTCACCTGGATCTTGAGTTATGAGCTTCAAAAGTTCGATGCTCAACAACTTTCCATCAAATTCATGGATTAATTTGTGCCCTTCATTAAAAATTTCCCTTTAAAATCCCACATGCATTGTGGTAGTTGAAAACATGGTGTTTATAATGTAAAATTTTCCATACTTTTCATGTGGAACAAAGGAGATTATGGAGACATTGGTGTACCTCTCGTGCCTTAGAAAAATATATATATCAAGAATAGTTTGGTTTCCTAGTCATCGCCCAGTTAACCTATGAATATTTGACATGTCACATCCAATCACCACCAGTCACCTTCCACGTGTCACTTGGATATATTTACAGAAAACTTAGGACAAGAGAAATAATATTAAAATAATATGAGGAATTCATAGGGTTACGTGAATGAGATAGGTAAGGTGGTAATTAATGGTAAAATAGGTCGTGAAAATGTCTAATTATAAGACTATAGTATAGAGTATAAGAATGGATAGGTATGTTAAGAAACTTAAGAAACCATTGTGAACCCGGAGTAAGACTTAGTAAGAATGAGTTGTGAAAAAAATTCTTCAAGGCTCTTCTTGCATGAGTATCTCAAGCATTCAGACTCGGATTTTGATTCTGTAAAATGTATGACAAAGATGAGATTGAGGGATACACCATAAGTTGATGAGCATGCACAAATTCCTCCTTCTAAATTTTTTTATATATTATCTTAAAAAGAGCGGAAAATCGAGGTGACCAAGTTTTCGATCAACAATTGGCTCAAACTGTGGGACAATGACCCCATGTGGGTCATTGAAAATCCATAATATGACAAGTTGCCTTCTTGATTGGGTTGTGGATTCATCTTAAAATGTTTTCTCCATCGAACAAATTCTTTATCACACAAAACTTGACTGAAGAAATAAACTATGTACAAACAAGATCTACCTACCCTAACCTACTTGGAGGAAAGGAACACTTTTAGGTGTAGGTAGATTTCCAATGGATCCATTCAAGCATCCAAATTATTTGTGGAATGAGATCTATAATTGGGGAACATATTGAGGTTTTTATCAAGGCGTCAAGAGTATGCTCAAAGAATATTGAGGTAAATTTGAGCCAGATGTGACCAAAATCTAATTGCATTGCTTGGCCAACAATTATTTGGAATCTTGATTCAATGAAATCATTTATTGGTTGCCCAAGAATGATATTTTCTTTGGTTGGATGAGAAGTTTCATATTTGAAAATATTTTCATCTTTCTGCTTATCTCTGACCACATCCAAAATTCTTAGTTCCTTGGTGATGTCCTAGAAGCATTCTTCCTTCATGCAATGATCATATTTCCCATCATTGTTCTCAAGATTAATTTCTTCCACCAATTCGTCTTGCTACAAATGTTCTTTTGAATTTTCACCTTCATTATATGGCCCTTGCAAATTTGTTGCAACGTTTTCCACATGTTGGTTGAAATCTTTGTGTGCATTTGTTGGAGTCTCCTCAATTTCATTCTCAAATTTGATGCTTGAAAGGTCTTCATATGGATTATATGAAAGGATGGAATATTCATTGTCTTGTGTCCATATGGGAGTGATACAGGTGGATATTAGTGGCCACCCACCTATTCCAACTGGCTCAAAACAGTTTGTTGACAATTTACTATTTTTATCAGGTTTTCGGGTCCTAAACTTTTGGGGCTATTTTGAGGGCTTAAACGACATTTTTTCATGATCGGGTACCTCAATAATAGAATAATTCTTTGATTGAGCCCCCAAAATGAATCTCCTCATCGATACCTTTCAAAGAGCTATCGTGCGCCCCAAACGAAGATCGTATTCCAAAGTTACACCCCCGGAAAGTTAATACACCAAACTACCCAAAATGGGGTCCACAAAACTGTTGGATTTTCATCTTCCGCAGTTAGGGTTTTGGGTTTTCTTTATGTTAAAAAGGTCTCTGGAGCCTCATTTTAATGATCATATTCTTGCGAATGAGCGAGTCTTTCACATAGATAATCTACCACCATTCTAGCGAGTCTTTCACTCTGTATTTATACAGTTTTGTACATTTTGCTCATTAATAGAAATTGTGTATTATTGTATCTTTGTGTTTATGGTAATATATATATATATATATATATATATATATATATATATATATATATATATCTGATATATCTCTGTACATTTCTTTATTATATCTTCACTCTCATTTCGTCCCAAAAATAATCCAGATCAGGGAGAGGGTGGGTGGGAAAACTTTTCAGCAAATGAAGTTTCCAACACATCCCAACTGGTAATGGTCCCAAACAACAATGAATAGAACCATTCACGAGCATTCTCATGCAAAGTTTGTGCAAAAAATTGACATGTAATATTATCTTCAGTGAGATTGAAAACATCACACATGATTTTGAATCTAAACAGTTGTTGCACTGCATCCTCCAAAGTGTTCCCAAAGAACGTGGAATTTTTTTCAATAGAAATATCAGGCATCTGAAAATCTAATTCTTCCATATTTAAAGGGCTTCTCTATAATCTCATCCTTCTTTGGGTACCTCTTCCTTTTGTTGAGTCTTGTAAATTCATTGATGGGCTTGATGAAGAAGGAAAAGGGGTATCATAACATGAATGAAATTCTTTGGAGGAGTCATAATATATATTTTCTTGAGATTGTTGAATCTTCCCAATGGAATTGTCAGTGCCTTTAAGAGTTCTTTCAGTGGAATTTCCAAGGAATTCATCCTCCTGAATATTTGATGGTTCTTGGTTACTTTTGAGGTCATTCAAATATCTTTGAATAAGATTTTTATAAACACCATGCATCTAGAACAAGTAGCATTTTTCTTTGAATCTTCTTTTCGAAAATTTGAACCATGGATATTTTGGTTCCTCAATCAGATATGAAAAAAAGCCTTATATATCTTGAAAAAAAATTGTTCCCTAGTATGGTCACCAAAAATGTTGATTTTTAGGATGGTCAATATCCAAAAAAAAAACTCTACGGATGGGGTGTCATTCGCCTGATAGTGGACACAAGGGAGATGGGCAGGCAGCTAGCATTTGAAAGCCACATGCCCCACATTATGGTGGTCATCCCCTGCGATATAATGCATTACATTTACACTCTGTTGTTGATTTCCTCCAGTGATTACACGCTTCAGGTGCGTCATTGTGCCATTTCCCATGTCACAGTAATGGCAATGGATTGTGAGAGAAGCATGTCATTTATCCATTTCACTTTCCAGACTCCATATCATCTATTGTCCATTTCATCTGTTTCATTTCTCCACCTGTCTCTCCCTCTTGGCTCATGATTTCAGATTTGCAGTTTGTCTTCCTCCACCTCCCCCTCCTGGTTATGTTGAGGTTGTGTGAAAATCCAAAAAGGGATTTGGCTTGGTATCAAACTTACAAGAGAATGGCCCATTGAAACCTCGGTCAGCAACAAACCTTTCCCAATTCATTTTCTCCTCCCTCCCTCCCCCCCCCTTCTCCTCCTCTAGTATGCATGGCCTCGCTCCTCTATCTTCTCCCTAGGCCTATTGAGTGGAATGGTTTGACAGCCAGGGGAATTCTATGGGTTTTGCAAACTGGTGCCATCTCGAACATGCCTTCCACCTCTCATTCATCCAACTCTCCTATGACTCCTCAAGTTGCTTCCCAACCTAATTCCACCTCCATCCCCTTGGCGACGACCCCATCTCATTCCCATCCACCCAATTTTTTCACTTGTGGCGACTACTATCGGCTCCTAGCATCAATGGATATTCTGTAGGGTTTGGTTTTCGAAGTCCGGCATGACTTGGTGGATTTATTGTTCAAGACTAAGCTCAGGGATCAATGCGAAGAACGGTTGGAGGTTATGTTATCTCCTCTTCTCAACCACTCTCTAGCTCCTTCGACCGCAACGACAGCAAGGGCTCTGGCGACAAGCAACACAGGGATGACTGATTACTCGGATCCAGATTCAAAATGAAGCCTTTTTTTTCAAGTTCTTGTTTTAGGATTCTGTTGATGGCAAGGTTTTACTTAAATTTTATCATAGCCTTGTGTGGCACTGAAGCTTATAGATAGTATAGAGTGCATAGGAATTTGTTTTTTGGCTATTGCAAGTATTTAAATTATATGAAATGGCTTATTTTGGGCATATTGTTGTATTGGTTTCCCATTTGGGCAATGCAGACAAGCAAACTCTATTCTCTTACAGACAATTATGTATATTTTGGATTTGAAAGGTGACTTATAATAAAAAAAACTTGCTTAAGAAAAATATATCCAAACAAAAACCTCACCATGATATGAATCCCCCTGCATTTTTATATAGGTGGTACTCCTCTTTGGATGAAATGTTGGAAGGTTTTTTATATGATTCTACATTAAATGAAAGATCTCCCAACAAAGCTTGTATATACAAATATACAACCCTTATGTACAGTTATGCAAATATACATCATATCATTGAAACAAAATAAAGATAAAGTGTGCCAACAAAGAGTTTTGTCCACAAGGTTTTGGAGTCTCCTTTCAACAGACATTCTTCCTTTTTTATAAGATAAAATGAACTTGGAATCTGCTATGACTTTTGGAAGATGAAGTAAAAATGGGCAGGTCTTCAAATAACTTTAGATGAGTATTTCTTTGAAAATCAAAAGAGATTTTGATAGACAATATAATTGAAATCATATTCTTTCAACTCAAATACCGAGAAATCACTAATATAGTGCCCTGAAGTAGTTCTTTGCAAAAGAAATCTGTAACAATATCCCAAATATGACAAGTTTAATAAAGTCATAAACAAGAGGGATGAAACAATTTATACAAGATATCAATGACAACTAATAAAGTGAATGAAATAGTAATTGTGTTTGTACGACGAATCTTGCTCCGTTGGACCTAAAATATTACAAGATGACTAAAGAACTTTTAGAGAAAGAATTTCTCATACCTAAATCTTCCTATCTGTCTGACAATACATGAAAGATTTGATGGAAGGAAATATAGAAGAAGAAGATGTAAGGAGAGAAAAATTTAAACAAGCCAATTCATAGAATCTTGAAAGATAAAACTTTTCTTCTTGAAGACTCTTCATTGTTATAGAAAACCTCTAACTGTCAACTTCTTCATGATGCCTTCTCTTGCCTTTTAAAATATGCTCTCAAAACTTCCTAAATTAGTTAGGGAAAACTTCTTGAAGTATTTTCCACACGCTTCCTTATTGGAGTAACCACTTTAATTAATACTTTATTGAACTCTCATTAATGACTTTATGCCATTAAAATTCATGCATCGAAGTGGGGCCCATTTCGTCTTTAATAAAAGTCATTTAATAAACTTTTATTTTCAAATTTTCAAATTAACCATCTTGTAAAAAGTGGATTGTGTTTTAATTTTTTGAGCATGATTTTTTATGCTTCAGCCATGGAAACCATTCTATATGCAATATTCATCATCCCATCTTTCCAACGCATCATGTTGAACGACAATTGGAGATATGGATCTCAAGTTATAGCCTCAAGAAGTCGAGGTTATAAACAAATTTACCAGCAAACCATGAAAACAGAGTTAATTGTTATTTTATTTTATGAGAAAATTATGGCCAATTTCATCCATTGAAACCTATTCAGTCATCTTCCTCGTCAAATTACCTTTCCAACGAGGTATATTTTTCCGAAAACGAACACCCATATCTTGATTTATGAGCTTCAAAAGTTCACTACTCAGCGTCCGTCCATCAAATTCATGGATTAATCTTGGCCCTTCATTAAAATTCACCCTTTAAAATCCCATATGCATTATGGTAGTTGAAAACTTGGTGTTTATAATGTAAAATCTTCCATACTTTTCATTCGGAACAAAGGAAATTATGGATACCTTGGTGTAGCTCTCGTGCCTTAGAAAAATATATATATCGGTAATATTTTGGTTGCCCAGACACTGCCCAGTCAATGCCCAATCAACCTATGAATATCTGACACATCGCGTCCAATCACCAATAGTCACCTACCATGTGTCACTTGGATATATGCTCAGAAAACTTAGTGAAAGAGAAATAATATGAGGAATTTGTGGGGTTACGTGAATGAGGTAGGTAAGGTGGTAATTAATGGTAAAAGAGGTCATGAAAATGTCTAAGTATAAGACTATAGTATAAACTATAAGAATGGATCAGTATGGTAAGCATCTTAAGAAATCACCATGGACCCATCGTAAGACTTTTTTATGAAAAGGAATCGCTATCCTAATACCATCATTTTTTAATCATGTTGGGCTAAGGCAATATAGTCGGGATTGCTACCCTATGTTTATAGCCTTTTTGCAAAAAAAACAATTAATTTTCAAGAGATATGTTCTTGGGACCAATGTTACTTTTTATGTTGTGCTATGCAAACAAATAAAGAAATATTTATATCAAAAAATTATAACATATGTAATATCCTCAGGCCAAACCCAATTGTAAATGTAAATAGAAATGTACGTAAGTTGGTGAGTTGTTGATATCATTTTTCTATGCACCTTTCATGGCATAGTGCGCGCATGTACTGCGCAGTAAAATGATGAAGTGTGCACATTCTAGGATATCGTGCACAGCAACTTAAGTGCGCGTGATTTTGAGGCCAGGGAGCCTCTGTGTATATGATGTGTTTTATAAGCTAGTGAGCTTGTTATTATAAGCTAGGATGCTTATGTTTTGATTAGGCCGGAGAGCCTAGATGTTAAAGGCCAGTGTGCCTATTTTTGTATATGTCTCATCATTAATATAAAATACATCGTTGTGCATAGACCCACCATGATAAAAGAGTATGGGGGACTATACTCCACTAGTTAGGGAAAGGGAGGGCTAAAAGTTAAGGAAAGGGGGCTAAGCTAGGGAGCTTAAACCAAAAAGGAATATTATATTAATATTTCTTAAAGTATAAAGTATGGATAATTATTTTATCCTAAGTTCCAAAGTTGGGGACAAGTGGGCCAAAGTAGCTCCCAACATGACAACTGTCAAGTTAGGGACATGCATACATATTGTTTGGACTTAGTTCATTTTCCTATCATTCCTTCCATGGGGGTCTTCCAATTTTCAGTGATACCATGATCTTTCACTCACGCAATCAGTTATCCTCCATACCTTCATGTCACTGTACCTGAATCATATTCGTACCCATACTTGTTTGTTTACCTAGTTAGATTGGGAGCTCAACTGAAAAAGCGGGTTGTCAGGCCCATGGGATATTGAAGAGGCAGGTTGTCAGGACCGTGAGCAATTTCTCTCTGGGTGAGATAATTGTTGGGAATTAATTTCGTGAAGGTGTTAAACTGTAGCTACAGGGCTCTGAGACTTCATGTTCGACCTGTTGTTGAAGCCTGGAAAGAAAGTGGGGTAGCCAAAGGATTGTGGAGCAGAGAAGGGGCACACTTCCTAGGGTGGGACAGACATGTGGGGAATGAGGGATTGTAGGCCCTTAGTTTGAGTTAGCACATGTGATGGAATCTTTCTTGTTGTCTATGAACCATTAGCCTAGTTAGGAATCCCTTTACCCGGGTGGAGTTTGGTCCCAGCTTGAGGGTGATCCGATACTAAGAGTGATGAATAGTATGGTCTAAGGTTGGGAGGTTCGTGGAAGGTCTGCACGCAATTGGTGATATTCTTACCAAAATAAGTGTCAATTGTGTGATAAATTTACATGTTGCATTATTATTTACGTGATTATTTTTGTGGGTTTATCCTGTGTATGGTTTGTAACTATGTTTATATTTATGGGTATTGCTTGCATATGTTGCATGTATATGTTTACTATCATTTATGTATGAATCTGTGTAATTACAGTATGTATTTGTCTGTTTATGTTTTATATATATAATTCCGCAAGTGTTCTGTGTGTATATGTTTTAATTGCATGTAGTTCAAAAAATTTACGTGGCATAGCTTAGTTGGATACTGGGTATGTTACAGTATGTTCCGCAGAGAGAATGAAAGCATTCTCTCGTGTAGCATGCCTCAGCGTGAGCATCCGGGGATGTTACAATATGGTATCAGAGTTTCAGTTTTCAACACTGATCGTGGATGGGCCGAACAAGTTGAGTTGAAGAGAAATTTCACACAGGATTGATTTCGAACTGGCCAAAGTTTAGTTGCAAAGCGTCCGTGGTAAAAAGTAACAGCCATTGTGCGGAATTGGGAAAAAGGCCCAATTTTTGTTGTTAAATTCATGGGAAAATTGAGAAATTCGGCCAAGTGGTGAGATATTAATGATTTAATATATGTTCTAGCTAATTCAAACCTGGAATTGGTTGAATTTGAAGTTACAGTGAAGCCATGATAGATGGAGCGAAATTAGTAATTAAAATTCTCAATTCGTGAATTGAGTTTGGGAAAAATACATTCCAGAAATGTCAACCCACAACGATTTGTTGTTACAGAGGTTGAATTGGTGTTATCGAGGTGACATTGAGCAAATTTCATAGTTGCAGAATGTCTATGGTAAAATTTGGGGAAAAGATAACCAAAACCCCAATTTCTACAGCGGAATTCACGAAATGTTGATGTCCAGGTGCGCGTGCTAAATTTTTGCGTCACGCAGAAAAATGTTGGTTTGTTGGTGCACATGCTAAATATTGGCGCCGTACGGAAAAATGTTGGTGTGCAGGTTGGCACGCTAAATTTTGGTGTCGCGCGGAAAAATGTTGGTGTGCAGGTACGCGCGGTAAAATTTGTCGTTGCGCGGAAAATTATTGGTGTACTGGTGTGCGCGCTAAATCTCGATGCCACGCGTAAAAATGTTGGTGTGCAGGTTGGCGCGCTAAATTTTGGCGTCGCGCAGAAAAATGTTAGTGTGCGGGTGCGCGCGCTAAAATTTGGCGTCACACGGAAAAATGTTGGTGTGTGGGTGTACGTGCTAAATTTAGCATTACACGATGTGCATATGCATAATAAGGTGCACGCAGTGTGCACACACATAATAATGGCGCGTGTGGTGTGCGTAGTATTGGCAGAGCGCAGAGAAGTTTGGTTGGTGTGCACGCAATGTGGGTATATGTTGTCGCACGATAGTTTAATTAATGGTGTGCGCAGAGTATTGGTGTGCAATGGGGGCGTACTAAAATTTGGCATGGTGCGGTGTGTAGAGTGAAATGTGCGTGGAATATTAGCGCGCGATACAAAAATTGCACGCAGCAGGTATTAGTACCAGAACTAAAACTACGCGCGGTTTATATTGGCGCGCGACACAAAAGTAGTGCGCACCAGTTATTGGTGCGACAGAGATGTGATGCACAGTGGTGATAGGTGTGCAGAGCATGATTTACCTTGTGGTGTTGTTGTGCATGCTAAATATGGGTGTACAAGTTGAAATTTGTGTGCGCGGAGTCGTTTGGAGGGTGAACAACAATAGAAAAATAGCGATTTTTTGCGACGTGTTATATCATTTCAACGTCATCTTTTTGCAGCGCGTTTTTGAGGCCCTTAACAACGTTTTTAGCTACTCAAAAACCACATGAATAGAGTCTACTTGATATACTTTTTTTCTGCATCTCAAATAAAATAGATCAAAGATATCTTTCTAATGGTGTAAACCATTCATCAAACGGAGCTTTTATGAGAAAGTTACAACACAAACAGTGGAGGGTAAATTTTAAGACCCAACTAACTTTGAAGAGCCATAACTTTCTACTTTGGAATCAGATTGAAGCGCAGGAGCAGTCAATGGAAATATATTGAAACATAGAAGATATTCTTAGAGATAAATTAAATTCATGGGCATGTTAAAAACATTTAATATGGAAAAGAAGGTACTTGTAGCATTCCGGACCAAAAATACAAATTGGCCTAGAACTTCAGCAAGTTGTAACTAGCAGCCCGAAACCCAGAAAAAGGTGAAACTTGGACAGAGTTTCCAGAATATGTATATGAATAAACTCAATTTAAATACTATGAAAAATCCAATGGAGTAGGTGCAAAAATGCATAATTACAGCGCAGAGTTGCGCCAAGTTGAAGGGTGAACAAAAAAAATTAATGGGCAATTTTCAAATAACCATAACTTTCTGCTCAAGACTCAAAATTGAGCATGGGAACAAGAATTTGAAAGGTGTTGGAAAGTGGAATATAAATATCCACCCAAAAAATTGATCTAGGCATTCAATTTTCTAGGAAATCAAAAGAAATAATTATGATATATTATTGAACCAAAATGGTTCATATTTTCATGAAATTGTTGAAACAATTAGCCTGAAAAAGTTTTGTTGGTCGCACATTTTGAAAAGTTAAAAACAAATAGATCAAATCAGGATCAACACAGATTCCATAGGAATGGATGATGCACAAATAAATTACATCCAGGAAGATGATATTAGAGGGATGGATTTCCATTTGGCCATTGATAGAACAAACTCCAATGGACATGGAGAAGGAAGGGATGAAAACATGAATATGGTGGAGATCATTAAAAAATTGCAGAAGGATGTCCAAATCCATAAAGTTGATAATGAAACGCTTATGAGAGCCAAGGAGTAGCAAGAGGACTTCAACATGAAGCTAATGCATAGCTTGAACAGAATAGAAAAGAAATTGGATAAGGAGACTAGATCAAGCAAATCAGGAAGTCACAGGTATCCTGATGAGAAAAGAAGAACAAGAAGTGTTAGCAGACATCATTGTCACTCCCCGAGCCATTTCAATAAGAGGGTAAACAACAACTCAAGTCCATCCCCTATTAGGAATCATAAGAGGTCTGGGGTGGATGAGCTACGAGGAGAAATGAACAAAATCAAACCTCCTACATTTGATGGTGAGCACAAGAAGGATGAAGATGCAGAGACATGGTTGTTGTGCATGAGAAATTATTTTCAATTGCATAATTATTCTTCTCATGCAAAAGGTAGAATTTCCATCTATCAACTCAAGGGAAAAGCATCCATGTGGTGGGATCAGCTTGTGCAGGTGTAACACATTAAAGAGAAAAGTGTTACTTGGAGGGAATTCAAGAAGTATTTTGAAAAGAAATACTTGACTAAGAGATATTATGACAAGAAAATGAAAGAGTTCTTTGAACTCAAGCTTGGGAGTATGACCATTAATGAATATGAAAGGAGGTTTTTAGAACTATTGAAGTATGTCTCTTTCATCAAGGATGAGACAGTTAAGATTAAAAGGTATTTTAGTGGATTGCCAGCATTCATCAGTGACAAAATACAGTATGATGATCCCAAGACATTGGAGGAGACCATAAGGCGAGCTAAATTCCTATATGATCAGCAAAAAGCAAGGCCAACTTTCCAAAAATATTGGGAAGACAAAAAGAAATTCAATATGGATCAGAGGAAGAAGGGAACTAAGCCACCATTCTTCTGAAATAATACTCAAGGACAGCCAACTTCTAGAGAACCCAGAATTATTGAGACTGGGGTTAAAAGGCCAAGGCAGCCACCTATTCAATGCTAGGGTTGTAAAGGAGATCATATGTTCAGAGATTGTCCTCATAGAGGTGAAAAAGTGAGGATTGTCCACAATGTATAGCAAGTTGAAACAGTGGAGTACATGGGTAGAAATGTACCAAGGATCTATGCAGCCCTAGACAACAAGCAAACAGAGTATCAGTCACATATGATTGAAGTGGAAGGTATGATCAACCACCAAACCATTGTTATTTTAATTGATTTAGGAGGTAGTCATAGTTATATAGGTCCTAAGATGGTGGAAAGTTTTCATTTTCCAAGAAGCAAGCATGGAAAATCTTGGTTGGTGTAGCTAGCTACCAGAGCCAAAAAAAAAGTTAATGAGATGGTTAAGTCGTGTCTTATGGACATGAATGGACTGAACACGAGGGCATATTTGAACATCTTTCCCTTAGGTTCCTATGACTGTATAATTGGGATGGATTGGTTGGACCAGCATCATGTTATCCTAGACTGTCATAACAAGGCATTTACTTTCTTGGATGAGGAAGGGAACCTAAGGAGAGTGCAGGGAATTCCCAGGGTAGTAACCATCAAAGAAATTTCAGTGTTGCAACTAAAGAAATGTTACAGAAAAGGGTGTCAAATATTTGCAACTCATATGGAAGAGACACCTAAAGATAAGGTTCCAAATTTGGAAGATCATGTAGTCCTAAAAGAGCTTGAAGATGTGTTTAAGGAAATACCAAGATTTCCCCATAAAAGAGACATTAATTTCTCCATAAATTTAATTCATGGAGCAGCTCCAGTGTCAAAGACTCCTTATAGAATGAGTACACCAGTGTTGAAGGAGTTGCAAATGCAGCTTGAAGAACTTCTGAAGAAGGGGTATATACACCCAAGTGTGTCACCTTGGGGTTCCCCAGTCTTATTCGTGAAAAATAAATATGGAAAATTAATATTGTGCATTGATTTCAGACAATTGAATAAAGTGATTGTAAAGAACAAGTATCCTCTGCCAAGGATTGATGATCTCTTCGATCAATTGAAGGATGCAAAGATATTTTCAAAGATAGATCTCAGGTCAGGATACCATCAAGTAAGGATTAAAGAGGAAGATATCAGAAAGACCTCCTTCAGGACAAGGTATGGTCATTATGAGTTCATAGTGGTGCCATTTGGGTTGTCAAATGCACCAGTTGTTTTCATGTGCTTAATGAATGGTTTTTTCCGAGAATATTTAGACAAATTTGTCATTGTCTTTTTGGATGACATCCCTGTATATTCCAATTCAAAACAAGAGCATGAACATCATTTGAGGATGGTGTTGCAAGTATTAAGGGAGCATCGGTTGTATGCCAAATTGATCAAGTGCTCATTTTATCAAAATCAAATTCATTATTTGGGACATATCATTTCAAAGGATGGGATAGCAATGGATACTGAGAAGATATAAGCCATTAGAGAATGGTCAGTGCCAAAGAATGTGACAGAGGTCAGATCATTCATGGGCCTTGCAGGCTACTATAGGATATTTATTAAGGGGTTCTCAGGGATTGCACACCCAATCACTTTCTTACAAAAGAAGGGTGTGAAGTTTCAATGGACATTGGATTGTGAAAAGAGTTTCCAACACTTGAAGAAATTATTAACAAGTGCTCCAATACTAAGGATTGCAGACCCAAATGAAGACTTCATTGTATGCACAGATGCATGTAAAGAAGGGCTTGGTGGATTCCTCGGTCAAAATGGGTTTGGTATATGTTATGAATCAAGGAAGTTGAAGGAGCACGAAAGACAATATGCCACTCATGATTTGGAGTTGGTAGCCATAGTGCATGCTTTGAGGAAATGGAGACACTACCTCATGGGGAAAAAGTTTGAGCTCGGGACAGACCATAATGGTCTGAAATATTGATTTGATCAGCCAACTATAAATGCTAGGCAAAGCAGATGGCTAGAATTTATCAGTGACTATGACTTTGAAATAAATCATATCAAGGGGAAAGAGAAAAAAGTGGTTGATGCACTCAGTAGAAGAGTGTGTGAATTGCATGCTACAACCATTAGCATGTAGCAATCAAATTTGAAAGACATAATTATAGAGGTTGCCAAATCAGATTTGCAATACAAGGAATTAGTGGCAAAATTACAGCAAGGTAATTTGCAGTAGAAAATTGAATAATACTAGCTAGATAATGATGAAATTCTCATGTACAGGGGCAGAATTTATGTACCAAATTCCCATGAATTGAAAAATCTAATATTGGGAAAAATGCATAATGTACCTTATGTTGGGCACCCAGGTTATCAGAAAACTATTGCAGTTGTCAAGAGCCAATATTATTGGTCAAGCATGAAGAAAGAAGTTGTTGATTTTATTGCCAAATGTTTGAAATGTCAAAAGGTAAAGGTTAAGCATAGACACCCAGCTGGTTTTATACAGCCATTACCCATTCCTGAGTGGAAATAGGAAGTTGTAACAATGGATTTCATCACCAAACTTCCCAGAACAAACAAGCAACATGATCATATCATGGTAGTGGTGGATAAGCTTACTAAAACTGCCCATTTTATTCCAGTTAAGCTCACTCACAAGGCAGCCAACATTGTTGATGTTTATATGAGGTAAATTGATCGATTGCATGGCATACCAAACACAATTGTGTCTAACAGGGATCCAAAATTTACCTCGAATTTTTGGAAGGGATTATTTAATGGATTTGGAATAAATTTGAATTTTAGTAAAACTTATCATCCATAATCAAATGGACAAACAGAGAGGGTGAATCAAGTGATTGAGGATATGTTGAGGATGTATGTGATGGATAAACCATCAAAATGGGAAGA
>ML787217.1:241794-266747 GCA_009831015.1 Picea engelmannii | reverse complement strand
TGAAGGTAACCTCCTCTGATACCATGTTGATTTTTATAATTTCCAGATATGATAATTATTACTTTATGATTTCAAACATATTTTAATTCCACTTTGATCATAGATCAATTACACAATGAACATTACAACTGAAATAAAACTACAATGGAAATAACATAATCACATAGAAATAGTCATGCTCAATAGACACAAGATTTATCTTGGGATAGCCCCAATTTGGGTGAAAAAACAAAAACACTTTTCTCTAGAAGAAATTCAATCCAATTTCATGAATACATCACCAGGAAAATAAATATTTCCAAGCACATAGAAAGATGCACCATAGTGTGAGGAAGATACCTCAAGTATGGTGCATCACTAGAACAAGGTAGCACACCACAGAACCGGCACAACTGGAAACTGGTAACTGAAACTGCAACTAACAATTGGCACAAAGAAACTGGGCAATGCACATGAGAAGAATAGAGTTGATGAACGACTTGTCATTTTTGTCTTTTAACTTTATTTTATTTATTTTATTGCTTTTACAAGTGTTTCTTCGATGCTTCAATAGAGCCGACTTGATCTTCTTGTCTTCTATTTCTTTCTAGTGCATTCCAGGGTCTTCTATAATGGATTCTTATGGATATGGATTATGTCCCATTTATATGCCAATGATATCCAAGAAATCGATATCCTACCTCCATCCATTCCAACAGAACATTTACTAAGTGACTATCGTGTAGTTGATCACATGCTTGGCCCAAGACCATGATTACTAGTTCACCTTGATGCAGGAGTGTTATAAGAACTTCAATATCATGTAGTACATTATTGCCAATGCCAAGGAAAGGATTAAGAATTCCATGATCCACCTCGGTTCTAGAATGGAACATGAATACAACGAGTCAAATAGAAGGCCTTAGGATGCATGGACCCAACAAAACCATTGCACTCTTAAGCCTCCCATCTATAAAAAAGTGATGATGTCTTGATAGAAGAAATTCTTAGGAAACATTTTATTATAGGAAAAGAGATTGGGCATCGACTGTTATAATCATAAAGGGACCTATTGCAATTGAAAACTTAAAATAGACAACTACAATTTTAGTTGGATAATGTAGTAGAGGAGGAAGGTAACTTGTAGTGGGAAAAGAAAACAATGGAAGATGCATTCAAGGAAGTATGTGGCTAATTTATCCACATGTGGCTGGCCATCATAGAAGAGAATATAGAGATCAAAGGCTAGGTGTTGAAGACCCCCTTGATTGAAATCACAGAACAAATGAAATAGGCGATGACACAAATAAAGAGGGGGAAACATAAGCTCAAGGAAAATTGGGACACTGAGAAATTGAATGAACAACAAAAGATGTCCTAGATCTTACAAAGGCTAGAGATGATGATGATATCGACCAAGCAAATGAAGGAAAAGATTCAAGTGGCGGTCGACCAATGCAAAGAAATTTTGACGGTAACTCAAAATTGAGCACAAATAATTAAAAATATGGAGCAACCTATATATGTGATCTAGGGGAGGATCAACTGGTTGTATTAAGAAGAAAAACACTTACTCAACCCTTTGTTAAAGAAGAAAATATAAAAGAGATACAAATCACAAATGATGAGTTGGACTAACTCTTTCAATCTACTAAGAAGGTCTAGCCACAACTCGACTAGAACAACATGCAATATTCCAGGTGATCAAAGAATAATGTGGAAACAAGATGAAGACACCTTGTTGGAGTAGAACTAGAGAACAATGTGTTCATCAAGCTAGGACAAGAAGAAAAATAATGACCTTTCATTTCACACTTTGATTCTACTTTCCCACCCTCAAGTGCAACATTGGATAATGCTAAGTCTTAGGCTTGAGAGAGGGTTGGTTATTGATTGGTTGTTGTTGTGGTTATTACTATCGCATTTTTGGTCATTATTCAAGATTGTTGTCAACATGGGGCCACAACTACTGTAAGGTATGTTTTGGTTATTGTTGTCTTTCTCTTTGTATTATTTGTGGTTGCAGTCCTGTTTTGCTAATGGACGATATATTGGTTCACATTGAAGCATAATGGAATGAGGCTCCCATTTAAAAATTTTGTTGTCTTTCATTTATATGGAGACGATGTATTCTATTATTGCTCCCTATTTATGTTGTTGAATGAACACGATAGTCTATGTTGAACAATTGAGGACGATGCATGTTTTAGTTTCGTTGATCCTTTGATTGTGGAACACCATGAGAGTGGTTGCAATATGATGAACTAAGCTTGGTATAATATCCGGGGCATGAGTATGGTTACTATGTTGGGTATCAATCGTTACAATCATTATGTATGAGTCTTGTATAAGATTTAGACTCAACAAAACACTTTGGGTGGAACCTTCCTTTTAATAGAGATTGAAAATGCCACTGATTAGACTACTATACATTGAAAATGCTAGTGATTAGACTAATGTGAACCACCTTGGTTGGACACTAACATGAATGTTGTTCTAAAATTGAGCTAACTTAACTTAAAATTCAAATATAAAACAATTTATTTTATATTACATTATTCTAATATGTAGATTATAATAATATTAATTTTAATATATAATTTTTTATAACTATAATTTTTTTTATATTTGAGATAAAATTTAGTTAAAAAATATTCTAAATACGCATTCAAAAATTCTAAACCTTCATGGAAAAGAATTTAGGATGTCCATCTTAGAAAATCAAAGCTTTGTTTTTAAATCACATACATAATTAGTTGGTAACTAAACATGATTAATTACATTTTGGGATGGTTCTGTTATATGAGTGAAATTGACTTATTCATTTCTTTATGTTAAAATAACATTGTAGGAGTTAGTTCCCACCGATTAAAAAACTTTGAAATTAAGGAAGTGGAAACACTTTGAAATTAAGGAAATGGAATTTAGCTAAGTAAGAATCATTGAAGGAAAACCAAATTTAGCGTTCAGCTTTAAGTTTTTTTAAATTCAAATGTACTTTTTACCAACTTTATCCATATAAAATAATATTTTAATATTTATTTATAAATTTATTTAATATATATTTAATTTTTTATTTTAATATTTATTTGATTAATTATAATAAATATATTTTAACTTTTTTTAATTGTTTTTTTAATTATTGTAAAATATTTTATTATTATTTTTTATATAATGAAAAACTGTAGAGTATGTGTGCTTTTATAGATTTTATCAATCATACATCAATTTGATGTTTTTTTTATTAGTAATTTTAAAAATATATTATTATTATTATTATTTATATTATATAGTTTTTGTAACATATAAATATAATATTTTATTCTATATTATTAAAATATTATTATAATATTAAATAGTCAAATTATTCAACATATTTTTTTTTTCTTACAAACAAAAATGTCTAATACATTGATTTGATGTATAACTAAATTATAATCTATATTTTTTATATAATGCAAAACTGTAGGATATATATGCTTTTATAGATTTTATCAATCATACATCAATTTGATGTTTCTTTTGATTAATAACTTTAAAAATATATTATTATTATTATTATTTATATTATATAGTTTTTGTAATATATAAATATAATATTTTATTCTATATTATTAAAATATTATTATAATATTAAGTAGTCAAATTATTCAACATATTTTTTTTTTCTCACAAACAAAAATGTCTAATACATTGATTTGATGTATAACTAAATTATATTCTTAAATAAAATTATTATTATTAATATTAGAAATAAAATATGATTAAATAATTATGTGGTGATAATGTACAAACTTATTATACTTGTCTTCTTCTTTTGAAAAATATATTATGTACGTGCATGCATAATATTTCGAGCTTTCTACTGCTTTAAATTCTCATTGCCCTTTTTCTAAACTAAAGTAATTGTAACATATTAAATTTCATTACTCCCTACAATCAATCACAAATGATATTTTTGCAATCTAGAAAGAAAATTATGTAAGTAAAGTAAAGAGATTTAAGAAATGAGACACCAAGAAAACTAACCTTTCAACAAACTAAATAGTTAAATAATGTTGTTCATTTGGTGATGACAAAAGAAAATCAAATCATAGAGATGACAAAAGAAAATCAAATCATAGAGAGATCTTGTACATCCATCTAATTCATAACATCTACAATCTAAAGATCTAATAAATTTGAAAAAAAAATTCATATACATGTAAACCCCTTCCCCCTTGCATAGTTAGGAAAATGCTTCCCTTTATTAGTCTCTATCTATAAATTTCGTTACATGTCTATATAAAAACTTTTGAGTAATTAGTTTCGTTATATAAAATTAAATGGAAGAGAAATAAAATATTAATTTGAATATTTTAAAAATTAAAAATTAGTTTTTATAGTAATCTATATATATTTCTCACTAATTAGTTATATTATATAAAATTAAAGGGAAGAGATATAAAATATTAATTTGAATATTTTAAAAATTAAAAATTAATTTTATAGTAATCTATATTTCTAGTACAATAGCTTCATCGGTATGTTCTAAAATTCTCTATATATTTGTTTAGGGTGAAGCAAAATCAAACATTTGGAAACAATCAAGGATTGTTAAGAAACTTAGGAGTGGCTAACAATATAAAAAATAATGTTTATTTTCTTGTAGGTCTTCTCTATAATAAAATCCCACCTTGCGGTTTATTTTTGGTTGGAGTTATTGTTAGTTTTTGAATTTGTCTTGACTTGTTATTCACAAATTATCCTTTCCTGACATGTCGTGGTTGCCTAATGTTCTCTTTTAACTCATTTCTTCTATACCTTATGGTGTGCTTTTATTTTTTTCTTTAGTGTTTTTGTCATGCATTGGTGAGATTAAGTTTGAATGAAGATTCTTAGAGTACCTTCCATCAGGATTAAGAGCCATTTCTTGTTTAAATTTGAAAATTTGAATAAGAGGAAGGAACTACAAGAATACAGTTATTCTTGTAGCACCTGAAATCATCATTATTTTAAATGCGCCAAATCCCGAAAGATCGTGTCGAAAATTTCTTGAGCTCACACAGAAGGATCGAGCACCGTTAATGATTCTAATCAAATCATGACATGAGTTTGGGTAATGATTCAAAGAGATTGGGTTTTGTACTTTCCAGTTCTACATCAAATCGAGGGTTCTGGGTCACGATCTCAAACATAAGAATTTATGATTTAGTTCGTGGTATCTTTGTAGTGGATTAACTGTGTTTTGAAGGTAAAGAAACTCTTTCATACCATTCAACATTTCAGAAGTTCCCAGAACACATGCTACCCAAAACGCTAGTGCTTGTAGGTTAACATAAATCACAACTAGTATGATGGCTCCAAATAAAGGTGGACATGTTACTCGATTAGAGACAAAAGGGACAAAATTGTTGGAAGCCTATCCTGAAATGATGCAGAAATTAAAAAATGCAGGTTGGTATGAGCTTTTTGCTTAGGGAAAATATTTCCAAGTAGTTTACTCAAAACTTCGATGGGTATGAGACAATAATTGACAATGTGATGATAAGTGTTACTGAGCATTCTATTGTAGCTCCATGTAAGTTATCATTATATGGATAGAGATGGTGGAAAAAAGACAAGTTTCTTGTTGATCTAGCTAACCAGTTTTTAGTTCTAGAACACCATGACCCGGATTGGAGCCAGGGTATTCCACTGAAATGGTTAAAGGCATAATGGATTAATGTTTTGACAACAATTCACAGGTACATCACTGGTGAAGGAATATTTTCAATTATTCATTGTTATCATGTGCACATGTTAATGCATGTAAGTGGTGATCTTCCTTTGAGATTTCCTTTTTATCTTTTAAAGAGATTAATGAAAAAGTCTAAGAGAATTCAAACTCATCCTCAATTTGCTGGTAAGAGTTTGTTTCACCAAGGTTTCATAAAAATTTTGGTCCTATATGCATTAAGAGAACTCCAAATTTCATGGAACTAGTTGCTTGATTCATTGGAACTTGAAGAACAAGGGCCTAAAAAGAAAAAATGTTTCAGGAAATAAATCTTCAGGTTACAATTTTTTTTTTTTTTTTCTAAAGGGTCTGCAAAATCAAGAGGTAATTCCCATGTAGCTACAAGAACCAAATCTAAAAAAAGGAAGCTCTATATTCAACCAAAAATTGAGATCGAACTACAGAGGGAAACCCTTGCTCTATGATATGAGTCTAAAGGTGTTAACATAGTATATACCAGAAGAGAAACAAAGAAAAAAATTGAATAGTCAACGAAGAGACATGATGAACCTGTAGCATATATTAAGGATAAGAAATCAAGTATGAAAGGAACATGCAAGAAAATACCAAATTATAAAAGAAGACCTAAAACTAGGAAAACTAACA
The DNA here is from genome assembly GCA_009831015.1 of Picea engelmannii. Taxonomy (NCBI): domain Eukaryota; kingdom Viridiplantae; phylum Streptophyta; class Pinopsida; order Pinales; family Pinaceae; genus Picea; species Picea engelmannii. The sequence continues at coordinate 260,404 of ML787217.1, read as the reverse complement.
AACTCGGCCTCAATTCTAATTCCTTATTCAATCCTACTCTTAAGAAGAATAATTTTATTGTCCTTGATGATGATACATTGGAGGAGACTAAGAAAGAAAAGGAACAATCACCAGTAACTATTTCAGAAAAAAATGAAGCTAAGGTAAGAGTGGAGCCAACCTATGAGATGTCAGATACAAATACAACAAAAGCCCAAAGTTTATAGAAATTTGTGATTGAGGGGATGACCATGGATTCATCTTTAGATGTATAAAGATATGAATTTAGAGCTAGAAATCCTAAGATATCTATATATCTAAATAAGCCTGCACCCGAGGAAATTGATGAGAAATGCAAAGAAACTAGAGCAAGAGAAATCAACACTGGAACATTGGAATGTCAAGCTGGTTGAAAAGGTACAAACACTAAAAGAGAAGAACAAGATGAAAATATAAAAATTCATAAAATTGAGGAAATTAAATATCAAACTCTACTCGCACAATGTTGTTCTCAAGACCAAGATAAAGCAAGAGCATAATAGAAGTTATTCTTCATTTTCACAGTGAAGTTTCTCGGATCAAAGAAACATTCAATTTTGAATTTTGTTAACATAATAAGTACCTACATCTAAATAAAGTAGAAACTCTGAAACTGATACACAAACAAGGAATTTTTGTAGATTGAAAGTGAATATAATGATTCAACTTTTACAACTAATGAGGACCCTGTCAGCAGACTATTGTAGTCTTATTTTCACCAGTCGTTGAAGTAATTAAAGTCAATCAAGGTTATTCCTATAACAACAATTGTGTTCATGTTTTATGCTAGTTTTAAAGGACCATCTCAACATCAGTTTCAAAACCATATTTTGTGGGATCTGAATATCTTATCAGACCAGGACTAGTCAAATGTCAAGTCATTTATCTAAAGACTAGGTTATGGATATTCAAATGCATATATGTAAGAGGATATGTCTCCTAGGTTCTAGCTAGGAAATAGGATCATATCAAAACTATATCTATAAAGTAAGATCTTTTGAAACCAATTGTTGTATATAAAAAGGGAACTGGTTGACAAAAAAAGGGGTTGGAAGTGGTGATATTTTTGAAGAAAACTCAGTTTCTGATTGTAAAGACTAAGACTTGTTGCATTTTGTACTAAATGGAAAAGGCTATCTGATGGTTAGACTCCTCTTCTCGTCTTTATTCTTCTTTTTCTTACTTGAATGCATATTTGTCTCTTGTGAAGCATTTGATATATCTTGTTTATGATTTAAGCCAGTGAAGATTTTGTTGATTGCTTGTTCATAACCTGATTTCTGTTTAAGAACATTTTCTTGTTCTTGGATGATATTTAGGATCAAGGATTTCCTATGTGAATGGAAATATTGGAAACTTACATATTTTTGTCTTTCATGTTGTTATCTAATCCATCAGGTTGACTACCATTTACTAATAAAGTGTGATAGAAATTTGTTCTTGTTATCTGAGATTGATATTGTTATTTTACCACTACTTAAACTTCAAGCCAATTACAAAAACAAAACAATATTTATTCACAAAAACCATTGAAATAACTTGATGATGCCCTAGATTTCCCTTTAGTAGTGAAGTGCAACTCTAGGGACTAACATCTTTTGGAGTTGTTGCCAGGGACAAAGGAACAAAAACCATTGAAATAACTTGATGATTCCCTAGATTTCCCTTTAGTAGTGAAGTGCAACTCTAGGGACTAACATCTTTTGGAGTTGTTGCCAGGGATGAAGGATCAAAATTATTTTCCCTAGGAAGAATGACATTGAGATAAACTAGTTCTTAATGGTGAACAAGAGTTGGATACAAAAGTAGACTGCATACTTTTTCACCTTGAAACTCCATTACTGAAGATATGGCTCCTAAAATAGAAGTGAAGGGATCAAATCCCAAGACCACCAAAACCTCAGTATCGAATTTATCTTCAAAAAGGAAAGTGATCAGATCCAATCCTGATCCTAAGCCAATTCCATTAGTATCGGATCCTGAAAAACTATTAAGAAAATCTAGAGAAGCTCCAGGCCAGTCTTCATCTTCAAAGGGTAAATCAACTTTTTCTAGAGAAACAATTTCTCAGTCCCAAGTACCTATTGTTGTTCCTCAAGAAGAATTAATGCCTTTAATTGAAGAAAAACTTGTTGTACATCCTTCAGAATTGGTTCTTCCTACAACAATCTCTATTAACGATTTGACAACAGAACAACGGAAAGCTTTTTATGAACTGATCAAACCAAAAGAAGAAGATATTACCTTCAAATCTAAAACCCTAAGTGAGTTTCCTGCACATACCAAAGAATAAATTGACCAGATATTATCCTCATCTTTATCTCATATTTTCACTTCTTAGAGAGTGAATCTCAAAGTTCAAGTTTTCAATAATATTTTGGCTATTGAAGGACTCTTAGAATCTCAAAATATCAATTCTCAGCCTTCATCACCCCCTAAAGTTCATACTCATTTTTCACCTCATATTTCATAGTCATCTTCTCCTCCTAAATCTCATACTATAGTTGTTCACACCATGGCTGGAAATAGAATGGATGTTATCATAGCTACTAGGTATGCACCCCTGGTGTTACCCCAAGTTTTATATGCTTTCCCAACTACATATTTTATGAAATACTTGCCTAGTTTTAATGGAGAAGGAGAAGTAGCAGCTGAAGAACATTTTTCCTCTTTTTACAACTTTGTTGATGACGTTAATGTTGAACACACAAATGTTTGGATGAGGTTATTTGTACAAAGTTTGGACGGGGAAGTAAGGAAATGGTTCAGAGGTCTCCCTACCAATTCTATTGCAGACATTAATGCCTTAGATGATGTTTTTCTAAAACAATGGGGAGACAAGAAAGACTACTTATACTATATTACTGAATTTATAGCTCTAAAGAGAAGACAAGGTGAGTCTGTCTCCGAATTTACCAAAAGGTTCAACAAAATGTATAGTAAAATATCTGATGAAATTAAACTTTATGGAACTTTTGCAAAACTCACTTTTGCCAATGCTTTTGATCCCGATTTCTCCCTATTGTTAAGAGAAAGAAGGTCCATCACTCTAAGTCCGATGTAGGAGGTTGCTATTGAAGTAGAGTCAAATATTTCAACAGATGAAATATTAAAATCAAAATCTGATAGAGATAAGAAGAAACAAAAGGAAGAACTTCCATCTTCTTCCCATTCATCATTAGATCTTAAAATATATGAAATGGCCAATATGCTAAAAAATTTGACATCTGATCTTTCTAGATTAAAATTGGAAGCGAAGACACCAAATAGGCTTGTTCAGGAAGGAGAAAATATGAACCCTAATTAGTTTAGAATTCCACCAGATGCACCTCAAATGATGCAAAGGGAATGGAGAAATCAGGATGATCAAAGGGTATTACCTCCTTTTAAAAATAATGCAGTAGAAGAAACTAAAGGGGTTGATGGCACTGAAGATGATTCAACATTTCATTTACATGATACTGATCTTCCTTCACCTCATCTAACACAACATGAATATGAAAATTCCCTTACATTGAATCAGTTTGATGGAGATGATGGAGAAGAAATTTTTTCAGAATGAACCTAAGAATAAATATGATATCAAACCTAGACCAAGTGGATATAAGGCAGATACATTAGCATAGACAAAGAAGACAAGTGCACCAGTCTAGCAGGTACCTAGTAAATAAGTAGAGAACAAATTAGATCAACAACAATAACATCATGTCAAGGTTAGTGTTTCAGAGACAAAAGAAACAAATAAGTAGTCTATTTCCTTCAGTTTGGAGCATGAGATCAATAAGATCAAAACATATATACCTTTGATAGAATTAATGAAGAATGATCCTTTTAAAAAGACTATTCTAAAATCCTTACAACCTCCTACTCATGTGACTTCCTCTGATACTATAAATCTTGAAGACAAAAATCCCGATGTTACCAATGGCCCACATATTGAAAATGGATATGATATTTCTCCTCCATTTTATATATCTCTGGATGTTCATGATAAAATTTTGCATAACTACCTTATGGATTCAGGAGCTTCACACAATATCATGCCCAAGGTAGTGATGGATGATTTAAGTTTGGAGATCACTAATCCCTACCAAGACTTATACTCTTTTGACTCCAAAAAGGTTAAATGTTTAAGAGTAATTAAAGAGTTGGTTGTCAATTTATCTTAGTTTCCTATGAAAAGTGTGGTCATGTACGTGATGGTTGCTGATATACCACATAAATTTGGCATGCTACTTTCTGTATCTTGGAATAAGAAGGTAGGAGGGTCATTGTAGATGGACCTTACATATGCTACTATACCTATTTTTGGGGGAGAACACCGAAGGTTGTATAGGGAAGTCATACTAGCCTATCTTGTAAGTGATCATGAAAAACTTGGAAATCACCCCATTTATGTAGTTGAAGATGAAATCGGATCATCTATATTTCATATCAGTGATGATTCCCTTGAGGCATTAGCAATCAGATATGTGAATAACCAAGAAAAGGAGGTTGAACATGCTGTTTGGAAGATGTTATTTGATGGTTCTAGTTCAAAGGAAGGATATGGAGCTAGGGTGGTATTCATATCTCCTATCAAGGAAGTCATCCCTTTGTCATATAAATTAGAATTTGACACCACCAATAATATTGTAGATTATGAGGCCTTACTGTTATGATTAAGGGTTGTAAAGGAAATCGGGATTGATAAACTTGTTTTTTTTGGAGATTTAGAGTTGATTATTCATCATATCAAAAATATGTATTAGAAAAAACATCAAAGATTGAAGCAGTACATAAATGAGGTATGGGACCTTATTGAAAACTTTTTTCTAGATTTTAATATAACCTTTGTCCATAGAAGTCTAAACCAACAAGTTGATTCTTTATCCCTGACAACTAGCAATTTCAAAACTCCTATGTTTTCAAATCTGAGATATGAAATTGAAGTAAGTCATAGTCCTTCTATTCCAGATAATATCAAATATTGGCAGGTTTTCAATGATGATCATGAATTGAAGAGGTTTTTAGAGATCGTTGGTGATTTTTCTGCAATCTCTATTGATCATGAAAATGAAGATGAGGTTGCAAAAATTAAAGATGATATTCCTTTTCAGAATAAAATTGTAGGTCACAAGATTATAGAATTGAAGACAAACCATTTACCAAAATGTCTTGTTCCCCTTGAAAGGTTGTTCGACCATAATGATGTATCTAAGAATTTTGATGTTCAAAGTCAAGAAAAATAGGTTGTTGATTGCAATATGAGTTTTGATTCAAACCCAAATATTGTAAAGTTATCTAAAGCCTTGTCTGAAAAACAAAATGGGAGGTATGTAAGCTTATTGAAATAATTTTCTGATGTGTTTTCTTGGTATTATGAAGACCTTAAAATTTTTGATACAGAAGTAATGCAACATAAGATCCCTATGAAAGAAGGATCTAAGCCTTTTAAGTAGAAAATGAGGCAGTTCAATCCTATGTTGCTGCTTATAATTGAAAAAGAGGTGAAGAAACTGCTTGATGCCAAGATCATAGTACCTATCCGATACTCATACTGGGTGGTCAATCTTGTGCCTATCGGGAAAAAGAATGGTGAGATAAGGTTGTGCGTATATTTTAGGAATTTGAGCAGACGTTCTCTGAAGGAAAAATATCCATTTCCCAAGATGGATCATATTCTGTAGAAAGTAGTGGGTGATCAAAGGATCTCCTTCTTGGATGGATACTCTAGATATAATCAAGTATCCATTTTTGAAGAAGACAAGAAGAAGACTGCTTTCACTACTCCTTGGGGCACTTTAATGTATGAAAAGATGTCCTTTGGTTTGATGAATGCAGGGGCCACTTTTTAGAGGGAAATGGACATCACATTTGTGGGAGAAAAAGATAAGTTCATGGTAATTTATTTAGATGATATTACTATTTTCTCAAAATCTGATGATGAGAACCTACAACACCTCAAACAAACATTTGAAAAGTGCAAGAGATATGGAATATCATTAAATCCAAAGAAATCTCACTTTTCCATGCATGAAGGTAAGGTCCTAGAGCATATTGTATCTGTAGGAGGAATCAACATAGATCTTGAGAGAGTGGAGACCATTCAAAATATTGACATTCCAAGGAATAAAAGGCAATACAATCCTTCATAGGGAGAATACACTTTTTAAGGAGGTCCATACCCAATTTTGTTGAAATCATAAATCTCATTACCAATATGTTGAAGAAATATGGCGCATAAATTAAATGGAAACCAGAAGCAATGTCTTCCTTTGATAGAATAAAACAAGCCTTAATTGAAGCTCCAGTTCTCATCAACCTAGATTACTCTAAAGAGTTTCTTATTTTATCATTTTCATTTGAAGATACCATTGTTGATGTCCTGTTGCAGAGGAAAGATGAAGGGTATGAACAACCTATTTCTTTCTTCAATAAGACTCTCAGAGATGCATAGTTAAAATATGACATTATGGAAAAGCAAGCTTATGCCTTGGTTAAGGCATTGAAATCCTTCAGGGTATATGTGTTACAGTCTGAAATAATTTCTTATGTACTGAATAGTGATATGAAATAAATTATTGGTCAACCAGACAATGAAGGAAAGAGGGGGAAATAAATAACCAAACTCTTGGAATACAATTTGGTCATAAAACCTACTAAATTGATCAAAGGATAAGGTCTTGCCAAATTACTTACTAACTCAAATTATAAATTTCTTGGTTTGCATCACATTTTTAGTCAATTAGATAAATCGATATTGCATGTTGAAGGATCAGGCCTTCATGTAATGGACATATATCTTTATTCACCTCAGTAGAAATATATTGTTCACTTTTTGCAAAATCTCCAAGCTCCTCCTAATTTTGAAAAATATAAAATTAGAACTTTGAAACTCAAATCTATGAATTATTGTATAGTTAATAAAGAATTGTTTTGGAGAGACCCTAATGGAATTCTACTAAAATGTTTCGATGAGGGAGAAAAAAAACAAATTATGACAGATTTTCATAAAGGATTTTGTGGCGGACATCATCATTGGAAACCTACATCTTTCAAGATCATAAGGGAAAGCTACTACTGGCCTGCATTTTTTTTTTTTTTTCTGAAGTATTTACATAGGTTAGAGCATGTGAACAATGCCCGAAGTTTGTAGGGAAGAAACAACTTCTATCCCTGCCCCTGAAACTTGTATTTGCAAATGGGCCTTTTCAGTAGTGGGGCATGGATTTCATTAGAGAGATCCACCCACCTTCTTATGTAAAACATAGGTGGATTCTTACAACCATGAATTATTTTACAAAATAGATTAAGGTTGTCCCTACAAGGAATTCCACAGATAAGGTTATCATGAGTTTTCTTGAAGGAAATATTTTCTCAAGGTTTGGATGTCCCAGAAAACTTGTTACTGATAATGCTCAAGAATTCAAGTCTTCTTCCATGATTGAATTTTGTGGAAAATACAATGTTGATTTGGCACATTCCACCCCATATTACCCTCAGGGAAATGGATTAGCAGAGTCTTCCAATAAAAGTCTTGTAATAATCATGAAGAAATTGTTAACAAAAAACAAAAGGTCTTGGGATTCTAAGTTGAAATTTTCCTTATGGGTTGATAGAATCAGTACTAAGAAATCTATTGGGACTTCACCTTTTCAACTGGTCTATGGGACAAACACAATCCCTCCAACTCAACTTGGTTTTCCAGTATTAAAATTTCCGCAAGAAGAGTTGGAAGAACCAAATGATATTCAAATGAGAATTTTCCAAATCATTGAAGAAGTTCAACAAAAGAGGGAAAAGTTGAATGAATATTTTGAAGCCTATCAGAGTAAAGTTAAGGCAACGTTTGACAAAAAGACCAAAAAATACAGTTTTAAAGTAGGAGATCTTATGTTGAGGTGGGATGTCAGAAGAGAGGAAAAATATAAGCATGGTAAGTTTGAAAATTTATGGTTTGGTCCTTTTCAAATAGACAAGGTACTGAATAACAACACTTTCATCTTGCACAATTTGGATGATACTGGAATTTTTGGTGGCCTAGTAAATGGGGGGTTTCTGAAACACTACTTCTTTTAGAAAACCAATATTTCTAGTTTGTATATAGTTTTTTTTTCCGATTTGGTGTGCTTAATGGATTAGAGAAAATAATAATTCATGTCCCAATGGAAGTACTGGTGTGTAATTAGTTTTCCTTATAGTTAAATACATAGTGTGATTGGTTGGTGAATAAGCAATCATCAATGTGAATGAACAAGGAAAGATCATGCGTAACAATTTATGATAGTCTCGAAAGATGAACATGCATTGGTTTGCAGATTCTTAATGTTTCATAATGAAACATTATCCCCAAAAGGAGCCAATATTAGTCCTTGAATTTGTCTTGACTTTTTATTCAAAAACTATTCTTTCCTGACATGTTGTGGTTTCCTAATGTTCCATTTTGACTCATTTCTTCTATACCTTATGGTGTGCTTTTATTGTTTTCTTTAGTTTTTTTGTCATGCATTGGTGAGTTTAAGTTTGAATCAAGATTATTAGAGTATCTTCCATCATGATTAAGAGATATTTCTTGTTTAAATTTGAAAATATGAATAAGAGGAAGGTGATACAAGAATACCGTTATCCTTGTAGCACCTAAAATCATCATTATTTTAAATGTGCCAAATCCCGAAAGATTGTGTCAGCAATTTCCTGAGATCATGCAGAAGGAACGAGAATTGTTAATGATTCTAATAAAATCATGACATGAGTTTGGGTAATGATTTAAAGAGATAGGGTTTTGTACTTTCCATTTCTACATCAAATCGAGGGTTCTAGGTCACGATCTCAAACATATGAATTTATGATGAGACATGATGAACCTATAACAGATATTGAGGATAATAAATTAAGTATGAAAGGAAAAAGCAAACAAATACCAAATTATAAAAGAAGACCTAAAACCAAGGCAATTGACAAACTCAGGCTCAATTCTAAATCCTTATTCAATTGTAATCTTAAGAAGAATAATTTGTTTGTTTGTGATGATGATACAATAAATGAGACTAAGGAAGAAAAGGAACAATTACTAGTAATTGTTTCAGAAAAAATTGAAGCTAAGGTAAAAGTGGAGCCAACCTATGAGATGCAGATCCAAATACCGTAGGATCCCAAAGTTTATAGAAATTTGTGACTGAGGGGATGACCATGGATTCATCTTCCGATGTACAAAGATAAGAATTCAAATCTAGAAAGCCTAAGATATATATAGATATAAATAATCCTTCACCCGAGGAAAGTTATGAGAAGTGCAAAGAAACTAGAGCAAGAAAAATCAATAATGGAATATTGGAATGCTGAGCTGCTTGAAAAGGTATAGAAATGGAAATATAAGAATAATATGAAAGAGAAAAATTCAAAAAATTGATGAAATTAAATATAAAACTCTACTAGCACAATGTTGTTCTCAAGACCAAGATAAAGCAAGAGAAGAATACAGGTTCTTCTTCATCTTCACAGTGAAGTTTCTCAGATCAAAGAAACATTCAATTTTGAATTTTGTTAACAAAAGAAGTACCTACATATAAATAAAGAAGAAACTATGAAACTTATACACACGGGCATGGTATTTTTGTAGATTGAAAGTGAATACAATGATTCAACATTTACAACTAATGAAGACCCTATCAATAGACTTTTGTAGTCTTATTTTCACCATTCATTGAAGTAATTCAAGTCAATCAAGGTTATGCCTATCACAACAATTATTTTCATGTTTTATGCCAATTTTGAAGGACTAGCTCAACATCAGTTTCAACACCATATTTTGTGGGATCTAAGTATCTTATCATATCACGACTAGTTAAATGTCAAGTCATTTATCTAAATACTAGGTTTTCAAGATTCAAATGCATATATGTAAGAGGCTATGTCTCCTAGGCTCTAGCTAGGAAATAATATCATATCGAAACTATAGCTAGAAAGCATGATCTTTTGAAACTAATTGTTGTATATAAAAAGGGAACTGGTTGACAACAAAAGGGGTTGGAAGTGGCAATATTTTTAAAGAAAACTTTGTTTCTAATTGTAAAGACTAAGACTTGTTACATTTTTTACTAAATGGAAAAGGACATCTGATGGTTAGACTCCTCTTATTGTCTTTATTCTTATTTTTCTTACTTGAATGCGTATTTATCTTTTGCAAATCATTTGATATATCTTGTTTATGATTTAAGCCAGTGAAGATTTTGTTGATTGCTTGTTCATAACCTAATTTGTGTTTAAGTACACTTTCTTATTCTTGGATGATATTTAGGATCACATATTTCCTATGTGAGTGGACAAATTGGAAACTTAAATATTTTTGTCTTTCATGTTATAATCTGCTATCTAATCCATCAGGTTGACTACTATTTACTAAGAAAGTGTGATAGGAATTTGTTCTTGTTATCTGAGATTGATATTGTTATTTTACCACTACTTAACCTTCAAACCAATTACAAAAACCAAACAATATTTATTCACAAAAACCATTGCAATAACTTGACGATTCCCTAGCTTGCCCTTTAACTTTCAAGTGCAACTTTAAGGACTAACAATTGCTATGAGTTTTTTTGGATATGCCATTAGTTATTTGAATTATTAGATGGTACGTTTCTCATTCTCTTTTTGGTTTGTCATTTTTATTAGTGGGTTTTAGGATGAATAAGAGTAGCATTGTTTTGAAGTGAAAATGTATTTTAGTTTAAATTTTCAAGCTAGAGGACTATATTTTCTAGTATTTTAAATTGTTAGGTTGGTTGCAAACTATTTTGAACTTGGGTCGTAGTGGTGGTACATACACCCACTTACCACTAAACCATAACTCCACCTCAATCAATATTTGAATCATATTTGTGGTAAGCACCACCACTCACCATTAGAGCCCAACCCAACATAATTTAGAAGTTGTGCACATAGGGGCCAAATATTGTTGTTATAAAAGAAAATTGTACATATTAACTGAAATAGGTATGAGAAAAAAGTGTAGTTTTTTTAAATCCATATGGATATTAAGACATTGGTCCTCAAATTTAAGAATGTCTTTCATATAACCTTACTTGTTGTTGTAAACCTTGCTTGTTGTTGTAAGCATATAGTTTTTATATCAGGTTAAGCATTTTCATGATAAGAGGTACAAATACGATGAAAAGTAGGGAAATGTGAAGGTCAAGAGTAGTGATGATGGTGATAGTGGATGGAACAATGATATTTTTTATGAATGCATAAGTAGAAGGTGAGAAATTAGAAGAAAATAACAAGGAAGTTATTATTTCTTAAATCATAAAAATGGTATGGAAGCGAATGCAACAAAATTGTGATGTTTTTAATGTAGCCCCTACAACAATTTTGAGATTTGTGACATTACTTGTATAAGAATATGTTGAAAACTCAATAGTTATCCTCAATTCCATGTTAATTCTAATTTTGATGATGTTATGAAAATATACTACTCCGGTATTTATGATGAAATGTTGATATGAGTTCGGTCGATGCTTATTGAAGTTTTGTAGATATGAAGATAATTGCAAAATTAGAGCCCTCCCTTCCATATATACATGTTACATTATCAAAAAACATCATGGAACTATTGGATCCCTTCGATGTTTACATGGCATGATATTAGAACACATGGTGCTATTATAGCCCTTCAATATCAAGACATGTTAGGATAAAATGTTTACATGTCGAGCAAAATTCTAGGATATGATATTGGAACATGTTATGACCCAAGGGGGGCATAAATATGGATAAATGTATATGATATGACCCCAATGGGGGGCATATATGGGCCTAAATGTACATGTAATGTGTAAATACATATGTAATAGGGTTGGCCTAGTGATAAAGGGGCCTCATGTGCAAGCATGAATATCTATATATAAGAGACAATGTATTCATTATTGGGGGAAGGAAATTGTGAAGTATGGATGGTATTTGGTTATTTGGAGGGGGTTAGCCTATTATTTAAGGAGTTATTGTGTAACTTATATATCTTGGATTTGTTCTCCACTGTCCAATGCAATTGGTCTCACTCAATTTAGATACTCTATGAAGAAGTTATCATTGTTTTACTCGGAACACCTATTTGAGACTAGTCATTAGAACTAGTCAGTTACCCTATCTTACACAGGGTGTATCTCCAAAATTACGATGACCCAAAAGATGAAATTTTTACCACAGATACCTTGATAATTACTCTAAATATACTCTGAGTTTCACGGTCTGAAGAATCACAGAAGAAAACTTATAGAAAATATTCTGCGATGATAGAATTCAAGATGATTCAAGAACCCAATCTTCCACATGATATATCTCTAAAAGCATAAATCCCTAGAAGATAATATTTTAACCACAAGTACATGATCTCTTATATATAGATATTCATACTTGCACATGAGGCCCCTTTATCACTAGGACGACCCTATTACATATGTATTTACACATTACATGTACATTTATTCCCATATATGCCCCCCTTGGGGTCATATATATATATATGCCCCCCTTGTCTCATGAAAATACCTAACTTTAGTGGAGATGAAGATAAAGATGAAATTAGTCCCATGGAATGGTTGAGGATGGTAAAGGAATATTGTATGAGGATTGGTGTAAGTCCTCTTGGGACATATTTTTCTTTTTTGGGTCGATCTCATAAGTGGTGGAGAAGTGTTGATGAAGATACTAGACTCCACTCCACATGGGAAGAATTTGAAAATATCTTCTCAGATAAATGGATTAGGGATACAAAAATGGAGGAAATGTATAGAGTTTAAGATGAATTAAAAAGAAGAAAAGGAAGTGATTAAGAATAAGGGTGAGGATCTATCTAAGATAATATCCCTTAATGAATCACTCATTAAGGAGGTTAAGAACCGAAAGAAAGAAAAGACTAGCAAAGGAAAGCAGGAAAATGATGAACCAAGGGAAGATTTGAAAAATAAATATGAAGAGATATGTATATTACAGATCCATAATAAAAAAATATTGGATGAGATTAAGATATTGAAAGAAGAAAAGAAGAATTGTGAAAATAAATAAGAAAGAAGGATCTTGGATGAAGAATCTACCAAAAGACCGGAAGAAGAAATTTGAAATAAGGTTGAGGCATCCTTAAATATGAATGAGGTAAATTCAGAAATCTAAGCCAAAATTGAAGAAGGATGTCAAAATTTGATAGATGGGGTCACCTTGAAGCTTCAAAAGGAGAAATAAGAAAAGATTCAAGAAGGTCAACAAAAGATACTTGAAGAATTTGAACTCCATCTAGAGGATGTACATGCCAAATATGATGGTATTATATGACCAAGGACCAAGCAAATATGATTGAGGATGCCATTGTATTTGAAAACAAGATAGATGAAATGCATGTGAAGAGTGAAGAAAAACCGTCAAATGTGAAACTGTATCGACACCCTAATTACCAAGAAACATTTCAAGGAAGACAAGAAGGACGATATCAACATTATGAAGGAAGAAGTTCATTAAGGGATATTATATTAGATAGATCCTCACCCTTATTCTTAATCTCTTCCTTTGATTATTTTACTTCATCTTGAATTTTATATATTTCCTCCACTTTTGTATCCCTAATCCATTTATCTGAGATGAGTTTTTCAAATTCTTCCCATGTGGAGTGGAGTCTAGTATATTCATCAAGGCTTCTCCACCACTTATGAGCTCCACCCAAAAAAGAAAAATATTCCCCACAAGGACTTACACCAATCCTCATACAATATTCCTTTACCATCCTCAACCATTCCAAGGGACCGATTTCATCTTTATCTTCATCTCCACGAAATTTAGGTATTGTATTGACCCAAGGGGGGCATATATATGGATAAATGTATACGATATGACCCAAAGGGGGGGAATATATGGGTCTAAATGTACATGTAATGTGTAAATACATATTGAATAGGGTTGACCTACTGATAAATGGGCCTCATGTGCAAGTATGAATAGCTATATATAAGAGATAATGTATTCATTATTGGGGGAAGGGGCTTGTGAAGTATGAATCGTATTTGGTTATTTGGAGGGGGTTCCCCTATTATTTAAGGAGTTATTGTGTAAATTATCTATCTTGGAGTTGTTCTCCACGTTAACATTCTCTACATGGTGTGTACTTATGCCATTTTATGATATTTGTAAGAATTTGGTTCATTACAGAACACATGATGCTATTATAACCCTTCAATGTTTACATGGTGCAATATTAGAGTATGTGGAATTAAACAAAAAGAAAAAAAATGTTTAAATGTTTAACAAAAATATGGTATTTGGTTAGAAGGCACAATATTAGAACACATGTTGCAATTAGAGCCCTTCCATATGTACATGTCGGATATGAAAACACATCATGGCACTATTAAATCCCTTTGATCTTAGGGCATGTTAGGATATAATGCTTACACATTGAGTAAACTGTCCGGATTTGATATCAAAACACATGGCCCTATTAGATCCTTCTAATGTTTACATGGTGCAATATTAGAATATGTGGTTTCTATTGGGGTCTTTTGAACTCAATACATGTAACTTGGGATCTATTTACACCTTGAACACAATGATAGAATCTATTTACATGTTGTGATATCATAACACATGGTTCTATTAGAGGCTTTATACCTTAAGACATTGGGTGGTGCTATTAGAGCCCTTGGATCTCAAGATATGTAGTTCTATCATAGCCCTTGGATATCCTCACACGTGGATTCTTGAGATCCCTTCGATATCAATACACATGGTGGCATTGTGTTGAGGGGTCCTAAATCCCTTTAACTCAACAATAGGGGGGGTTCTTAACTAGTGAAGAAGGATGAGCTTGGGATAACCCTTGTGCTCAAGCATGCCAAAAAAGATATTCACACCTGTGACAAGTCTAGTACTATTACATTAAATTTATGGTATTTAAATTATTGACTGAGATACAATTATCGAAAGAAAACATACATGCAATAAAATGATGGCAAGAAAAATAGTTTCCTTAGCTCTAGCATTAATCACACATTAACACAACGATTTGCTTTCATCATTAGAAACAAGAACTACAAAAAATATCGAAACAACTATCTTATCAATAGATTTAGAAAATCTTACTCATTACAACGTCCATTCATGGAATAAAGTTGGAAGTGATTCCTCCTCAAATCCAATCACACAATGCCTTTGATGAATTTTGTTTTTTGTCTCCATTCCTAAAAAGGGCTTCTCAATTAAGGTAGTTCATAAATAGTTCCTTACAATTCCAAAAACTGAGGGTCTTTTCCAAAACCATCGACCTTTGCTAAAAGGTCAATCTTACTATTTATAATGAATCATTAACTAAAAATATCTATTACAAGTGTAAGTTAGGTAAAACAAAATATTTCCACATGGTTCTTTCATCTCCTTATTCTCTAAGAATTATCAAGTAGTTATACTGAAGTGGATGACTCTTCTCATACTTTGACCACTTGATGAAGAGTTCCTCGCATGTGTTGGCATACGAGAACCTGTGCTGGTCCATTGGGGATGAAAGAATCTCCTTCACTTCTACTGCCCGTGCTCTGTACTTGAATATTTTAACAATTAACTGCTGCAGAACTGCTCAAGCCTTAATCAGATGCTCCATGAACTGTTGTACTTGACCTAGCTCCATGCTTGCCACTTTTTCTATATCTATTATCCATTTCGAGTCTTATTCTGCATGTTTCTTGACTATGTCATGCATGTCGACAAAGTCTTTAGGTGGGACAAATTCTAGGAGGCCAATGTCTTTCATCTCCCGATTAATCTTTTCCTAGATTTGTTTGCAATCGACCCACTTCTCCTAAATCTCTCACTGAGGTTCCTAGGCCATTTTTACCTAGTATTAAACCACTTTCCTGATATGATCTATGATTTTGTTCCTCAACACTCGAATGTCGTGCTCTTCGATGTCTCGAACATTTTGAACCACGTTGATGTAATCAATCCTTTCTACTGCTTGGTGAGCCTTCTCATACCACCTTTCCATACCCTTTTAGGTTTCTAATGCCATAAGGGTGTCTTCTTGGAATTCAACTATTCCTGTAGTGAAAAGGTGTCATTCATTTGTGAGTTTGGCATAGGCATATTGGAACTCACTTCTCAAAAACACTGTGGCCTGTGTGGAGTCCTGATAGTCTTTCTCCAAATGGCGCACATGCTCCAACTCCTTAAGTGTAGCGACCAACTCCTTTTCATCCCTTCTTCCTCTATCCAATGTGGCATTCATAAGTTCATATGTCTTGGTGTGTTTAGTGTTCAGTAACTTCTCCTCTACCATGATGAGAATCAAGCTATCTAATGTGAACCTCCTCTTTTTAGTGGTCCTCTTCATGATGGCCTTTCTCTTCCTGCATAAGAGATTTCTTGTATGTTGACGACCTCATCAACAGTTTCAAGGATTTGTTGTTCTCCCTAGGTTAGATTATTTCCCAGTCTCCCGACTATGTGTATATTTTCTAGGATGGGTGTTGGTTGTGGAGCCTGATTATCTTCCTGATTCAGAGGTCTTTTACTTTCAGCCATGTTTATACCCCATGAAGTATTTACACCCCATAAGTATGTACACTCTTCCACGCGGGGGAGTGCATAGGGGGGGTACTCCCTTTGCGGGGTATGGGGGCAAGCGTTCCCCCAACGGAGGTTCGGGGGCGAAGAATCCGAAGGAAAAATTGCCTTGTAAATTTATATTGTAATTTCATTATAAATCTAGACCGTTCATTATAAGGCTGCAGATCTAAGGATAGAGATTATGTTAAGGTTTTTTTCCCTAGAAGGCAACCCTCTTTTATGAGGGAAATGTATTACGGCTATGGTTGATGGAGAATATTGTATTCTGAGATAGGATACTGTGAGAGAAAGAAGAGGAAGTTACAACGGGTTTGCTATAGGTTGTATCCCTTCATATGCTGGATAATAATAAGGGAAGGACCTGACAATTTCTCTGGTGGATGTAGCCCACACTGGGTGAACCACGTAAATCTGTGTCTCTATTGTATTGTGTATCTTCTATGTTTTGTTTCCACATTTGTTTTATTTTATTGCTCCACGGTCCTGTTTTTCTAACAGTTGGTATCAGAGTGAAAGGTAACCTGTAGGAAAAGAGGGTTCCTGGTTTGAGTGGGAGCAATGTCGGAAGATGGAAAGTTTAGGGTTGAGAAATTTAATGGCCAAAACTACCAGTTATGGAAGATGCAGATGGAAGACTATTTATATTAGAAGGATCTATTCCTACCATTGGGCAGAATAGCAAATAAGCCGACGGCTATGAAGGACGAAGAATGGGAGATTCTTGATAGAAAGGCTCTAGGAATGATACGACTGAGCCTGGCAGCATCGATGGATTTCAATATTTCTAAATAAAAGACAACGAAGGGTTTGATGGATGCATTGGCCAAATTGTATGAAAAACCCTCGATGTCCAATAAGGTATTTCTAATGAAGAGATTATTTAATATGAAGATGTTGGAAGGTGGGTCTGTTGCAGATCATTTAAATGATTTTAATATGGTTACTAAACAACTAAGTTCTGTAAGAGTGGACTTTGATGATGAGGTTAGGGATCTTCTAATCTTGTGTTCATTGCCAGAAAGATGGAATGACTTGGTCATGGCTATAAGTAAATTTGTCTCTGGTTCAAATACTTTAAAATTTGATGATGTTGTTGGTTTTATCCTTAGTGAGGAAATGCGACGGAAAAGCACAGGTGAGACATCAGGAAATGCGTTGAACATGGAGAACAGGGGAAGAAAAGAGGATAGAGGAAAGGGTTTCAGGAACCATGGGAATTTTAGGAAGGGAAGATCCAAATCCATACTTGGAAAGATAGAGTGATGGAATTGTGGGAAGAAAGAACATCCGAAGAAATACTGCAGAGCTCCAAAGAAACAAAGAGATGGACAACATGAGAGAAATCATGAAGCAAATGTAACAGGTGATGTGTTACAAGATGCTTTGATTCTTTCTATAGATAATATTTCCGAGTCTTGGGTAGTAGATTCAGGGGCTTCATTTCATGCTACACCCTATAGGAAACATTTTCTAGATTATGTTCAAGGTGATTTTGGACAGGTTCATTTGGGTGACGATGCAACATGCAAAATTGTTGGAATGGGAAAGGTAAAAATAAAGCAACACAATGGAATCCAATGATTATTGAAAGAGGTAAGACATGTTCCATATTTAAGGAAAAATATAATTTCAACAGGGAATTTGGCAAGTGAAGGTTGCATATCCATATTTATAGATAAGACGTGGAAGGTCATCAAAGGATCATTGGTGATAGCGAAAGGAGAGAAGGTAGGTACATTGTATTTATGTATAGGTAATACTGCTTCTTCTATCTCTTTAGCTTCTACAGGAGTGGATACAACACTGTGGCATCATAGGCTTGGACACATGAGTGAGAAGGGGATGTAGATACTTCACAAAATAAATTTGTTGCCAGATCTTAAACAAATTTATTTGGACTTCTGTGAGCATTGTGTTTATGGAAAACATAAGAGAGTCAGATTTCTTAGAGTCAGAAAAGAAACGAAGAGTGAAAGGTTAGAGCTTGTGCATACAGATGTATGGGGAC
>ML787217.1:199871-219149 GCA_009831015.1 Picea engelmannii | reverse complement strand
TTTTTTTTTTCTAGAGCATGGATCTAGGTATGTTTGATAGATTCGGTCCTAGCTTAAAACCTAGGACATTAATAGAAGAAAGAAAGTTTGATATGAGTAGATCTGATAAGCATAATGATAGATATGTTATACCTATGCATAGAAAGAATATTTGGACTAACAAATGGATGCAGGACCCTAGAAGGAATTTTTTGCAGGCTAACTACCAAGATCCTGGTGCATAGTACAAAAGAAGTTGGGGATCATTTAAGAGAAAGAGAGGATTGACCCTATGTTATGGTTGCAGAAAACTAGGCCATCTAGCTAAGGATTGCCCAGGTGGAAAACCCAGTTGTCTCTGTTGCAAAGCTCTAGATTATGAAGTATTGGATTGCCCTAGAATGATTGCTAGGCCCAAAGGAATAAATCTGAATCCTAAAGCAGCTCTAGAGATAGAAGAACCTTGGAAAGAATCAGAGAAATTATTAATTTAGATGAAAGAAACCCTGAACGAACACTGACATGTCAGATTATCAGATATATTTAAAGAAAAAGAATGCATCGAAGTAAGGATAGGGGACTTCGACATTGATTATGTTCTAGATGAGGAAACACAGATGAATATCATGACATAGAGAACATGGGAAGCTATAGGGAAGCCTTCCATGACCCCTTCACTAGGAGGAATAGGACTATTCAAAGGAAAACTGGTGATGTTATGTGGAAAACTCGCTCAGATACATATGACAGTCAATGGAACTTTGA
Source organism: Picea engelmannii (assembly GCA_009831015.1). Taxonomy (NCBI): domain Eukaryota; kingdom Viridiplantae; phylum Streptophyta; class Pinopsida; order Pinales; family Pinaceae; genus Picea; species Picea engelmannii. Next base: position 218,405 of record ML787217.1, on the reverse strand, counting down.
CAGAATAATATTTTGAGATTATAAAATTTATTGAGGATGACACCCCATTCACTATGTTACTTGGAAAACCTTGGATTGCGAGAGATCAATCCAGAAATAAGGAAGAAGAAAAGGTATTACAACAACATAGACAAGAATGAAAAGATTTCATGACCAGAAGGATCGCATAGTTGATTGAGGAATAGGAAAATAAATCAAAGTTATTTGACACTAGAAGCTCAGATGTCAAATAATTAGGGGACTCACAGAATATTGGAGTATCTATACCAGATACAGAGGAAGTAGTTTTCTTGAGTCTTGGGAAATAACCTCAGCAGCATGAAGTGACTATGCCCAAGGAAAATAAGAACCAGATCGAGAAACGAACTACTGAGGAAAAGCTAACGGGGAAGAAGGATAGAAAGCTAAGTAGAAAGAGAGCTCAAATCAACAGGATTTAGAGGGTTCCAGAGGGAACCCCTCCGAAAGAAACTTTGCACAATTCGAGCTTTTTCGGGATAACATAACAACGACATGGGTCACTTCACCGTGGCGAAGCAATATAGCCGTTGGAGGCCGATATACCCATTCGACTGCTGCCCCGAACGTATCGAAAAACATTGATGGCTCATCATTAGACTGTTAGACCACACCTTAACAGATAGAACCAGAGTAAGAAAGCCCCATACCCTTTGCAAACAATCCGTTACAGAGTTACTTACTTAATCCATCGTGCCCTGCATGGAAGACACTTTTGATAATTGTGAATTTGAATCCGCAGACTACCTAAATTGTGAATCGTGATTAGTCCACCCTTACTCTCTACCTTACTACAATATCTACATTACTTTGAGAACCTGAGCTATTGACCCTGAGCGTATATGTCCGAGGAATTTAGCGTAGCTGAAGAATATGTAAGAGAGGTACTCGCTAGCCTCAGAGCCGAAAGAGTCATGTCAGAGAGGGGATTGTCTACAGGTTTACAGGCATCGTCGATGAGAGGAGTCTAAGGTTTACAGGATTGTCCCCATCAACTTCTCAAGTAGGAACATCCTGAGCCGATGCAGAAAGAAGAACCAAACACAAGGACGATATGGCCAATGCAAAGTTGGTTCCATCCATCCTACCTGCTTACATACCACCTGTGAGTGGTGCAATCAACAAAGATAGTGTGCCTAGAGACTTTTAATACACTCTAGTCATGACATACCTACCGAAAGGAGTACGCATATTCCGCGTAGATCACGACAAGATCACAGCCTTGAAGTTTAGTGACTTCAACTTGGGGGATCGTAAAGTCTAAAACACACTTGCCCCATACAAGTACCTAACCAGAAACAATGGAAAGAATTTGAAGATCGTCCCTCAACAATGGACGATGAACCTCGCGCAGTCTACTCTACTCAACGTTATGAAGATACCGCACTTTGATAGACACCAGGAGGTGAATGCTTGTGTGAAATTGTTGCTGGCAAGTTACCATGGAGGATACTTATGGTTGAACCATCGCATAAAAGTTGATCTAGTGCTGATCAACTAGATCACTGGGCTTAGCATGCAGGGCTCCGATCCCCACAATTACTATCTTGGAAAGACCACGGATCATGCTCTTTCTCAGAGGATCAAATAATCCTATGGCGATGTTGAGAAAATTGCATGAGGATACAAGGTAGCTTCTATTGAAAGTGTCATAGTGCGCCTCACCTGTCAACTGATTGCAGGGAATTTGGTATGCAAGAATTGACCCACGCAAGTATCCAACTTTGTATTTGACCTCATAGGAAAGTGCGTAGAGGGACTATAGATGAATTGGGTGAAGTACCTAGTGAATCAACTAGAGATTGATTGTAAAGAAGCCCAGGATCAGGGGCATGAATTTCATTTTAATTGGCTCTTGATATTTATAGCTTTCATCACATGGGAGCTACCGGAAGGTGAAACCTTACCCGACATTGACTCCTTTGAACCACTGGCTGCAAAGTTCAGTACCCTATGGTACTCGAATGACATGAACAAGCAGTGGCAATCCATTGCCATATTTCATACCTACTACACCCAGTTGAAGCTCTCCATCCAGTCTGAGCCTTGCATGACCCTGAATACTTTACACAGGTTTTGACCTTTAATAAATTTCAGTGCAAACCACCATTTTATATATCTAACAACATGCGATGATGAGAACAAGGAACAACTTCTATCTTATTACAATATGACAGAAGAAGACCTGGAGGAAATCACCAAGGAATGGTCGGTGGACCTTCTTATTCTAGCAGACTCTGCAGAAGTGTCTGACATTGACAGCCTAGAAGCTATGCAAAATACAGTTGGACCCATTAAGACAAAGAAAACAAAGTAGACAAAGAAGGATGAGGATATCTAGGATGTAGACAAAAGATCTATAAGAGATGCATCCATTACACCAGAGCGAGGCAATGATGAAGACTTAGAGGAAGTCAAATAGAGGCCATAAGATGAAGTAGAAATCATAAAGAAAAGGAAGGGTTTGCCTCCAGAACCTTCCTCCCATAAGAAATCAAAAGCACCCATGACTAAGCTGAAGACCATGCTCACTCTAGATGACTTCAGTTTTCTCATCGCAGCTATGAATGAATCCATAGAAGAGATGACCAAGAAATAGGAATCCAAGCAAGAGACAATGTAAAACAAAATCGAGATCGAACTCCAAGGAGTAAAACAAGCTCTCTGGTCTAGCCATGTAGTCTCCTATGCATCCCTACCAGAAGGAACAATAGAAGAAGGAAATGAACCAATTTAACTCCGCAAGATTGCTCACACGGTTGAAGTACACCTTCAGAACACTCAGGAAGAAACAACACAAGCCACCCCGGCCTTAAAGAAGGAATAGGAGGAAATCATCGAGCAATGCCAAGATGCGTAACAAGAGAAGGACACTCTCCAAGAGAAATTTGAAGAAGGCAAAGCAAAGATTGAAAAAGCGAAAGAACAACTGTTCACGAAGAAGATTATGATTGAAGAAGTAGTCAATAGATCATTTTTCTCTTTGACTGGCTTAGAACAGAAGGTAGAGGACCCCATCGAATGCCAAGTGATGACACTTGCTGAAGTTATTCAACAAATTCAACAAAGAGTCATGGACTTAGAGTTTCAGACCATACCACAGACCCCACAAGAAGTGCACGACCAGCGAAAAATAACTGCCCGGAGTACCATAGATAGAATTGAAGCACTCACTGAGGAATGCAAATAGTTAAGTAGCAGAAGTGCATAGATCTACAAGAACCTAATTGATAACCTCAAACTACATAAATTGGAGTCACAAATCCAAGAGGTGAAGTACGATGCTGAAAAGATACAAGTGCAACTGAAGGCCCTGTCACCTATAGAGAGAATGAAGAGGTTTCCAGAGCAACGCACAACCCAACAATAGATTCACATGCTTCAGAGTAAATTAATGGAAGCCACTCAACGACTGCAACCAATGCAAGAAAAGGCATGCCAACTGTTCGCTGAAGTTGAAAGCCAAGGAGTAGAACTTGAACATCTTGTGAATACGGCATAACAATGTCTAGAAGGGCTAGTGAACGAGGCACTCATCCAAGAGTTTGTCGAGCAAGAGGTAGTAGAAATGCGGCAAGTCAAAGCATCTTGAGCCAGCTCGAGGAATTCGAAGTAGAATTGGTCAGACTAGAGTGACTCGGGATGAGTCACAGGTGAGTTTTGGGGGCATGTTCTCCCTTGACCAAGTTTCAAGGAACACTTGGTCATAATTGACCATTTTTTGACTTCGAGACCCTGTCAAAGATGGAGCGCCAGGAGAAATAGATATCGCGGGATCTCGGTCCAGTTTTGGGCCTATTTTAGGGTTTTGGGTTAATGTAATGGGAAAGGGATGTTGGCCTGTGGGTTTACCCATGCTTAGGCCCACTTTTGTAATGTATAAATAGACACTTAGGCAATGTAAGAATGGTCGATGGCTTAGTGATAGTATTTAGATCTGTGTGATTAGATGTGGATTGTAAATTCTTCGTGCATGATTATAAGAGGCTTGCAGAGCTAAGTGATAGTTGTTGTAAGAGGTTGTAGAAGGCTTTGTGCTGAAGTACAAAGAAGAAGGAGCTAGCAAGCTGTGAAAATATTTTGTCCCGTGCGAAGTAAGGGTTTTGAGTGGCTTTGTGCTATAACCAATTGAAGATACTAATACAGAAGAAGAGTTGGTGGATGTAGCCCCAGAGAGGGGGTGACCCACGTAAATCTGTGTATTATGCTTTGTGCTTTGAATTGATGTATTTATCTCTTCCGTTGCTAAGTGATTTGATATATTTAGATAGATCTACTTAGACTTTGTGCTTCTTAGATGTGTATGAATGTTAGATCTGATGTATATGAATATGCTTAGTGCTGATCTATTGGATCTAATCTATTTTAGTTTTGCTAAGTGCTGAAATATCTTAGATCTAAGTGAATGTTGCGATGCTCTGTGCTATCTGCGAAGTATAAGAAGAGTTGAATACTGATGAATGATCTATGCTAAGTGGCCTATGAGGACAGGATCATAGATATGTGTCCCATCTAAGTTTGCAGACACCTGATTCTTGCAACCACCCCTGCCTCTACCTCGGGTGAGACTTCATCTGCTTTGCAGGTGTTGCCACAAGGGATGATGGTTAGGGATTTGTTGGTGCACTCTTGAGCATTGAACCCTGGGTCTGCCCCTGTGCCAAAACTTGCACAGATAACATTGAGTAAGTACGAATACATTTGGAAAGTAGGTGCTTCCCCTTCTTTCGACATCTGAGCTTGTTGTAAATAGATGCTCAAATGTTTTGAAATTATCGCTCCCTAGCTAAAGCTACTTCATGAGATCGCCACTGTATATGCCAAGGGAATCCATGCCTCTGAAAACTTGGAGTAGTCCTTCTCTCCATATAGTCGGTAGATGAGAGCCATAAAGTATATGTATGGATCCCTCAAGTTGATTGTTCCATACCATCCATTGCTCCAGTTTGTCAAAAAAATTTCCTCTTTCCACCATGAGGCCATCAACCGATTGGTGTCATGGAATTTGTAGAAATTCACCATGAAATTTGTGTTTAGCCGTGCCTTTGGGTCTTTGAGTTTGTAGTACTTCTGGACTTCTATCAAGAGGAAAAATTTGACACACCCGCCATTCTCATCGTTGATCAAGAACTTTTGCGCATCTATGTGGTTGATTAGCCATTTCAAAAATTCTATGCAAGGGAAAACCAGGGTTTTGCTGGCTACCATGTGCAAATATGATCGTCAGATGTTTGGGAACACCTGGTCATCTAGTGTCTTTACATCTGGGTCACTGTGTGGGATATACTCCGGGTAATCCTCCTGACTGATTCTATTGAAAAGGTCCCCCCATTGTGGGGGCATTACTTTGGATCCGGTGCCTACTTCTGTATCACTGAAGACTGGAGGTTGGAAAAAGGATTTCTTTGTTGATTTTTTTGTGACCGGCTCTACCCTGGGAGTGTATTCCAGCTACCTCACAGTGCTAGGAGAAGAACCTTCACTTATTTTATCTTCCTTTAGTTTGGGTTCTCTCGATGAGCGCCTAGTGGTTGGATTTCTCAATGAAATTTTACCTGCAACTAGAACATAGTTTAGAGACCATGTAAGAAATCATATACCTATATAAATCACGACCATTGAATTGAAAAACTTGAACATATACCTCTGCTGCTTGTTTAACCTGGTTTTGATAATCTGAGGATTAACACAGTTCCAGGATGCCTTCTTTTCTTCTTCAGACGCTCTGGAATTCAAACTTGTGCGTAGAATGAAATTGTTCAAAGCCATTCTAGAGATTTAAACAAGGATGAACTTACCTTGTCACATAGGCCATTCAATTCGGGTTATGAATGTAGTTCTATTAAATCTGTTGCCAGATCTTGAAAGATGTTTAAAATTAAATTCGATCACGGGTTGATGGTGTGGGCGCGGGTTGTAACGTGGCCTATCAACGATTTCAAATTTCTGTTGTTCAATCGACGCACGAGGTAGAAACAAATGCAAGATGAAGCATTAAATGGTTTATTAAATGTCAGAATCCGATCATATCTTATACTGAAAACATCCCATCATTTCACTAATCAAGTTGGTGAGTTGGGGGGTCATTATTCTCCTTCAAATACTTTTATTTGATATCTTCTTGCAAAAGCTTCAACGTCGATCGATCCTTCCGTACAGAGCTGACATGGAAAATTTGACTAGGAGGTGTGACTAGGGAACAAGGAACCTTAATATGACTCGGGACAAAACTAGGTCGTATGACACCCTTACATGATAAAGACACATGGCACTGGAGACCAACATCTTCATTTACTCGTGTTAATTGGAATCAATACTTTCCTTAAGATATACGTTCTAAAACCTAATCCTATCTTGTTGACGCTGAAAAGTATCAAGGATCGATGATCGGCGATAAACCTACCCAAGTGCTCCCGTATCGACTCTTTCGAAAAAGTATCAATGTTGAAAGTGTATTAGGGATAGACGATATGTTTATCGTAGACAAAAACAAATTTTTTAAACCTTCTAGATTTCCCCGACCCCGATAAAGAGCATCGGGCATCGACTATCGATGATTTCTTTACGACTTTTGTCAATGTCTATCCTTCCTATATTTTTGACGTCAATGGGGATCGACTATCTCTTGAAACTTCATGGTGAATAACTCACGCAAACCAACTCTTTGTTCTGCCGATGCCGATGGTGCATCGATGATCGACAATTAGTGTAACTGTGTTGTCACTTTACTTTCTTGAATTTTACCAACACTGAACATGAGCGCGTTAGGTGCAATTTTAGTTTCAGATTCTTAGTTAGGATGTCAAGTTATTTTAGACACAAGGTTTCATTTAAAAATTTAGAATACTCGACTTGGTTGATACGAGTCATGAAAACAAAACAAAAATAAAACATTCCCCAAAGTGAAATCAATTTAGACAGTAGAAGAAAACAAGTGGTACCCAAAAAGTGATAAATTTTCATAAGGATTTTAGGGTGTGTTGAGTGCTCAACAAATGAGGATTTTCTGGGTGAAAGCAGAATCTTTGTTCCTTCCCCAGGCTTCGTTGATGCATAAGATGGTTAATAACCTAACTTGTTTTGTTTTTATCAGAGTCTCTTTTATCGTTTCATTTAAAATTCCCTGGTTCGTGAATCTAGGCCCGTCTGTGGGGTTTTAACCTTTATTCCACCTTCGTTCCTTTTGACCATGACCCACGCCCCCTTTTGACAAGATTCGAGTAAGGAATTCACTGGCACCAGGCCTTTTAGTTATTATCATTCATTTGTTGCGATGTCGCTCCACTACCAGCGAGCGTCCATATCCATAATAGAATCACCTCGACGTCACATACCTTGCTCTGCTCCCAGCGAGTGTCCATAGCCCTAACAAAGTTATATGCATACCCTCTGCTACTTCATGCTCATTTGATAAAATTGATTTATTTTTTCCAGAGATGCCCTGAGCAAGTGGGAGAGGAGAACGTCTATTATTTGCAAGATGATATGGTTAAGGTGAAATTTTTTCTAGATCTGTCTTGAGGTACATGTGGTCCTTTCAAACTTACTATCTTTCCCTTTAGGTTTTACCATACCACCAGGAATAACATTTGTCATTTTCCAAAGTTTTTCATTCTCAACGATTAGATAGAAAACTCGTTTAAGAAAAACACATTTTTTCCCAACATTTCTTGTGTTGCATGTAAGCATGAGTCAGGAACACAGTTTGCTACACTGTAATGATTAAGGTCAACCAGTGCCTTGTGAAAAACAACTTTAAAGCACAAAAATACCACACAAAAGAAAAAAACAAATAAAGGACTCTGCAATCAGCCTACCTAACACCTACAAAACAAAATAACATGAAAACACACATATTTTTTTTAACATAAATATTGTTTTAGGGATTGACCATTCACTGGGAGGGTGTTGAGTTCCCCCCTCAGATTTTGCAACCAATACGTGCCTGACCCAAGTTTCTCAGCTACCTAGAAAGGTCCGAGCTATAGATTCTGAAACTTTGAATGTTTTCCCTTTGGTTCATTTTATGTATCCCATTTCAGCACTAAGTTTCCTACTTCAAAATTATTCTCTCTAGCCTTATGCTTGTCAAAACACCTTTTAACTATCTGCTGATGAGCAACGAATTTTGATTTTTATTTCTCCCTTTCGTCTTCCAGCATGAGGAGGATATCAATTTTCTGTTGAATAATTGATGAGGGTTGTCCTCTAGATCCCTGATCAACCTGAAGAGATGGGAGATATAAACCGTTCGAGAGAATGGCTTCTTGTCTGTATACCAGAAAGTATGGGGAGTTTCCTATAGCTTCCTTGGGTGTTACTCTATGGACCCATAAGGAATTATGAAGCGAGCTATGCCAATTCCTCTGATTGTATGCAACTATTTTCTTCAAGATCCTCACTAAGTTCTTATTGGTTGATTCTGCTACTCCATTCCCTTGTGGATATTAGTTTGCAGAGTATCTGATTATGATTCCTTTGTCTAGAGAAAACTATGTTAATAGGGTGGAATAAAAGTAAGTGACATTTTAAAAAACAAGAACGAAAGGCATACCAAACTTTGTGATCAACTGTTGTTCTATGAATTAGATTACCACCTTTTCATTTACGTGAGTTAGAGGGATGGCCTCTACCCATTTCATGAAATAGTCTGTCATGGTCATCATGTATCTATGTTGTTTTTAAGAACTCAGGGTAATATATCCAATGAAAAATAACCCCCATTGCTCAAATGGTCTATATATGGCCACTGGCTTGAGTGGGACAACCGCTCTCTTTTCCCTCCCTGTGCTTATTTGACAAGTTTTATAGTTTCTAGCGTATGTATGAGCATCCTTAAACAAAGTAGGACAATAATAGCCGACTCTCAATATCTTGTGAGCAGTGGTGTCCCTACAAAGTGTCCTGTTGCAGGACCATCATGGAGCTCCTTCAGAACCTTGTCTACGTCTTCACGTTCAAGACATCTCAAAAGTACCCCATCATAATTTATGTAGAAGAGAACCAAATTTATGAGGTGATATTGTGTCGATTTTATTCTGAGAGCTCTCCTTTCCTTAGGGTTTAGGTTTTCTAGGAAAATCTCGTGATGTAGGAGATAAATTAGTTTTCCATACCAAGACTCCTGCCTTGGGGGAACATATAACGCTTCACTACACCATAATGCCAATTCATTCTCCCAACCGAAGCCTTCATTTACTTGGTCTTGGGCTTCAACGACTAGTTTACACAATCCTTGTCCCTTAACCAGTTTGATAGGTTTTATATGTAGACCAAATTCTTGGAAAACTTCCATCCAATTTCCTCTTCTTTCCCCCATCTCCTGTTGAGTGAATAGTGATTGTACTGCAGGATGAGGCACAATGACTTTGGTGTGATTTTTCAAGATGTAAGATCTGAAATGTTTTACTTCTTTGTATACTGCATAAGCCTATTTGTTGATAACAAGATAATTCAGTTCGACCCCTTGGAGATTAGTGCTCATAAATAAGACTCGGGCCTCATTGTTGTCATCATCCTTCTGAGTCAATACTGCGGCTAAATATTGGTCGGAGGAAAAAGTATAGAGGAAAAAACATTTTCTAAAGTTGGCACTTCGCAACAGTGGAGCTTGAGATATTGCAGTCTTAATATTGTTGAAAGCATTTTTCTGCTCATCATCCCACTTAAAATCAACATCCTTTTGAATCATTTTTTTCTAAGGGTTTGATAGTTTCAACGAAATCGAGGATGAACTTTCTCACAAAATTGATTTTCCCAAAGAAGGACTGAGTAGCCTTTTTGTTGTGGGGTAAGGAAAGATGAGCTATTTCCTTAATTTGTTCTGGGTCTATGCGAATTCTTTCTTGAGATATAATATGACCTAGTAATTTCCCTTCCTCGACACCAAAGATGGTTTTCTTAGGATTTAACGATATATTGTATTTTCTACACCTTTTGAAAATCTGAGTTAGATGTTGGATGTGATCTTCTCTATTCTTTGAGTACATAGTCACTTCATCCAAATAAACTACTACAAAATTGTTGATCAATCCCTGAAAATCCACGTCCATGTCCCTCTGGAAGGTTTCCCCTACATTAATTAACCCAAAGGGCATGCGTTTATAAGAAACGTTTCCCCACTTGGTTCGGAAGGTAGTTTTCAATCGGTCTTCCTTTGAAACTAGAACCTGGTTGTAACCTAAAAAATCGTCTAACAGGGAGAAAATTTCAGAACCAGACACAGTCTACAAGAGTTGTTCCATTGGTGGGACTGGTAATTATCCTTTTCTGATGCTCTGTTGAGGTTTCTAAAATCCACACACAAGCGGATTTCTCTAGACTTTTTCCTGACAGGAACCAAATTTTCTACCTAGGCAGAGTGTCTAACTTGAAAGATAATTTTAGCATATAGTAATTTCTTTAACTCATGACACATGACGGGTTCCAGAGATGGGTGGTACTTCTAGAGCTTCTATTGGAAGGGTTTGACTCCAGGTTTTAATGGGATTGTGTGTTGAATAATACGAGTGTCATAAGTTTTCAGATCTCGGTAGGACCACACAAAATCATCTTGGTATTCTCTTAAGAGTTTGAGATAGGCATTCCTTTCTTCTTTGGACACTGTCTTTCCTAGATTTTTATTTGTAGGGTTTTCCAGGATTCCTAGATTTATAGTCTCATACATTGGACATGAGCTTCATGTCTTTGTGTTTGTTGACCCTTTAAATATTTCCCTTAAGTCAAAGAGATTATCCAAATTGGCTACCCCTTTCGGTATCATGTGAAACTTTGGTTTGATATTAGAGTGATCCATTTCACCTCTTTATTCATGGGAATCGTTTTCTACTAATTTCTCTTGGAATACTTCATCGTCAATAGCCAGGTCCTTAAGGTTTTCCTGATTGGTTAGGAAGTTTATAATATGTTCATATCCTTCAAAGACCTTCCAATTAGAAATATTGTTAGGCACTAATGGTTTGTAGAGTAGTTCCACAATGAACCTGGAGGCTTCATAGTCTTGTAAAGGGGATAGCCTCAAGGAAGCAATGTCCAAGGAATCAACAAGAGTATTCTTTGTTCTAGGGATCATTGTAACATTGAAGGCTTCAAAATTTTATATTAGCCTGTGCACTTCTCGTTGATAATTCCTCAGGTGGGGAGAGTTGCAATGTATAATATTCTTTACTTGCCTAACGATAATTTTAGAGTCCCTGAAAATTTTTAGTTCTTTAATGTTTAAGTCTATGGATTTCTATAGTCCTTGCACTAAAGCTTCATACTCGACATTATTATTAATGCATTCAAATTCTAGTCTGTAGGACATGAAATTTTGTTTCCCCTTCGGATCAATGAGGATACATCCCGCTCCCGACCCTTCTTGTGATTTAGACCCATCAAAGTACAGGGTCCAAACTTATGAACGAGAATCATCAGCTTCTCCATGCCTACTAACTTCCTCCTCTCAACCTATTTTGTCTGTGGTTTCCAATAGAGGTTCTTGATAGAAGAGTGTTTCTTCTGTCGCTACTGGTAGATTTACTTGAAAATCCATTTTAGAGTTTTGAGTAAGAGGTACATCATATGAGAGAGGGGAGAAATTACCGAAATCAGAATCACATGAGTAGTTTCTTATCACGGGGAAATATGTCGCTGAGGGTTCGTTGAGGGCTTCTAAATTGGTGAATGTATGTTTGAGATACCTTTCCCTAGTGATGCTAATCATGTTTGCGTGTCCCTTTAATGGAAAACAGAGGTGAGCCCATTCCATGATAAAATATCCATTCAAATTCTCAAACCAATCTCGACTAAGTAGCAGTCCATAAGCTTATGGTATATCCACTACAATGATGTCAATCACTTGAACAAATTTCGGGTGTGTAGAAATTCTAATCATGACATCCTTGATTTCTCCGATAACTTTTACCTGAGTTATGTCTAGTTGTATAACGTGTCTATCACTTTTGAGCGGGACTACATTTAGTTTCTTGCAAATAGATAATGGCATAATATTAGAGGATGCCCCTGATTCAACTAAACTATTATGGAGGTTTCTGTTGAATACTTCAAACGTTAAAAGGAACGATGGGACAAAAGGATTTCCTTTTTTATCTACATAGCAAGCATTCACATTTGATTTATTTTTTAGATCTGTGGGAGCTAGATTTTCCCCTTGGTCAGTTCTTGTTATAGGAGTTTCTACTGACTTCAAGGCTTGTAACAAAAAGTCCTTTTGTTGTGGAATTCTACACATGTTCATGACCGATACATTCCCCTTCAATATTTTTAAATATTATACTATGTTGTAGTCTAGCTTGGGTGATTCTCGTGTATGGATGTTTATTGGATTTCTTTGGGATACAAAAGGTTATTTCGGGTGATCGAATGTTTGTTTTCCTCTCAAATTTTGGGCAATGGTAAGGTCATTTGAGACCGACTGACCCCTAATTCATGTTTTCATAGCCAAAACCTCAGCGGGTGGTTCTTGAACCTCAAATATATCATTGAAAGGCATTGGCAAGTTAGGATCCCACAACAACATGAATGTTTTTTCTGGTGGGTCAACTTCTTCCTGATAAAAAATATTCACCGTTGAGTCGCTTGATTGTTTGGTAATGAAAAGTTTGTCTAGGAACCGATTAGCCATCAAATTCATGCAATGCACCCATTGTGGATAGTCTCTTTTAGAATGTTTCTCTTTATGATAGGTATAGAAAGAGTCATATGCTACATTTCCCAGGTCGATGTTTAAGTTGGATGGGGGAGGTTCAATTACTTTGAATGATGGGTTTCTCTTATAAAAGGGTTTATAAGGCCTTTGGCCTTGGTTTCCTTCCCTTTCACTTCTTTTCATGTCTACGATTTCATTTGACAATTTCTTTGTCATCCGTTGTAGGTATTCAATGTCTCTGCTTCTCTTTTCAGGACCTTATTCCGTTTGTTTCCCTGGGGGTCTAGTCAACAAGAGTCCTCTCCTGGGTGGAGGTTGAGATTTCTTCTTAACTAGTGACACTTGACCCTCTTTACATCCCTTCATTTGGAATTTAATTGTTTTTTCTTCCTCAAAATTTTCAACTAGGGTATGCTTGGAAACCCTTTTTACAAACATGGAAATAGAAGCAGGGAGAGGATTAACATATAACTCAATTTGCAACTCCTAAGTGGATTTAGCTTTGAGTTAAAATTTGTTCAAGATAGTGGTAAATCATTGATTGAAGTATTTAACCTTTTCTTTTGAACTCATGGTGGCAGAGAATAGTTCATCCATTAAAGCTTCTGTAGTGGGTTCTTCTGCAAATTTGTCTAAAAAATCTTTTTGAAACTTCATCCAACTAGTTATGGACCCTAAAGGAAAGTTAAAATACCACATGGAGGATGAATTCTCAAAATTATAGGGGAAATTCCTGCATACTACATCTACATGTTGGAAATTCATCAGTCTAATAGATGGTATGAACTTCTTAATATGGTCTTCAGGCAATCTGGAGGTTTTAGGGTCAAACTTGGGGAGTAACTTTTATGGATGTCGAGAGAGGTTATGCACCCATCTAGGGATTTCCAGTGCATCTCTGGCCAACCATGGTTGATTATTTTGAGGTGGGTTTCCCTTTCTTCATTATGATCATTGTTATCCTCCATGTCATCTGACCTTGAAGATGAGTGATCTGAGTTAAACCCTTCCTCGTTAGATTCAAAATTGTTGGGCTCAGAGTAGTTACTAGCTGGTGTTTTGGGGATCATATTAAGGGGATGTTAGATCTCGGTGAGGGATAAATCTATCAGGTCTTCTACTGTGTGAACAAAAACCTGGTCGGGAGTGTTGACCATTGGTCTGCTTACTTGTTTTTTATGAGGAAGTAAAAAATCTAAGGATAATGATCCCATTACCGTGCGTAAGCTCTTGTGATTCTTTTGAACTGGTTCAACTCCTCGTGAGGGGGAGCGTAAGGTATTTCAGGGAATAAATGTTCTTCCTCTTGCTAGGGTGAGTTACTTGTTTCAGGAGTACTCAATGTGTGTGGGCTGTCTTGAGAATGACTAGCCATGCATTTGGGTTGTTTTGAATCTGTAGGCTATACAAATTATTATATCATAAATATTGTTAGCCATTTATTCATCAAGCCCTCCTTCTAGCACCAATTATGTGGAGAGGTCCTAAATCCCTTTAACTGAACAACAGGAACCAAACCCACCATGGAGGCCCAATTAGACTCTATAGTGTTTGATGGTGGAATGGTTATCCAGATATTTTGATCCAACAAAATTATTGATGGGATTTGCGTAGTGATTGACAAGATATCTTCTTATGAAAGTTCCTCCTTCAGTTTAAATGTTCTCTTTTTGTCTTTTATTTTATTAGATAGGTCCGATTAAATATGTGTATTGGTATACACCAACTGGTAAAATGGGTGGGGTTTTTAACTATTGAAGAAGGCTAAGCTTGGGATAACCCTTGTGCTCAAGCATGCAGACAAATATATTCACACCTGTGATGAGTTTAGTACTAATACATTAACTCCCTAGTATTTCAATTATTGACTAAGATACAATTATCAAAAGAAAACATACAAGTAATAAAATGATGGCAAGAAAAATAGTTTCCTTAGCTCTAGCATTAATCACACATTAACACAACTATTTGCTTTCATCATTAGAGACAAGAACTACAAAAGATATTGAAACAACTAGCTTATCAATAGATTCATAAACTGTTACTCATTACAACATACATTCGTGAAATAAAGTTGGAAGTAATTCCTCCTCAAATCCAATCACACAACGCCTTTGATGAAAAATAGAAATTTGTCTCCGGTCCTAAACATGGATTTTCAATTAAGGTAGTTCAAAAATAGTTCCTTACAATTCCAAAAAATGAGGGTCTTTTCCAAAACCATCGACCTTTTCTAAAAGGTCAATCTTCCTATTTATAACGAATCATTAACTAAAAATAACTATTTCAAGTGTAAGCTAAGTAATTTTTTTTTTCGCTAGATGGCACTTTCATCTCCTTGTTCTCTAAGAATTATCAAGTAGTTTTATTGAAGTGGATGACTCTTCTCATACTCCGACCACTTGATGAAGAGTTTCTCACATGTGTTGGCATATGGGAACTTGTACTGGTCCATTGGGGCTAAAAGAATCTCCTTCACTTCTACTTCTCATGCTCTGTATTGGACTATTTTAACACTTAACTATTGAAAAACTACTCGAGCCTTAATCAGATGCTCCATTAACTTTTGTACTTGACCTAGCACCATGCTCTCCACTTTCGCTATCTCTACTGTCCATGTCGAGTCTTGTTCTTCATGTTGCTTGACTATGTCATGCAGGTCAACAAAGTCTTCAGGTGGGATGAATTCTGGGAGGTCGATGTCTTTCATCTCCCGATTAATCTTTTCCCAGATTTTTTCGCAATCGACCCACTTCTCCTGAATCTCTCGCTGAGGTTCCTGAGCCATTTTTACCCAGTATCCAACCACTTTCCTGATCCGATCTACGTTACTATCCCTCAACACCTGAATGTCGTGTTCTTCAACATATCGACCATTTTAAACCACAATGATGTAATCGATCCTTTCTACTGCTTGGTGAGCCTTCTCATACCACATTTCCACGTCCTTGTAGGTCACTAGCGCCATAAGGGTGTCTTATTGGAAGTCGATTATTCCTGCAGTGAAAAGGTGTCATTCATTTGTGAATTTGGCAAAGGCATCTTGGAAATCACTTCTCAAAAACATTGTGGCCTGTGTGGAGTCCTGATAGTATTTCACGAAATGGCATAGATGCTCCAACTCCTTAAGTGCAACGACCAACTAGTTTTCATCCCTTCTTTCTATATCCAATGTGGCATCTATAATGGCCATTCCTGTGCTGATAAGTTCATATGTCTTGGCGTGTTCAGAGATAAGAAGATTCTCCTTTGTCATAATGAGAATCGAGCTATCTAACATGAGCCTCCTCTTTTTAGTGTTCCACTTCATGATGGCCTTTCTCTTCCTGTCATAGGAGATTTCTTGTATGTCGACGACCTCATCAACAGGTTAGGGGATTTTTTGTTCTCCCCAGGTTGGAGTATTTCCTAGGCTCCTGACTATGTGTATCTGTTCTAAGATGGGTTCCTGAACTTCCTCCATATGTCTCGATGGCTCGATTTCAATTTGTTTCTCATCGAATGGTAGGGTATCGACCAAAACTGAAGAATCAGGGTTTGGTCCGGTACTTACTTGGTAATCGGTTGTCAATGTGTCGATTTCTTACTATGGAACTTCCTCTTTTTGCCCTCCCAATCCCAGATCATCCCTCGATTTGTCCATTGGGGTTCCCGAAAAGTTGAGTAGTTCAGTTTCTAAGGAAATTTCAACCTCACAGTCTCTCTGTGGAAGGCTTTGAATTGGAGCATCGAGACCTGGGGTAGATTCCCTCTCAAGTTATTTTTCCTCTGTAATCTGCACTGGAGTCACTAAGGACACCTCTGAACTCTCATCATAATAATAGATGGTTATTAAGTCGAACAAGAGGTTTGGTACACCTATCCAACCTGGTGTCCTCTCTATCTCAGACTGGGTTGAAATTCCCCCTGGTGATCTGATCTGTGGTGGTGGAACTTCAGAGTTTTCTGGCCCGGTGATTTCTTCAAGTTGTATTAGCTCTAGGTCACATGGGTCTTCTCTGATTTTGATTGGTTCATCAGTGGGAATCCTCGACATATATACTAGATCAGGGTCATTTTGGAACTGTTCAATGATTCTCTATGCCCCTTATAGCAAGAGTAATCCCCTTCTTTGTGCCTCTGTAGTCTCTGCCGCTATGATTTCTTCCCTGGCTTTGAGGGGCTCTTAAGCCGACTACTCTATTGTCTCCACATGTTCATCCATGCTCATGGCCTTGAACCTGGTCATAATTGGATTGGCCATCCTTTGTACTAACTCTTCCCAGTCCTGATCACACTCTGTGAAAATTTCATCCTCAAATTTATCATGCATGTATGGCCAATAGGATGATACTTGTGAAGCATGTTGGAGGACCAGGTCTTTAGGGTCGTGCTTGTGGAATAGGCCTATTAGGAACCTGAATTCAAGTTGGCTCAGCCCCTCTTGTTTTTCTTGAGTAGTTTCCTTTACCAAATAAAACCCCACATGGAAACCATAGGATATGACAGTCCACTTCATGTCCTTGACTAGTGTGGAGTTATAACCCTGCAGGATAGTCTCATAGCATATTTCCCCCACAATGAGCTAGTTTGGGACGTGAGTGGGTAGTATATGTGGCACTCAAGTGGCCCCAAGCACCCTGTTATAGGTTGATTTTTCATCCAAATACCAGTGGCCTACCTTCGCTACCATTTTCTTGGATGTTGCAGATAGTCTTGGGCATTCCTTTTTAAACACAATAAAATGAATACGAGCAATGAATTCATCGCAAATGAGTGTGTATGATTTTTTATACCTATTCTCCCACAATATGATAAAATAAATGTGGAAAGGGAGCTCTGCAACATACCATCTTAAATTCATGCCGACAAAGACATTTTTCGCACAGATAACATCGAGTAAGTATGAAGCCATGTGGAAAGTGAGTGCTTCCCCTTCTTTCGACATATGATATTGCTGTAAACAGATGCTCAATTGTTTTGAAATTATCCCTCCCCAGTTGAAGCTACTTCCCGAGATCACCACTGTATATGCCAAGGGAATCCATGCCTCCAAAAACTTGGAGAAATCCTTCTCTCCATACAGTCGGAAAATGAGAGCCATCAAGTAGATGTATGGCTCCCTCAAGTTCATTGTCCCATACCATCCATTGCTTTGGTTTGTAAAATTTTTGTCCTCCTTCCACCATAAGGCCATCAACTAGCTGGTGTTGTGAAATTCGTAGAACTACTCCACGAAGTCTGTGTTTAGCTGTTCCTATGGGTATCTAATTTTGTAGTACTTCTGGACTTCTGTAAGGAGGAAAAATTTGACACACCTGCCATTCTCATCATTGATCAAGAACTTTTGCGCATCTGTGTGGCCGATTATCCATTTCAAAACTTCTATGAAAGGGAAAACTGGGGTTCTGTTGGATACCATGTGAAAATATGACCATCAAATGTTTGGGAATACTTGGTCATCGAACGCCCTTACATCTGGGTTGTTGTGTGGGATATACTCTGGGTACTCCTCCCGGTGATTTTGTTGAAAAGGTCACCCCACTTTGGGAGCATTACTTTGGATCCAGTGCCTGATTTTGTATCACCGAAGATAGGAGGTTAGACAAAGGCTTTCTTTATTGAGTTTTTTATGATCGGATCTACCCTGGGAGTGAATTCCAACTTCCTCACAGTACCAGGAGAATAATCTTCACTTGTTTCATCTTACTTTAGCTTGGGTGCTCTCAGCGAGCGTCTGGTGGTTGGATTTCTTGGAGATGTTTTACCTGCAGCTAGAACATAGTTTAGAGACCGTGTAAGAAATTGACAAACTTGAACACATACCTCTGTTTCTTTTTTAACCTAGTTTTGATAATATGAGGATCAACACAATTTCAAGACACTTT
>ML787217.1:169794-185015 GCA_009831015.1 Picea engelmannii | reverse complement strand
CCATGAATGACTTCATTGTTGTGTTGATGATGCGGAGTTCTTGTCGCCCTGTGTGGACGAAATTTCAGTGATAACACTCCCCATTTACGAAGGGTTTTGGTTTCCAAAATATTTACTGAATTAGGTGAGGAAATTTTTCGTCTACCTTCTCCCTAGAGTACCATTTTTATTTTCTTGGAAGTTTTCCTTTCAACCCAATCTACCAATGGTCATGATTCCCTGGTATTGTAGTTATGGACCTATTTTGAAAAAATATTTCCTATGCCAATTCTTCCTAAGCATTTGGTGCTAAATCCTCTATGGAGGGTAGAACCTGCCCCTCCTCCTATTCCAACATGGAGGGATCAT
The DNA here is from genome assembly GCA_009831015.1 of Picea engelmannii. NCBI lineage: Eukaryota > Viridiplantae > Streptophyta > Pinopsida > Pinales > Pinaceae > Picea > Picea engelmannii. The sequence goes on along the minus strand of ML787217.1, from coordinate 184,667 downwards.
AGAGTTTGAGATTCTCCATATTCACTATTGAGTAAATGTTCATGTATGGGTTTAGACTGCATTTATAGGAATTATCTCCCACCTTTTCCAATTCCTCAAAAGGACCATACCATAGATGCTTGATCTTCTTACTAGGACCCTATAGCCTTTCCTTATTCAGTTGTAACCATACTCAGTCTCCCACTCTAAATATTCTCTTTGTTATGTGCTGGTCATTTCTAGCCTTGTAATTTTGCTATGAATTCTCAAAAATATATTGTACTTGAAAATGGATCTTCCTTATCTTATCAACAATTTTTTCTTCTTTTATTGCATCTCTTGTGAAGCCCTCCCTCACTCCCCCTTGTTTTCCATATACAACATATAAGGGTGAAAGTTGAAAATATCCAAAGAAAGTTTCAAAAGGTGACTTACCAGTAGAAGTGTGGACTTCTTTATTATAAGAGTGTTCTATATAGATAATATTTTCATCTCGGGTCTTCAGATGCTTCTGATTGTAACCCCTCAAAATATGCACCAAAATCTTGTTGACTACTTCTGCCTTCCCATTTTTCTATGGATGGAAAGTTGTAGACCTCTTGAGCTTAGTGTCCATCTTCTCCCAAAATGTAGTCCAGAAGGAATTGAAGGATTTGGTGTCCTTTTCTAAGATGATGCTCCTTGGTATCCCAAAGTGCACCCAGACCTGTTCAAAGAAGAAGTTTGTCACTTCCCACCCCTTGATGGTATTTTTACAAAGAATGAGAATGCACATTTTAATGAACCTGTCAAATAATACAAATAAATATTCATGTCCCTTCTACGTGGTCGGTAAACCACCCAAAAAATACATGGAAATGATTTCCAAAGGTCTAGTGGGTACCGATAAGGGATGGTATATCCATTTTTTCCTATTACTGGGCTTGCTAGTACAACAAAGTATACATCCTCTAATATACCATGCTACATCTTCTTACATTCTAGGCTAGTAAACATACCTATGTAAGTTAACAAATGTATTCCCAAAACCAAAATGTCCTACAACCTTGGAGATGTGAGCCTCTCTAATAAGTTGCAATCATTTACCTTTAGGAACACAAATCTTGTTGAGCTTGTAGAGTAGACCATTCTAGAAATGATAGTCAACCTTGCTATCACCTTTTTCTATATGAATTTGGATTTGTATCTGCTTAAAAGCCTCCTTGAAGTCCTCATATTCTATGTATGCCTCTATATATACATCATGGGTAAAAGGATCCATGTGCATTAGAGTTCCCAAAGTTGCAATATATGGGTGGTTGTGAAAGCATGTCTGCCAACTTGTTTGTGTTACCCTTCTTATACTTTATGAACAAATGAAATTGTTGTAAGAACCCCATCCATTTGTAGTTCCTGGTTTGTTGTAAATTACTATGGATGGGCCTACAAATACTGGAGTGGTTGGTGATATGTGTGGATGATGGTCTCCTTTCCCATCAGATAGTGCTTCCACTTTTTGATAAATTGTACCAAGACATAGAGATCCTTGTCATAGGCAGGGTAGTTGAGGACCACCCCATGAAATACTTCATAATTATAATAGAAATACCTTCCTCCTTGCATTAATATTTCTCCCATGGAATACCCACTTGCATCTGTCTCCACTTCAAAGGGATTCTACAAGTTCGGTAGGGCGAGAAATGGTTCTTGATTGATCTTTCTTTTCAGCTCATAAAAGACATTTTTTTTATTCTTCCACCACTAAAAACTCTTACTGCTTGTTGTTATTGTGTGGAGTGGTGAAAATACTTCTGAAATCAAATCTATGAACTTCCACAAGTATTGTGCTTCCCCAACAAAGCTCCTAACTTCTATGCAATTTGTAAGAACTGACCATTTCATGATGACCTCTATCTTGGTGGGATCTATCTTGATCTTGCCGCCATCGATCACCTACTGTAGATACACCAAATATAGTTGAGAAAAATCATATTTCTTGAGATTTTCCAACAGTTGGTGCTTATTTAGGGTATATAACACTTGCATAAGATGTGAGATATGCTCCTCTCAGGTAGCACTATAAACCATTATATCATCCAAATTGACAATAAAAAATGAATCTAGATAAGGGCGTAAAACATCATTAATTAGTCTCATAAATGTAGCTGGTGTGTTGCATAAACTGAATGGAATAAGAAACCACTCATACAAACCTTTACTTGTCTTGAAGGCATCTTCCAGGTATCTTCTTCTTTGAATAGTACCTGGTTATTTCCTGATTTTAAATCCAGTGATCTGGATTTATGAGAAGAATGAAATGAAACATAGATCTATAACACTAACAAAGATATACATAGAACAATTATAGAGATACAGTGTAACTTAACCTCTATCCATTAAAGAAATTTGTTGAAATTGTAAAATGAAAAATGAAAAAAATCTTGCTCGAATGGTAGAAGTTAATCTCTGAGAAGAGATGTGGCGGATACGTGCATTCATTTGAGCACATTACAATGATGCCTCTAGGAATTTTTAGCATCAAGAAATAAACAAAAAACACTATACATTCAAAAACCTAACCCTAGGAGATGAAGCTCCAAAATTCATGTGGGTCCTGATGGGGTAAGTTGGTACATCAACTTCCCGGGGTTGTAACTTTTGCATACGATTTCCATTTTAGATGCATGATAGCTTGTTAGAAAGGTCTATCTGAGGAATCCACATTATTTCATAACACTCAAAATTTGGCCACATTGTGACAATGGCGGGCCCAAAAAATGCTATTTAGGGCCTCAAAACAACCCCGGAAGTTTAGGACCTGAAAAGCTAGAAACAAATTGCCAAGATGAAAACTTTAACTACCAAGATGAAAGTTGTATGTGAGATAGTTGAAAGAGGTTTTTGGAAACCGATATCCACTTGAATCAATCCTCTCTCCTTAGGAAGAAATGATCTCCATTGCATTAAGTTCCCCCATCAGATGAGGAAATTTATGTTGAATTTGGCCCCAGGTGAGAAACTTTCCTTGGTCCTAGAGCTACCCCACTTTGACAACATGATAAAGTTGAAGCTTCTATTGGTTAGTTCTCTTGACCTATGTGTTCATGATAAAATTAATGGATTCTTGTTCCATGTATCTGAGGTTTATCTCTGTCGGTGTCAACAATTTTGATATCTCTGAGGTGTCCAGTAAGGGTGGAAAGTATGGCCTAAGGAGGTCCACATTAAACACTGGGTGCAAGCCAAGGATGAGGGAATGTTGAGATCAAAATCATTGTCACCCACAACCTTGGTGATGGTGTAAGGTTCATAGAGAAGTGAATGAATCTTCCGATGGGGTCCTATAAGGTGTTATTTTTCCAAGTGCAACCAAACTTTATCTCCCAACTAAAACTTATGTGGCACCTGATGTTGATCATGGTGCTACGTGTACTTGGCATTGGACTTCTGCAAAATATCCTAAACCTGTTGGTGGATGTGATGGATTCGTTCAATGAACCGAGTGTCTTTTTCATCTTCTGTTTGTGCATGGGATGATTGTACCTGTGTGGATGCAAGGGGTAGTGAAACATCCATGGGACCCAATGGTTGAAATCACAACCCCACCTGAAAGGGGTTGTGGATGGTTGAGATATGTATGGCTTTGTTATAACTATGTTGAAAATATGGAAGACTCTCATCCCATGTATGCAAATTCTTGGAATTGTACATGCATAAGATATGCACGATCATCCTATTGACGACCTTAGTTTGGCCATCCATTTGGTGGTGGAAGGCCATGAATTTGGTGATATTGGTGTCCATTCGTGACCATAGGATTGACTAGAATGTAATGAGGAACTGACTGTCCCAATCTGAGATGATGGTTTTGTTGATGTTTTGGTAGTTACAGGAGGTATTAACCTCCAAGTGTAACCTTTCTAATTATATTAGAATATTTCGGAAGCATGTGAACCATTAAATAGATATTATAAAACCCTATAAGAATAGTAAACCTCAAGAGAAATAATATTAAGGTAATAGACAAATCCAAAAGGAGAGGTTGACCCCAGTCAACTCGAAAGTTTAGTATAAATAGTCAGTTGCCTAGTTCATTTGTATACACTCACTCAATAAGTGTGCAAGTATAAGGAGGAACTGTAGTGGTATCTAGGGCACAAGTTTGGATAGTAGCAGTTGCAGTTGGAGAGGGAACGAGTCTAGAGGAATAATGCAACAATCCTTTTGATATTTCTCTTGTGTGCTTCTCTTGGAGAAAATGTACGCTATCTATGTATGGTTATTGTGTTGTTTTTGTATCATTTTTGTGGCTAGGGATTATTTGTTGGTTTTGGAGTAGGCTTTCTAGAATTATTCTAAGTAAATGTTAGTGTGATCGGGGGTGGCATATGTGAATTTCTATGGTTAGGTGACAATGACATGATATTGTCTATGGTTAAATGAGCATACCAAAATTTTTAACATGGTATCAGAGTTGGTTTCCTTTGTAATAGTATAATCGTTGGAAAGAAGATCCTTCATTCCCCCCATTGTTAAGATTTTTGAGCACTTACTAAACCCACTAAGAAGTTCACCTAAGTAGGGCACATCTTCCCCTAGATCAGATCTAGAAATTTCTGAAGTTGAGAAATTAGGGTTTCCTCATAAAACCCTAGGTCTGTAGTGCCAGTTGCAGTTGCAATATGAGTTGCAGTTACATCACCAGTTGCAGTGACAACACCATTTGTAGTACCAGTTGTAGTGAAAGTTTCTGTGAAACGTTGGGCCTAATTTTTTGTTGTCCTAGTTTTCCTTACCCTAGCGCATCTCTAGCTATCTTCAGATTTCAAGTTGGAGCACTTTGAAGTTTTTGAATTTGTTGTTGATTTTCGCTACTACTAGATGGTATTGCTACCTGTCGCTACTACCAGAGGTATGTACTTTTATATGTTTACATTGTATCACTATTTTGAGTGTGATTGCAGGAGAAGGGATATTTTTTCCAAGCAACAATCATATATCCAAAGGGATCTCATATCCAACACATTTAGAGGAACACCACACTCCAGGTTTGATTGTTTTGATATGCCTCTAGATATTATGGAATTATTGTGATCTTGTTAACATATAGTTGTATTTTTATCTATTGAAGATATGATTATCATACTAACCTTTGGTCAAAATTAAAGTTATAAGATGACTCTAGTCAAGATATTAGATTGATTAAGATTGAGATTTCCGAGTTTACTTGCATTATATTCCCTAACTCAATTTTTTGTCAAGAAAGCATATTGTCTTAGTATAGGGGACATGTTGGAGAGAATACTTGTCATCTTGAGTGAAGGAGACTCAGAAGAAAAAGAAACAACACTCATTCTTGAAGATAAGACTCCAGGTTCCAGGTTTGATTGATTAAATTGATAAGTTTTCAATTTGCACATATCGAGTCTCAAAATTGCTACAATACAAGTAAACAATATAGTTGTGACAACAATTCTTGAAATGTTCTATTACTTATATATACAATGAATACTTGGTAGCATGTGAGTACTATTGATATAAATGCTTATTGTACTTGTTTGCAAGATGAATTGACATCTCCTCAAGGAGATACTTCTTGTTTTGCTTCTAGGAAGGTCACCTTGGTAATGATATGTTGATTACCATGAAATTGTATTTTATTCTTGTTAACATAGATATGTTCTTATGAAAATTCCATTATATTGGAAATACTATTTCTCTTGTTTCTCTTGTCTCGGGCAGGATATCTTGTAAATTCCATAGAGGTTACCATGGAAATATTGTTGTTCTTTTTTTCTTGTTCCGGGCAGGTTACCATGGAAGAATGATTGGTGAAAACAATAGAAGAGTGTTGTTACTATTTATCATTATTGTATTTCTTATTTTCTCTCTTGTTCCAAGCAGTTCACAATTAATAGCTATGAGAAGGAGCTATGGTGACGGTTGTTCTCGTTATTGGTTTTATTACTATTATAAGAGTATTATTATTGTTTATTGTTTTCCCTTGTTGTTGGTCTTGTTCCAAGTAGGTCACAGGTGACAACTCTGAGGGGAGCTATAATGACGGTTGAAGAAGGTAGCATATTAGATGGTCTCTAGTTTGAGACATGGAGCATAATATCTAGATAAGAAGTTGTATACATGACCATATACATCCATGAACCAAAGAGGATGAAGTTAAAACCTTCTAGAAAGAAGGGTACTTTTACAAGATACGAAGTATCTCATATGAAGATTGATTGTAAGGAGAAGAAGGCTCCAATGATGACCAAACAAATTCCTCTAGTGCATTTGATCACTCTTCAGATCATCAGGAAGAGTTAGTAGAGCTAGAAGGGTCTACCTAGAATCATTGCAGTAACCAGGAAGAGACCAACATGGTCCCATGACACTTTGCAGGATGCAAAGATATATAGCATTGATGAGCCATATCATGAGGAGAATATGAGAAACCTCGCTAAGTACCAGATAGAAGGAGATATAGTTCATAGGGATTCAACCCTCATGATCCAGTAGGGAGGAGCAGCCTCCCCAGGACCATTCATATGAGACTTCAAAGGAAATCATCACATACTGAGGGAGCATATGGATCCAGAGATTATGTAGAATTAGTGGGAGTCAAGCCTAAGAGGGAGCATGGAGACTCAGAGTGAGTTTGATCTTAGAGAGAGTCAGTGGCTTAAAGAATTTCACTCATAAATTATTCCTCCTTAGATTCAGATCGAAGAGAGATAAAAAACTTCTAGGTGATCCAAAAAGGATCCAGATAAGGCTAAGAACAACTCAGAACTTGCAGATGCAACTCAGGATGCTCATAATGGCCTCGACAGACAGAGAAAGAGAAAAAAATCAAAGTTCCCAAAAATCAGTGAAGATGACATGATCGCGAAGAGCGCATCATAAGATTTCTAACGATGCAAACAACTCGTCAAACGAAGTTACATATTGAAAGATATTCACGATCAAAGTTTGGTCAACCTAGCCCAGTTAGCAGGGGATGAGTCAGCATCCATACTACTGACGTCATCATCCATACAACACACATAGCATGAGAAGGAAGGTGAGACGTGTCATACTGATGTGGCATCACTAGAGGCTACCACGTGTCACCCATGTTTGGTACTTTCATGCCAATCCGTGGACCAATAGGATCATGCTACATGGCAGTCTGTACAATATGTACATTGATGTGGCATGGGAGGTAGACATGTGGCCCAATCAGATACTTCCACACAGCAGGAGGGAAAATCACAATGAAAATCCGTGAGTGAATTTGGAAAAAAAATTAAAGTTTGTAGGGTCCGCCAAATCTGGCGGACCATGCCAAACTTGGCCACGATATAATCGTTGGGATATGGATAGTGCCACTGCTAAACATCATGGAACAACTTTGTAGTATATATATACATTGCAATTAATTAAAACCCAAAATGGGGAGGCCCGCGGGTTTGACCCCAATACCTCCTCCCTCCTATACGCCTTTGTATTAATGCCCAAACCAACAGGCCAACGACCTTAATTTGTTATCAACGTCACATATTTTATTTAAATGTTGAGTCCTCCTAGCCTTGGAAAGGGGGGCATGTATGATACGACATTTTGGCACGCAATTATATGCACTCTAGTCATTAATTGCAGGTTGTAGAGGGGCACAAAAACCAAGATGAATTTATTCTTAAGCCTGGGAGTGCCATAGTCATATCGAGGCGTGGAGACAATAATTTTTGGGTAATTCGACGCCAAGAATTCAGTTGTGATGTCTATTTTCTGATCTGAGCATTATTTCTGTAGCTTGATTTCAGAATGAGGTATACTTATGTATTTTTCCAAATTCTTTATGCTGAGTTAATGAAAGAGCCTACCGATTTGAGAGCAGGACCTAGAGACATAGTCCACCAGGGACGAACTCTGTTATCAAGTTTTTGTGTTAAGATTTGATGATTATGTCTGTTCATTTTTTATCTTTTCCTTCTTTAATGGTGCACTTTAATTTATGCTCATTTAATGCAATTCTTTATAAGTCACTCGATGAAAAGATCCTAGATCATCTTGGTATTAGAGTAGTCATCTTTGACTTGAATTTTTGAGTGTGAATGCTTACTAGGTCCATGCATAATCAGGGTGAAGTAACTCTTTAGACTTTCAATCTCGAAGTTGGTCATGCATCCCAAAGGAAGAAAATGGTAGAAGAGGAAAAGCGTGATGAATAGGAGAAAAACTTTCACATGGTATTTTATCGCATGTTAGAATTGGTCAAACGAATGTATGGATATTACAAGAAGAAGATGAAGAAGAAAGGGAAGAAAAAGGAAGCACATTCAGATGATGATTCTTCGATAAACCAAGGGGCTGAAGAATATCCTCCCGAGCCTCCATATTCACCTTCAAGTTCTATTTCTTTTTCCTTTGAGCATTCTCATCATTCTAGCCATAAAGCGTCTTTTAAGAAACCGTTATTAAAGATTGATGTAAAATTTGATTTATCTATGTTTAATGGAGATACTAATCCTAAAAATATAGATAATTGGATCTGGCAGGTTGAAGTATATTGTTTTGTTCAACATATTGATGAAGAGGAAGTTAAATATCTTCTCTTCATTTGGAAGGCACTACTCTCGTATGGTGGGAGAGAAAGATTCAAGACATAAGTAAGTGTGGTAATATTCTTTCCTCATGGTCGAGATTTAAATCAACGATAAGGAAGAAATTTTATCCATTAGGGTATTTACATAAAGCAATGATGGAATGACAAACTTTAAGGAAAAGAAAAAGTCAAACTGTACAAAGTTTCACAGAAGAATTTAGGAAGAAATATCTTGCATTGAACATTCCTTTGGATTCTTATGAAACTTTAATGAAGTATATTGGTGCACTTCACAGTTATAGTCATCATACTTTTCTCTTTTTTAACCCCACTAATCTTGATGAAGTTTTTGTGCAAGACACTCACCTTGAGAACAAGGGGAAGCATGTTCAATAAGATCCCATGAAGAAACCTTCAAATCTCCCACATAAACCTTTCAAGGAGTTTAAAAGGAAGGACAAGAAGACCGCCACAGTGACGAGAGAAGGAGGAAATCCATCCTGCACTCATTGCAAGAGAATTGGTCACGATGAAGAACATTGTTGGAAACTGCATCCATAAAAGAAATCGAAATAGTTCAGTGGAAAGGGGAAGACAAAAACTGTTACTACAGTGCAACATGATCTTGGTTCCGATTCAAGAGATGAAGGAAATATCACAACAGTTGGAGTACAAGTTAAATATTCCCTTCATGCTAGTTCAAGTTACAATAATGAATCTCATGATGATGAACGAAAGAGGAATGAATTATTTCACATAATAATTGTATCTAAACACACTAAGATAGATACATTATTTGATTCGGTTTCCCAAGTAAACTTAATATCTGAAGCACTTGTCAAGAAGATGGGTCTTGAAACGAAACCACATTCGAAGCCTTATCCTCTTGGTTGGGTATGTGATAAATAAAAACCTAATGTCACCAAACATTGTAGGGTTAGATTTTCTATTGCTTCAAAGTTGATTGATGAAGTGGATTTGGATGTTGTACCACTTGATATATGTGGCATAGTGTTGGGAAGTCCTTATCTTTATGATAGAAAAAAAGTCTTCTTTCGTCATGAGAAAAAATACCACATTACTAAAGGGGGAGTGGAATATATTGTTAGAGCTCACAAAATGAGGGTAAATACAACACTTGTTAGTGCAGGGAAAATGAAAAGACTCATAAATGCTAATAAGAGATATGTACTCATGGTCATAGGAGAGAAATGTGTCGGGACATCCAACATTTTCCAAGGATGTGATCCATATCATAAAAGGGAATTAATTGATATTGTTTCTAATTATGATGATATTTTTCAGGAACCAGATGGATTACCTCCTAAGAGGGAAATCCAACATGAGATACATATTTAGAATGATTATCCTCTTCCTAATGTGGGCATGTACAAGATGTCAGTTGTGGAGATGACAGAGATCAAGAAGCAGGTACAAGGATTATAGGATCAAGGGGTCATCAGGCCCAATTCACCTCCTTGTGGTTCTTTGATTGTGATGGTGCCAAAGAAATAAGGCACATGGCGAATGTGTTTTGATTACCGAGCCTTAAATAAAATCACGGTGAAAAATTGATACCCTATTCCTCATATAGATGATTTACTTGATCAGTTGAAGGATGTTGTTTATTTCACTAAGTTGGATTTGCGCAGTGGATATTATCAAATCAGGGTCGCATAACATGATGCATGGAAAACTTCCTTTAAAACCAAACATGGATTGTTTGAGTGGTTAGTTATGCCATTTGGGCTTTCTAATGCTCCTAAAAATTTCATGTGTGTGATGAATGATGTATTCATGCCTCTACTAGATGACTTTGTGATTGTGTATTTAGATGACATTCTTATTTTTAGCGGGACTTGGGATGAACATGTGAGGCATGTAAAGCAAGTATTGGATACTTTGCAAAGGGAAAATTTGTATGTAAAATTGTCTAAATGTGAATTTGGCAAGACTACACTTGTGTACTTAGGTCATATTGTAGGAGGAGGACAATTAAAAATTGATGCTTCCAAAATTGATGTAATTGTAAATTGGTCTGAGCCAAAAAGTGTAACCGGAGTCCAAAGATTCTTAGGTGCAGTTCAGTATTGGAGGAGGTTCATTTCCAACTTCTCCTTTACAGTAGCTCCTTTTCATGCCTTAACCAGTGTGAATAACACTTTTTAATGGGAAGGAAAGGAAAAAAAAAATCTTTCAACACTTTGAAGGAGAAGATCAGTACCACACTAGTATTAGCACTTCTTAATCTTCAATAGCCTTTTTAGATCAAGACAGATTCCAATGGATACACCATGGGTGCAGTATTGATGCAATATCATAAGCCTATTTGTTACCACTTTGAAACTTTTAACCAAGCTGTTGTTAACTATCCTACATATGATAAAGAGTTGTATGCATTAGTCCAAAGTGTAAAGAAGTGGAAACACTACTTGTTAGGGAAGGAAACAATCTAACATATAGATCACCAGCCCTTATAGTATCTCCAAGCACAGACCAAATTGCAACAATCTCGACACTACATATGGATGGGTTTTCTACAACAATTTCATTTGGTAATCAAGTACAAAAAGGGTACAAGTAACAATGTAGCCAATATGATTTCTAGACCTCCTATTGTCGCTTCTATTATTTTGAAGAATACTTCTTTATCTCATGATAGCTATGTAGAACAATATGCCATCGATGAAGATTTTAAAGAATTATATGAGAATGTAACCCATGGTGCACAGGTAGAGAACTATTGTGTATAGGGAAAACTACTATACCATCTTGGAAATCTATGTATTCCTACAAGTGAGCGAGTCCATGTAATACAATAAGCTCACACTTCTCTTGTGTCTGGGAATTTTAGGGTAAGAAAAACTATGGCTCATTTGCAGAGGTTTTGTTACTGGCCTCAAATGAAAGAAATTGTAACTAAATATGTAAAGGGGGGTGTGTTGTTCGACTTGTAAGCCCACTAATAGAAAAATGGGGCTATACTCACCACTTCCCATTCCATCCCATCCATGGGAAAGTGTCTCCATGGATTTTGTAGGGGGTTTACCAATGACCAAGGGGGGTCATGACTATTTGTATGTTGTAGTGGATAGGTTCAACAAGATGTGTATCTTGATGCCATGTAAAAATCGTATCACTACTGAGAAGACTACTAATCTCTTCTTTCAGTATGTTTGGGTTCACTTTGGGTTACCCACTTCCATTGTCTCAGATTGAGATACTAAATTCCTTGGGGACTTTCAGACTAGCTTATGGAGGATGATGGACACCAAATTGAAGAGGAGTACTACTTTTCATCCACGGACTGATGGACAGATAGAGGTGGTAAGCCGAACAATGGTACTTTTTCTTTGAGGCTACTGCAACAAGCATCCCAAGTTATGGGATGAACATATACCCTATGTACATCATGCTTACAACCAAGATTTACATTCATCCACTCAGAGTTCACCTTTTGAGACATGTTTTGGGTATCTACCCAAGGTTCCTTTGGAATTGATGTATCGGAGAGATGTTGAGGTGAATGAAGAACAAACAAAGAATAGCTCCCACAAGTTCATCCAGAGGATCCAACAGATACACCAGGCAGTCAAGGAACAATTGGAGAAAAGTCAAGCACAATACAAAGATCAAAATGACAAGCACAAGGTGGATCATCAGTTCCAGGTTTGATACAGGGTATGGATTCACATCAGCAAGGAGAGTTTGAAGGGTGAAGGAAAGAAACTCAAGCACATTCATTATGGACCCTTCACTATCTTGGAGAAAAGTGGTACCAATGCTTTTCATCTGGATCTTCCACCTTATATGTAGAATTACTCAGTTTTGAACGTTGAGACTTAAAAAAATTTGAGCCTCCCATGATCATGGATCAAGATGAGGAAGTTTCAATACCTTTAGTTGATGAGTTTGCACTTGAGTATTTGGATGAGTTATAGGAAGATATCATCCTAGACAGAAGGATGAAGACTTTGAATAGGCTTAAAGGGAACACATCCAAGTGTTGATTTTTCATAAGCATTAGGTTAAGCATGAAGTTCATTCTATTTTATCATTTAACCATAACCATAAATGATGCAACAACCAAGATCACAAGAAGAAGCACCATGCATAAGAACACAAAATGTATCCTGGGAAACCCTTCTCAACAAGGGAAGAAAACCCAGACAAATCCTTTGCTATAATCTTCAAGAGAAAGAACTTTACCACCAAGAAGAACCTAGCACACAAGAGGGTGGTCAAACCTTAGAACTCTAGAGCCCAAGAGAGGTGCACACCTTTTTCCAAAGAGGTGTACTTGCTGAAATTTCCAAACTCACTTGTCAGATATGATTCTACAATGGGGAATCATGCCTTACTTATATTAGAATTTGGCCAATCAACAAAGGTGCCTATTGGATCAACATGGTCGACCTCTCTAAGTCACATTATTATTATTTATTATTATTATTATAATTAATATTAGCAATATTAATTATCTTTTACATTTATTATTAATCACATTAAGGTGTGGCCAACCTGTACCCTTTATATAACAATTAGGGTTTCAGGCAAGTCTGACTCTTGAACAACATATAGTAAAGGATCTGATACACCCACTAAGGGCACATCCATGGGGATGTCATAGCTCTAGTTCATTGAATTACATAGAAGAACCATATAAACATATGTTCACCTGTGCTCATCCATAGACACATCCACTCTACCGATCTCTATTCCCACTGCCTCACACAGGAGAATCATATGGATTTTTCTCGTCAACTCTGTTGCTCAGAGGAGGCCATCACATCATCTTCATTTATGTTCACATGACGATGTGAACAACACTTTTTGGTTTTCACACATTCACCTAGTGCTCAACCACAAACACGTCCAACTCATCAGATCACTTTTCCTACTGGATAATCATTTGGAGTTCTTCTCACTCACGTCATGGAGGAGGTCATCTTTGCGTTCCTAGCTCTGTCCCATGCAGGAACCATGAACCCTTATTAGGGGATTTCTCTCAGGTTTGCAAGATGAGAAAAAGTCTTCACATAGTTGAAATGATCCACACCTCACAGGTTTGTAATATGTAAAATGTCTCATATAGCTGCATTCATCAACACCAAGCAAGGCAAAGTGGATTGAGAAGGAGAACGTGAGGGGACTCTTCCCTCACTTACCTGTTGATTTATGAAAGCTTTTGGTGGTCCAAAAATCTCTCAGTGGGAAGGAATGATCCAAAAAGGATCCATATAAGGCTAAGAACAAATCACAACTCGCAGAGGCAACTCGGGATGCTTAGAATGGCCTCAGCAGACAAAGAAAGGGAAAAAATTCAAAGTTACCAAAACTCAGTGAAAATGACATGATCATGAAGAGCACGTCACAATATTTCTAACAACACAAACAACTAGTCAAACCGAGTTATGAATTGAAAGATATTCATGGTCAAAGTTTGGTCAACCAAGCCTAGTCAGTAGGGGATGAGTCAACATCCCCTGTTGACGTCATCATCTGTATGGATGACATAAACATCCATACAAAAAAAATAGCAGGAGCAAGAAGGTGACACATGTCATGTTGACGTGGCAACACCAGAGGATGCCATGTGTCACCCATTTTTGGTACTTTCAGGCCGATCCGTGGACTAATAGGATCATGCCACATGGAAGTCCATATGGTCCATACGCTAACGTGGCATGATGACATGGCATAGGAAAACATGGAATAATGGGAGGCTTCCACGTGGCCCAATCATAGGTTGCCACGTGGCAGGCGGTAAAAGCACAATGACAACTTGTGAGCGAATTTTGAAAAAAAAAGAAGTTTGGCGGGTCCGCCAAATCTGGTGGAACACGCCAAACTTGGCCACAATATAACCATTGGGATATGGATAGTTCCACCTCTAAACATAGCGGAATTTTTTTTTAATATATATATACATTGCAACGAATTAAAACCCAAAAGGGAGAGGCCCACGGGTTTGACCCCGAGACCTCATCCCCCTATACGCCTTTGTATTAATGCCCAAACCAATAGGCCAATGGAATTACTTTGTTATCAACGCTGCAGATTTTATTTAAATGTTGAGTCCTCCCAGCCTCAGAAAGGGGGGGTAGGTACGATGCGACCTTTGGGAATGCAATTCTATGCAATCTAGTCATTAATTGCAAGTTGCAGAGGGGTGCAGAAACCGAGACAAATTACTTCTTGGGCATGGGAGTGACAGAGTCGGAACGAGGCGTAGAGATAGTAATTTTTGGGTAATTTGATGCCCCAAATTCAGTGGTACTGTCTGTTTTATGATCTGAGCATTATTTCTACAGCTTGATTTCAGAATGAG
>ML787217.1:72413-165551 GCA_009831015.1 Picea engelmannii | reverse complement strand
AATAAACTTGTACAATGGAGTACATTTCTTTGTCGTAAGTGGGGTACTTACATATGGCATATGAAATCATCTCACTATGATAGGCGATGGGATGTCCATGTGGAGTGAGAACTATGCCCACGGTATAGTCTGAAGCATCTGTCTCAATATCAAAAGCTTGTTGTAGGTTAGGTAATGAGAGCACTGGCATTGAGCACAAACACTACTTCAAATCATCGAATGATTTCTATTGCGACTATCCCCACATGATTGTTTCCTTGCCACTACCCCTGGTCACTTGGCTAAGGGCCTATGCAATGTTGGAGAATCCCAACACAAACCCGTGATAGAAATTGGTAAGTCCTAAGAATATTTGAAGCTCAGTGAGTGTGGTCAGGGTTGACCAATCATGAATGAACTGGATCTTAGATGGATCGACATGCACCCCATTCTCATCAACAATGTATCCTAGGTACTAGACCCTATTCATTTCGAAGGATAATTTTTACAAATTTGCATATAGCTTGTGTTGTCGCAGAGTGTGTAGAACCTGCTAAATATGATGCAAGTGTTCTGCCCAAATCTTGTTGAAGATGAGGATTCCATACAAATACACCACCACAAAATAATTGGTGAAAGGCCGCAATATATTTTCCATCATCCTCATTAAAGTTGTTGGGGAATTTGTCAAGACAAAGGGCATGACCGACCATTCAAAAAGAACATATTTGGACTTGAAGATGATCTTCCATACATTGGTATTCTCTATTGGGACCTGGTGGTAACTGGAATTCAAATCAATATTACTAAATTGTTTCCCCCCCTTGATCTGGTTAGGGATATCGTCAATTCGAGGAATTGGGTACCAATTCCTGACTGTGATTTTATTTAGGTATCGATAATCAATACGGAGTCGCCAGGTCTCGTATTTCTTTTGCACAAGAACTATTAGGCTTCCACAAGGTGATGATCTTGGTCAGATGTGCCCCTTTTGAGAAACTCTTGGATCTAGTGCTTGATTTCCTCATTTTCTAATAGAGAGTGATGATAGATTGACCCATTGGGTAGCGGTGCACCGGGGGTCAAATCAATTGATTTCTTGACCTGACAGTGCAGAGGTACCCCATTGGGTGAAGAGAATGTGCCTTTGTATTCTTCCACGACCTTATCCACTTGCTTCTGCTATGTGGAGAGACCTATCGTAGAGGACATGGATGTGGCTACAACCTTCTTCTCACTTTGAGCATGAATCACGAAGAGTACAAACTTCCTGGTCTAAGAGATGACCTTCCTGCATTACTTGGTAGAGATAAAGGAAATGATAGTAGATGAGTCTACCTCAGGTATACTGTATAATTTCCTATCCAAAGTAATAATACCACTACGGGGCCTAGAATCATATATAACATGGTGTTTCCATAAATAAGGCTGGCCCAAAATAAAATCAAAAACTTCAAGGGGGGCGACCTCACACAATACCTCATATTTGAAGGGCTTGATACCATAGGCTAGACAATATTGTTGGTTGATGCAAAGATCTCTCCCTTGGTGGAGTGATTCGATGGTGTATGGTTGTGGGTGTGGTGTTGTTGGCATATCCAACCACTTGACGACCTCTGCTAAGATGAGGTTCTTATGAATACTGCTATCAATGATGAAGTGCAACAAAGTACCCTTCACCCACATCTATGAATGAAAGAGGTGCCCACCTTCCTCTGGTTCATCAGGTTCAATGGGCTAGACCTTGGTGGTTCTATAAATGGTGGCACTAGGTTCTTTGTCAATGATCCATCTACCTTTTTTTGGTTCTGACTCGGAGTCGAATCCCACATTTGATTCAAAGGATTTCACCTCGTCCACCAATGACTTCTTTGAGAAACATTCAACGGTGTTATGCCAGGGGATCTTATGGAACTCACACCATTTTCCAGTGTCTTTTTTTGTCTTGATGTTTGGAGTAGTTGTCCTGAGGCTTTCCATCCTTGCTCTTCCCTTTGTTTTATCGGTTGGGGTTTCCTTTTCTCTGCTTCTACTGTGAGGGGCTCATAGACCCAAACTATCGTGTCTTTTTTTTAAGCTTCTGCTCGATTTTGACCGCATATCTATAGGTCTCGCCCAAGGAAGAGATGTCCAGAAACCAAATTTGTGTTTGGATGTATCTATGCAAACCACCGTGGTACTTGAGACCCTGATGTCGCTCAAATTCTTTGATACCTATCATGGTGTGCAAGGTATGGAAGACATTGGTGAGCTTTGGCACTGTTTGGTCCCTTTCCTACAACAATGTCGTCCATCTTGTATATAAGTCATCATAACTTCTAACATGGTAGTATTGTTCCTTAGTAACATCCCTAAAAGAACCCCAAGTGGGTTCAAATACAAATAATGTAGATCCCTATATTTCCTTTTTCTCACATAATGTCTCCCACCAATCGTTAACATGGGGGACAACCTTAAGGAGTGCAAATGTAATATTTTCTCTATCAAAAAAGTTATGGACATAAAATATTGTTGTAGAAGGTTTAACCATTTATCTACAATATCCACATCTATTTTACCTTCAAATATAGGAATATCAAAATTGATTTGTACCTTAAAGGGGGCGACACCTTCGCTTGAGAAAGATGCATCACCTGTTGGTAGTTGTCGAAGCATTTGTGCAAAATTGTCCATCATCTCATTCCTTTGTCGTGGGAGGGATTCCTCAAGAAATAGTTTAAAGGGATCTCCTGCCCCATCATCTCTATTTTATTTCCCCATGGGTGGCCATTGGGTTTGGTAAGTTTGATCTTACAAAGGCTCAATTGATTCGAGTCCTAATTGCTTATACCCCGACCTCGTTGGGGACATGCACAAAAAAACAAATGAAGAGAAGACTTCTCTGATACCATTGATCCAGATTTATGAGAGGAACGAAATGAAACAAAAATCTATGACATTAACACACATATATATAGAACAATAATAGATATACAGTGAAACTTAACTTCTATTCAATAAATAAATCTGTTGAAACTGTAAAATGTAGAATGAAAACAATCTTGCTCAAATGGTGGTAGTTGATCTCTAAGAAGAGATGTGGCGGCTACATGAATTATTTAGAGAACATTACAATGAGGGCATATAGGAATTCTTAGCATCAAGAAATAAATAGAAAACCCTAGACATCCAAAAACCTAACCCTAGGAGATGAAGCAAAAAAATTCATGTGGGCCTCGTTGGGGTAAGTTGGTACATGAACTTCTGAGGGTTGTAACTTTTGGATACGATCTTCGTTTTAGGCACACGATATCCCATTGGAAAGGTATATTCATTGGAATACACATTATGCTATCACACTTTGCTCTATTTACAGTGTGCCTGTGGCGGGCCCAAAAACTTGTTTAGGGCCTCAAAATGGCCCAAAAAGCTAGAAAAAATCTGCCAACATGAAAATTGTAACTTCCAAGATGAAAGTTGTATGTGAGCCAGTTGGAAGAGGTAGGTAGCCACCGATGTCCACCTGGATCATCCATCTTATTGAAATACTTGGCATGTTGTAGTTGGTCCAACAGATCATTGATCCTGGGTAGAGGGTACTGATTCTTCAGTGTAATCTTGTTCAATGCTCTATAATCGATACACATTCTCCAAGTCTCATCCTTACTGGGAAACATTATGATGGGTGGCCCACAAGGTGAGGTAATTGATCGAATCACACCTTGCTCCAACAATTGTTGCACTTTCTTCTTTACTTCATTTTCTAATAGAATGGACTATCTATATAACCCAATATTTGACAAGGGGGAGTTTGGCAATAATTGAATTTCATTCTCCACTTCCCTCTTAGGTGGTATCACTTTAGGCTCCTAGAACACTCCCCTTCTTGCCTTTAGCAACTCCTCCAATTCATTTTTCTTCTCCTTAGTACACTACTCCAGGGATGTCTTTAATATTAATGACTCTTCACCAGACTATTTTTCCCTTAGGAAAAGTAAAACATATTTCTTGTTAGAACTAATCATGAATTTTTGAGCTTGATTGAAACTTACTAGTGAAATTTTTTATTTGCCTTTGTGCGTATTGATGATGACATATTTCCCATCCTTGATAAGATTCTACTAGTTGGCTCTCCATATGAGGATAACATCTCTGATATACATGCAGGGGCTTCCAAACACTACTCTAAATACATCAAGTGGTACTACATCCAATTGTACTTCATTTATAAAATCAACACTTAGAAAAAAATTATTCTTTCACTACTTTGTTACCTTGATATTTGCATCTTGTTTATCCAACACATGATCCAAAAAACAACATAAATATTTTCTTTGCGAAACACTTACGGGAGAGAACCCAACTAGAAGGTGAGGATGCTCTTCTCTCTTTTCTTTGGTATGGAAATGATGCAAGTACAAAGGATAAAACATTCTCTATGGATTTACCTAAGACCTATCGCATGTTAGGCTACTGCAAAAAATTAACCCTCTCTATTATGCTCTCTAATTTCCCACTCCTAGTTTTTTTGCTATGCTATGGAACAAATAAAATAACATAGAATGTAACCCCTTCTCCTTTTAGAGACCCAATATTTAACATAGCCCAATAGTCGTTTAGGGTTATGGTTTTGACTTCCTCAACCTTCAATTGTGACAAGGTTTTGGACCTTCTAAATACTTCTTGAAATTCCTCACATGGATAGCCCCATATGCACGAGTAATAGGGGCTAACATGGCATCCTCTTGTACCATGGTGGTCAACATGATAGATCAACTTGTGAGAGATAAATTTTTCATACGAGCTCCAATTGATGCATGATATACACCATTGGAAAGGTATTAGAGTGTAGAACACCATCAAGGGCATGGGAACAATTTTTGAATGCTAGAATTAAAAAAAAAAAATTCCATTTAATGCCTCAAAATGGATTTAGAAGGTTTTGGACTCCATTTTTCCAAACTGGGACCTGCCACTAAAATGAACCTACCTATTGATTCCTCCAAAATTTTCCACTCTGAAAGCATCGAGATGGATGATAGATAATATAATGATCCAATCCAATTCATTTATTAAACTAGATTGAATAGAATTTTTTTTTGCTAAGGTGTTATTCTCCCTTAAAACATGATAGAATTGTACATTGAAGAATGATTTTGTTACTTGATTTGTTTACTTTATCATTGATGCCGTGAGAATATCAACTAGAATGGTTTTCAAAACCAGATGTATAATAACATTTTTTGAGTCCCCTACCACAATCGTTTGCTAAATGCAAAGGTTGATGGTGATTTTCATGCCTAGCGGTAATGCATAGGCTTCATCTTGACTATTGGTAGATGTGTCGAGGTCCCAAGCAAATGAATTTTCTATTGTTCCTTCAACTTTTGTGATAAACCCTCCTGCACCTAGGGGTGGAAATATACTACTTATTAAAGGTGAAAGAAAGCTATTGGATATATATATGTATGTATGTATGGAATTGAAATTCATTATTGAGTGTACTTATACATGCATGATGTTTTTTTATCTTGTGGACATTTAGTAAGATTAATAGTGATATTTTAAAATTTATTGAATGTTGTTGCCTAATGTAATATAGGGATTGAAATTTTGTTGTGATATGTTTTCATTTTAATGAAGATAAATATGACATATGATAATGCAAAAATAAGATTTGTAAAAAGATTTAAATTAGATGCAATATTATATTTAAGATACAGTAAGGTACAAAAGTGACACTTGAAGGACAGGATGGATGCACAATAGACACAATAAGGACGAATATGTTACTTAAAAGGAGGCAAATTGCAATTAAAAAATAAGCAAAACATTGTTAATATTTTAAAATTACACATGGGAGGTTGCAAAATTTGACACATGATGGTGAAAATGATATTTAAAAAAGATGCAAAAGAGACACAAAAATGATGCCCCTTTAGCATCCACTTTTGCATCCTTCAAACTTAAAAATATTAAAAAAGGTAGACAAGATCTAGGAATGCAAATTTTGATACACTAGGCCCATATTGTAGTAATATGGGATATTCACTTTGCATGGGGTGATTGAGTGGTGTGTATGCTCTCGTGCTTGGTGCACATATTGTTGTTTGTGACAAATGTTATTGAGTTTTTATGGCATCCCTCAATCCTTCCCTCAATCTTACATGTTAGGCTAGTAGGAGCATTGTCCATGGACCTCAAAAGAGGAATTTCTAACATGCATGAAGTTATGCATTGAATACTCTTAAGTACACTCCAATCATGTTATGAGGGAAAAGTGCACAAAATATATGTAAAGAATAGTGGAAACAAAATATGTTTCAAGAATGAATAAACATACACATGCATGCTAGTGGTTCTTCATCAAATGCTTTGTTCGAGCAATGAGTTTGACATAATTATAAAAATAATTAATTATAAATTAAACTTAACTTTATACCTACTCTCTCTAAATACCCATTCATATTTACATTTTCAATAAATCTAATAAATTTCAAAAATAAGTTTAATATAATTATAAATTAAATTTAACTTTATACCTACTCCCTCTAAATACTCATTGATATCTACATTCTCATTAAATTTAATAAATTTCAAATTAAACATATAAAAACTAAATATTTTTTCTTTTATATATTTTCTTTGATCTTTATTTACTTCAATAATATTGAACACAATAATGTACTAGCAATTATGCAAAGGAATACCATTGTTTAAGTGTTTCCTATAGATCTGGCTCACAATTAAAGGAACCCATTATAATTCTATACAAATGTTTCTTTATAATTTTTTTATATTTTCATTAATAAATGGTTTAGAAATCTAAATTAAATTAAATTGATTAATTTATATTTATAATGAATATATACAATTTTTTTATAAAAAATAAAAAATATTATCATTTTGATTTTATAATATTAATGATAAAATAAATTCATAATCTTAATTTAAAAAATAAAAAAAATTCAATAATACTTTGGAAAAATGCATTATGATTTAATTGTTAATTTCAAACTACATTCCAACTTGCCAAATCAAAAGAGTAAAGTCTAGATGTAGCTAGCTTCAAATGTAGTTTCCATTATAAAGTGAATGCATTTACATAATTAACACAAGCTGTGAAATGAGAAATAAGGAGAAGTTTAAAAGTTTTAAGATTTGGACATTTTTAGATAGTTATTATTAAAATTAGATTATAAAAGAATTGATGAAATTGTAATTTTTTATTGTTAAATTAATATTTTTTATTATAAAAGTGGATTCAGTTTCCTCAAAAACTTCAATTACATTTAAATTGTACAATTCTAACAATTAAGATTTGCAATTCCTACAATTCTTCTTAAATTTAAACCAAATATTAAATAAAAATAAACTATAACTATAACCAAGAAAAATCCAAATCTTGATAGTAACAGCATGTTTAGAAATGTTATCATTAAATTTAATAAAAAACGGATTTCATTATCATTAAATTTAATAAAAATCTGACTTTTTC
The DNA here is from genome assembly GCA_009831015.1 of Picea engelmannii. Taxonomy (NCBI): domain Eukaryota; kingdom Viridiplantae; phylum Streptophyta; class Pinopsida; order Pinales; family Pinaceae; genus Picea; species Picea engelmannii. The sequence goes on along the minus strand of ML787217.1, from coordinate 158,095 downwards.
CTACATTATCATTAAATTTAATAAAAAATCGATTTCAAATAAAACATGTAGAAATTAAATGTCTCTGTAACTACTGACACTTGGCTTTATATATTTCCTATGTGTTTAAAGCCTGTAACTGTCCTGATGCTTGATCTTTATATTACCTCTTTGAATATTTAGTGAATTGAAACATCACATACAATACGTCATTACACAATTAATGAAATCATCATCAAAAATCACACATTTGCAATGCTGAGCTCATTACAGGTATACTGGATTTTGGAAAATATAGTTAAATGTTGTTTAATACTTCGTTGTTTGGCATTAGCCAGACACATCGGAAGCTAAAACTCTCAAATAGCTACAAACACTTTTACTTATCAACTTTGTTGATAAGTAAAAGTTTAAACACTTTTATTTATTAACAAAAGTAAAAGTTTAGTAATGGAGAGTGTACTGTTAAGGTATTCAGTTATGTGAAGTCATTTGTTTGAAACAATCATTTATCTTGTGTATTACTTGAGGTATAGTGGACATACTTGGAGGTTATAGTGGTAGTAGTCAAATAACACTAACACTAGTTGCTGATTTGCCAATCACCCAAAAAAAATTGTGAAATTCAACAGCAAGCTATGAAACATTAAAAATAGTTAAATTCCTATGCTCAGATCTGACTATCTATACACTACCCATACACCACCCTCAACAACATTCAATGCTACTTAGCATGATGGATATTGGGCGGGCTCCTTATCAACTGTTGAATTCTGATCTGCAAATCAGTGGAAGAACTTTTAACAATTTGCCTGAAATCCTACATTGAAAACTGTAGTAATTTTCTTTCCAAGGTGTTGTACCTTCATTTATTTTGATAGTTTTTCTAGATAGTATAGCCTGAGCTTATTTAAATTGCAGATTTGAATATCCAACTGGCATGGAGCAAAGTTAACACTTGAATTTACTCCATGTTCATTGGATGCCCCTCTATATAGTTAACAATTGGCTTTGCTCTAAGGATATTGACCGGCTCCTTGTGAACTGTTGAATTCCGATCTGCAACTCAGTGGGAGAACTTTGAACAATTTGCCTAAGATCCTACACTGGAAGTTGAAGTAATTTTCATTCCAAGCTGATGTAACTTCATTTATTTTGGCAGCTTTTCCAAATAGTATAGTATAGTCTGATCTTATCTAGATTGCAGATTTGAACATCCAACAGGAGCAAAGTTAATAGTTGACTTTACTTCATATTAATTGAATGCCATTCTTCATAATTAACAATTGACTTTGTCGATGTACATTGAATATCGCAGATTTGAACATCCAACTGTTATGGAACAAAGTTAATAATTGACTTTACTCCATATTAATTGAATGCCACTCCTCATAATTAACAATTGACTTTGCCCATGTACATTGAATACCCCAATCCTCAATAGTATATATATAGTTGTTTTTGGGTTAGCTAAAAAGAATAACGTAATGGGAGTTTTTTTACAATTTTCTAAATTGAAGAACAACAACGATGATATATTGTACTCTGATCTCTACCGGGCTCATCTTTAAGAATTAGCATCCATTTGAATCCCACTGAAAGACCCACATAACTCAGACGAGCAAAGTTAATTTCAACCTGCACATGCAATTTTGCTTATCGATCCTGTAAACCGCACAAGTCTCTCAGTCTCTCTTTCACTTTTTTTTATTTGCAACTGTATCATTTGTATTTGACATTAAATATTTTTTGTTCACATTTCTGTAAACATCTGAATTTGCGTTGCCATTGTTAAGCGAGTTAATCACCTCAAATGGCATTTTTTTTAATAAAGAACTAAATCCACTTCAAGATCGTAACTGAACCTCTTTATGGTTTGAAAATGACATTGTAAAAAATCTCTAAGTGAAGGTAACGTGCATGAAGATGCTTCCTATTTTCATTGTGGAAATGCATATCCATTGTGATTTTTTATGAATGTACATATATTCTTGTTTTAAATAGTCTTGGTAGGTAATGGTCTCGTCGAATCAAATTTCCTTGTCAGTTTTATTAATAAAAAAACTAAATTTCCTTGTCAGTTTTATTAATAAAAAAACCCTGTACGTGTTAAAAGGCCTGTATGTTTTTCATTGTTATGGAAAACATACACAACGAAAAAAAACTGCGATTGCATTTTTCATTTTCCCCTCAACCTGCAGCGCTTTCCTCCTATTCCTTCTTCCCAACCCAAGTGCGGAGCACGGGGACCGGTCAATCAACTCTTAAAATCAACCTCGGTAAAACGAATCCAACTCTTAAAATCAACCCCAGTAAAACTCAAGGGGAGTTTTTTTTGAAGTCTTAGTTCAATTGTTTTACTTTTGAGATTTTTTTAAGGATATTTTTTGTTTGATAATCTGGTGATAAATAGTTGGATTTGTAGATTTGAGTGGTTTTAACTTTGTATAATCCTAGTGTTTTAAGAGTTTTCAACATGCTGAATCCATTTATACATTCAAAAATACAATTTAAATAAAAAAAAAAATTACCTTTTCATTCAGATTTATATCACCTAATTCCAACAAAAAAATACCAAAACATAAAACATTTAAACACCACCTTTAAAAAAATAACTATAAAATAAGTATTTCTGGTGGATGTATTGGAAAACACAACCTGAACCAACTAGAATTTAGGAATGTTGATTCAGCCTGAATGAGGATAAGTAAAAGGTTGGCATTTTTTAAAGGAGCTTTCATTTTAGGGTAGATTTTATTTCAATTTTTTTTTTTTTATATTTGTTAAATTATAAAAATTTATATAATTTTTAAAAATATCTTTGTAACATACTTAGTTTCCTCTCTTAACTCATTAAGGTGATGGGGTATTATACAGTAACTTTAAGTCRCTTTGCTTTTATACTTAGCTTTTTTAGGATAGCTTTTTTTTTTGGCTATCTAGTGCTACTCACAAGGATTCTTTGTCTCATAAGTTGGCTTTGAGGCCTAATTGAACTTCTAACAAAAATTCTAATGCAAATATAAAACAAGGAGTAATAGCATTGYATAATTCAAATTCTTTCATTAGTTATTTAATTCAATGCATTAGCAAAACATAAAACATTCCACAAGAAAGCAACTGTGAATATTTATTTGCAAGTAAAACCACCTCCACAAAAATGATTGCTCATGAGTGATTTTCCACCTAGTCATAGGAATCAACTATGGATTCCGCCTAGACTATGCTTAATCATTTAACAAGCCAATTTGCTCATTACAGAGCTCTCCATGTCCTTTTCCAACATTCAAACCAACCATGGCACCCTCTTCCAGTGTCCCACACAACATAAAGAAGACCCCCCACTTCTTCTATGCTCAATAGTTCCGTTGAGTTATCTTCCTTTCTAGTGCTCTTCAGTGTGTGCAAAGAAGTCCAATCTACTACCTACTTTTTGTTAATAACCTAGGAAAGAAAACATTAGGCCTCTAAGACTCAACAAGTAACAATAACATGGTTGCAAGTCTGAAGGTTTTGCCTAAGCTACCGTGGACATTTTAGACATGATATTTCTCTCCAACCATATCATTTCTTTCCACATTTTTAGTAGCAAGATTTCCCATCTTCTACGGTCTCTTACTAACCAAAAACACATGGGAAAGTTTTGCCATTTATAGTGACAACAACCATCATAATAGACATGGAAACCAAGAAGAAACATTCTTATGACAAGAAAGTTGGCCTCCTCTCCATGCCCACTAATCGTTGAATAATCATACTAATAAAAATTTGCATATAATGCATGAGAAAGATAATAGAATACATCTTCTTGCATGAGACACCTCTCTCTTCCCAAGGATAAGACACATATGATACGTGTACTTAGTTCACACCCATAAGTCAAAGATTGATATGAACATTGTAAGAAAGCATGGGCAAGAAGAGATAGTTATCCAAACAACAATGACAAGATTAAGTCAACAAACAACCCTGCTTTCCTCTTCCCCTCTTATGGTATCATAGTCCTCTTAATGCTCCCTCAAGAAATCATTTTGGTGGATTTATATTATTATGCATTTTTATTTTTATGTGCTTTTACATAACCATGATATTTTCATGAAAAATTTACCCACCACATTGTAAACCTATCCCACCACTAGGACTTCTATGCATTCACTAGCCACGTCTTGGCCTTGAGCTCCACACTAGAAATATTTACAATGCATTTCTCATATTTACAACACAGGATCATTATATCTTAACCCGCATGGCTTCACTCTTGTAACATAAGACAATTCACACAATAATACCTGATCATTACATATTGTATTCTAGGGGTTAAAATCGAGATATTACATTCCTCTTCCCTTTGGCATAACATTGTCCTCGGTGTTCTTTTCCTTCCCACAATTAAACCATGTCTCATTGTCTCTATTCTTCACCTACATTTACATTTCCATCCTTTTAATTTCTACTTGCATTTGATGACTATTTGGACAACAATGTCCCTTAATTTATTTCACCACCTTGAGATGCTTCCAAGGCATCAATGTTTCAACCTATACCTACAAAAATGATTTAGGTAAACATGCATATCATAGCCATTTATATGTAGCAATCATTCCATCCATAGGAATTTTAAATTCAAAACTAGAGCATATATATTCGTAACACAATATAAAGTATGTAAATTACCAGTATATATCTATGTGAATATATATATTTACTTTACAAGGTTTCCACATATAAGATTTAACACACTGCCATCTCTGACACACCCAAAATATATAATTCCTTATTGATCCCAACTAGCATATAACACAAATATCTCATAATATATTCATTCAAGTCACCTCTTCCTCGCCACAGTCACCCTTCTAGGCTCAAGAATCCCCTTCTTTGCTAAATAGTCCCTTAGGTGATCCATCTTACCAAGGATTTCATGTGCAAGAAGATTGTAGAATGAAACAATCTCACTGCTATGGCATCCCACTAGTAACATCTAAATAACATTAATCTAAGGCAATCAAGGCATATCACAAGGTTCCAATGTCATCATCATAGCATCCTACCCATGCTTTCCATATTTAGTATCCATCATCTGTCCTTACTAGAAAAATCCACCATCTCACCTATATCATACACGTATGGTTACCATAGGATTTCATCATAAAAATTTCAATCAAAATTTTTGAATTTGTTTCACATAGAAATCATATTTTCACAACTATGAGATCTCTTCATAATGTTTGGCCCTTACATGTTTAAGACAATTCTACTTGAAATTTTTTCCTATTTGACAGGACCTGAAATCAACCCAAAAAACCATGAGTATTCATGCATATAATCCTTTCACATAGCAACATCCACAATAATCCAAACGATATCACAATTATAACATACAAATAATTCAATCACTTTCAACTATCAACATATTAAATCTAGTGAAACATCATTCACTATATATGTTTTACCATCACAAAAAGGATTCACACAATGAAAATAAATGTATGTGCTAATATGCATAATCACAACTTGCACATGCACACAATCCACTTATGCACATTCACTCAATGCACTCTTGCATTGATTCAAGAATACCATACTGCCAATTCATGTGATTTACCATGACAAGTTAAAGGGTTGAGCAAAGACCTTCACACATCATCCAACCACCTCCCCAACACATGTTTAGTCATTTTGACACACATCTTTTTATCCCAAACAAAACACTATGAATATACCCTTTCTCTGCTAAATAGTCCCTCAAGTGTACTATAATTCCTTTTCTTTCTTCACTCAAAAATCTCCCACGAAAATGTTCCTCCTCTTATGGTGCTCTCAGTGTTGGAAAGAAGGTTACATTCCATGATACCAACAACAATAGGGAAACCATTAGACACTTGTGAAATGTTATAGTCTTCCCTAGTTCCAACAACAACATGGTGTCACACATGGTTATATCACATAACATCCATTTTCATAATCATGAGTATAAATATTCATTCATTCTGGTTGTTAACTCTTAACTAGCTCAATCATGACATTCTAGCTCATGAATGCATCAAAAGATTCTAACAATATTTAATACCAAAATTTTCCTACTTTTAACTCACCTAGATATCAATTGCATGCATGCATTCAAATGTCGTTATAACAATATTCATAAAAATATCAAACATCATTGAAAGAATTCTTACCCAATTCCCTTTTAGTACTCGTACAACATTGGTATGAAATTTTTTCATATCGGTATGGTTTCCGTAAACATATTTGATGTTACTTGATATGTTGATGCCTCACGGGGCTCACACGATCCCTACATAAACCTATTTGATGCACTCTCTCAATTTCCTTTTTCCTTATGGGGTTGACTGTCATAGGCAACTGCATCATCAACATCTTCAACCATGTCCTCAACCATTCCTAGTTATATAATAGATTAATAACCATATTTAGTTATCATAACATACACATTGCATATAACAACAAACCACTATTAGTCAGTATGAAACATCACATATATTCTTAAGCATATCTATCTGCAATTTACCGCATATCATATCTCAATAAGCCTACCAATGCATATGTTGTAATGTCCCCAAGGCCGAGCCCTGTTGTAAATCATGTCTATGAAGTATAAATCTTGCATTATGAATTGTAATTATGTTTTATAGGCTGGTGAGCCAAGTCATATAAGCTAGTGGGATTATGTGTTATTAGGCTAGGGAGCCAAAGTGTTGAAGGCCAGGAGCCTGATTTTTTGTACATGTATTTATGCACAGTATTAATACAAAACATATCTGCGTGCGGACCAACCACGATGAATGAGTGATGGGGGAATAAGCATCTACAAAGCCTGGGTAAGGGAGAGGGGGTTGAGAGGTTGGAAGAGGGGCTAAGCTGAGGGGGCTTAAACCCTTGAGAATAATATTAAAATTATTAATATTCCAAAGATGTGTAAATGTGATATTTTATCCTAAGTTCTTTGGAAGGACGAGTGACTTCCAAATGGGAAGGAATGAGCTTCATGGGTGACAAGTGTCAACCCAAGTGCATGCAGTTAAAACTGTTGAGTTGAGCCATGATGGAGGTTCCTCCTCCATTCCACCGTCGACTGTCTGAACCGGGAATCCGGTATGACCTCTGCAAGAATACCCTCACCAACTCTGAAACTAAAAAGGCCTGTGTTGATTTATGGAGGAGTAGGTACACCCTCTATCAAAAACGTGGAGTCTGTGTTTGACCTTCGCGTGGATTTCTTATCACGCATCCCCGAAACCCAGAACCATGAGTATGTTCTGTATGGATGGTTGAGATAACCAAATGTCCCGTAATTGTTGAGCTTGGTTGGGTTGAAGCATCTATCTGTCATCTGTTTAGGAAACCCATGTTTGTTGTCCCAGTTGACTGTGGCGGCCACACAATTCTTGGCTGGGTTTGGTTTGCTGTTGTTGTATGTTTGTTGTTGAGCCTTATTGTTTTTCTGCTTGTACAGGAACGAGATTAAGGAAACTAGTTGTATGACCTGTGTGTAACCTCTCTCCAGGTGAGGGAGGTGATTTTTGTTGAAGAGGCAAGTTTTACCAAGCCTGTGAGCAACTCTCTCCAGGTGAGAGAGTGCGCGGAGGAAGGAGAGAGCTCCTATAAGGAACCCTGTAGCTGCCACAAAGCTTGGAGATTTACGGTCTGGTCTGTTGCTGAAGCCCAAGGAAAGGGAGGTTAGTAGCCGAAGGATTGTCTAGGTGACAGAGAAGGTGTATACTCCTGGGGTGGGACAGGCATGTGGGGAAGGAGAGTCTGTGGGCAGTGGGCATAAGTGGTTCCTGGGAGAGAATCGTCCTTCTTTTATGTGTATTCTTTCTGTAAACCTTACCTAGCCTAGGATTCCTTATCCAGTGGAGCTTAGTCCCAGCTCGGGGGTGATCTACTACTAAGAGTGATGAGCAGTATGGTCTAAGGTTGGGAGGTTCATGGAAGGTCTACACGCAGTTGGTGGTACGTGACAGTTTCAAAGATAAGTGTCACTATGTTTTGTAATTCTGTAATTAATTAAATTGCATACCTGTGATTCTTGCAATGTTATCACGTATTTTGTTGTGCATATGAATTATTTTTATTTCCATTAACTCTGAAATGCTAGCAGTAATTCTGTGTTTAACTATAATTAAGTGTTTTAAGTTCATTAGAATGCATAATGTGTTCCAGAAGTGTTTTTTTGCATAGTAGCATTGGCCCGACCATGGGGTTGATGGTCGGGCGCGTTACAATATGGTATTAGAGACTGGATGGGCTAGATAAGTGGTCTTTGGACCAAGGTTTGGAGAAGAAATTGTGTCTGGAGGACTAATTTCCGACCTCAGAATGTTTCTGAGTGTCAACGAACTACTTGACCGTGTTACAAGCTCAGGAGGTGTAGTGGTATTATAAAACTACAGCCGGTGTGGTATATGGCCATAGGGAGAGAGAGAACTCCACACCAGAAGTGTTGGATCAAGTAGATGAAGGTTCAGAAGGAGGGTACCAAGTCATTGGCCAAAAGTCCTTGAGAAGCAGAGTTGGATGGTCAAAATTCGTTGTGGAGAACTCTCGAAATCGCGAGGGCCGTAAGATGGACAAAAATTGCAAGGTGGTTAGTGGATCAAGAAACTCGCCACCCAAGGATCCATAATAAACGTGGGTCATTGATCGTGGTTGGTTTGAACCATTGGATCATTTCATGAATTCAGGGATCGTGAACTTGGAGCGCAGGCCAAATTCTTGGTCACTCCAAGTCCCGAATTGCAAAAGAGATTAACAAAGGTAGAATCGGATGGTGGAGTGCTTCCAGGAAGAAGTGTCGAAATTTCGTGAGCTGTCGGATCCAGCCAACTAGCGAGGAAGTTAGAGATGAAGAGATTTGATAGTTGTAAGAATAGGAGAGATCTGGATCCTCGGATCAGGCGAGGCTCACAGCCGTTGATCTCATACATGAATTTCCATATCGAAATTTAGGGATTGAAGTGACAAGAGATTTGGAGTCACTGCATCGTGAACTCCCGGTTACCGAAAACCCGAAACCCCGAAATCCCGAAACAATCTACACCGTAGATCATAGGACAGGAACTTGACCATTGGATCAAGTAGATGAATCGACCGTAATTTCATAATTTCGACAAACGAAAGTTTGAGATGTGTAGATGCAAGAACTCCTGATGCCTGAAACTCCGAAAAGAAAAGTAAAAGTAGTGGGGCCCCCTGACATCGTTGGGAGTGAGTTGGACTTTCTTAAGTACACCATGTGTCACTACCTTGGTGGGCGACATCTGTGCTATGGGCCCGGAGGGTAAGGAAATCAATTTTTCGGAAGTCGGGAGTTGGAGAGGGAAGCGAGTGTGAGAACCTCCGGCCCTGAAACCCCGAAACCCAAAACCTCGAAGTTTTGAAATCCTGAAACCTGAAGTTTCGTTTGGAGAGCCTTGTAGCACCTAGAAGTTTAGCATTTGATCATGGCCCATGGATGCATGGGTTGGGGACTAAGAAAATCGGGGCTATCACTGGAAATTGCAGAGCCGAACAGAGCTCAGAAAATTCATGGAATCGAAACGTTTTCTTATTTGTGTTGGTTTATGAATGTTGTATTTTTATTAAGGGTTTAAGGCCTTAAAAACTTCGGTTGACTGCACATTGTGTGTGCAGAGTTCAACGAGTGTCAGGACAACCGTGAATCGACGATGAGTATAGAAATGGAAGAGGTGCGGATTTCCTCCAATTCAGAGAACAAAAGAGAAGGAAGGAATGTCAACTTGGGAGTCGAAGGGTCAAACTCTAATGGGAAAGGAAAATAGATGGATAAGGAAGGAAATATGATGAAAATCATTGAAAGATTACAGAAAGATGCCTAGGCTCACCGAGCTGATAGATGAAAGCTCATGAAAGTCAGGGATAGGCAGGGTGAATTCTGCTTAAGGATGTTGAAGAGTTTGGAAAGAATATAAAAGAAATTGAAAAAGGAGAGTGACTCAAGAAAGACAGAGAGTCGTAGGACCCCTGAGAGGAAAATAAGATCAAGGAGTGTCAGTAGACATCGTCGTCGCTCCCCAAAGCATTCCATTAGGGAAGCACACAGTAGTTCAAGCCCATCTCCTACCAGAAAGCACAGGAGATATGGGATGGATGAATTGAAAGGGGAAATGAACAAGATCAAGCCTTCAATGTTTGATGGAGAACATAAAAAGGAGGAAGATGTCGAAACTTGGTTGCTTGGTATGAGGAAATACTTTCAACTGCATAATTATTCCTCTCATGCAGAGGGCAGGATTGCCATGTATCAACTGAAGGGAAAGACATCCATGTGGTGGGATCAACATGTGCAGGTGTAGCACATCAGAGAAAGGGACATCACATGGAAAGAATTCAAGAGGTATTTCGAGAGGAAATACTTAACTAAAAGATATTATGACAGAAAGATGAAAGATTTCTTTAAACTCAAGCTGGACAACAAGACCATTGATGAGTATGAATGAAACTTTTTGGAATTACTGAAGTATGTTTCGTTCATCAAAGATGAGTCTGTCAAGATTCAGAGGTACCTAAGTGGATTACCGCCTCCTATTGGGGATAAGATTCAATATGATTACCCAAAGACTATGGAAGAAATGATAAGAAGAGAAAAGTGCTTATTTGAACAACAAAGAGAAAATCCTACCTTTCGGAAGGCTTGGGATGTCTAGAAAAAGTTCAAGAAAGAACAGAGGAAGAAGGGAAATAAACCACCCTTTTTCAGAAACAGTCCTCAAGGACAGTCGTCTCTTAGAGAGCCCAGGAAGGTTGAAGTGGGTGGGAAAATGTCAAGGATGCCACCTATGGAATGTTGGGGTTGTAAGGAAAACCATAGGTACAGGGATTGCCCCGACAGAAATGATAAAGTAAGAGTCCTCCACAATGTTCAGCAAGCTGAAATAGTGGAGGACATGGGCAGTAGAATTCCAAGGATCTGCGCATCCCTGGACAACAAGAAAGCTGAGTATCAGTCGCACATGATTGAAGTAAAAGGTATGATAAAAAACCAACCATTTACTATTTTAGTTGAGTCAAGGGCTAGCCATAGTTATATAGACCCTAGAGTGGTAGAAAGTTTGCATTTGATAAGACAAAAGCATGAAAAGTGTTGGTTAGTGCAGCTAGCTACAGGAACGAAGAGGAAAGTCACAGAGTTAGTCAAGTCATGTCCTGTAGACATGAATGGATTGAGCACGAAGGCCGATTTGAACATTCTGTCGTTAGGCTCTTATGACTGTCTAATTGGGATGGACTGGTTGGAACAACACCATGCCATCATGGACTGTCGGAATAAGGCATTCACTTGCTTAGATGAAGAAGGGAATCAGAGAGTCGTCCAAGGAATTCTAGAGTTGTTACTGTTAGAGAAATCTCAACAATGTAGCTGAAGAAGTGCTATAGAAAAGACTGTTAATTATTTGCAGCCCATGTGGGGGAAACGCCTAAGGAAAAGGTGTCAAGTATTAAGGATCATGAGGTACTTAAAGATTTTGAAGACGTATTTCAGGAGGTACCCAAACTACCTCCGAAGAGAGATATCGATTTCTCTATAAATTTGATTCCTGGAGCAGCTCCAGTGTCGAAAGCTCCTTATAGAATGAGTACTCCAGAGCTGAAAGAGTTGCAATTGTATCTTGAAGAGATTCTAAAGAAGGGGTACATTCACCCAAGCGTGTCACCTTGGGGTGCCCCAGTCCTGTTCGTGAAGAAGAAGGATGGGATGTTGAGGCTGTGCATTGATTTCAGACAATTGAACAAAGTAACTGTGAAGAACAAGTATCCTCTGTCGAGGATCGACGATCTTTTCGATCAGTTGAAAGGTGCGAAAATATTTTCGAAGATAGATCTCAGATCAGGATATCACCTGGTAAGAATAAAGGATGAATACATCAGCAAGACCACCTTTAGAACAAGTTATGGTCATTACAAGTTCACAGTGGTACCGTTTGGGCTGTCGAACGCACCTGTTGTTTTTATGTGCTTGATGAATGGTGTATTCAGGGACTATCTAGACAAGTTTTTCATAGCCTTCCTGGATGACATTTTGGTGTATTCCAAGTCAGAGGAAGAGAATGAACAACACCTAAGGATGGTGATGCAAGTGTTGAGAGAAAACTAGTTGTATGCCAAGTTGAGAAAATGCGTATTTTATCAAAGGCAGATCCATTACTTGGGGCACATTATTTCTGAAGAAGGGATCGTCGTGGATCCTGAGAAGGTTGAGGCCATCAGAGAATGGTTAGTGCCAAGGAATGTGGCAGAATTTAGATCCTTTATGGGTCAAGTGGGCTATTACAGAAGTTTTATCGTAGGGTTCTCAAAGATAGCTCACCCTATCACTTCCTTGCAAAGGAAGGAGGAAAAGTTTCAGTAGACTAAAGAGTGTGAGAAAAGTTTCCAACGATTGAAGCAACTGTTAACCAGCGCTCCAATCTTGAGGATTGCAGATCCAAATGTGGATTTCATATTATGCACTGATGCATGCAAAGAAGGAATGGGAGGGGTCCTCAGTCAGAACAGATTCATAATATGTTATGAGTCCATGAAATTAAAAGAGAACAAGAAGAACTATGCAACCCATGACTTGGAGTTGGCAGCCATAGTTCATGCTCTAAAGAAATGGAGGCATTACCTCATGGGAAGGAGGTTTGAACTCAAAATAGACCATAACGGTCTAAAATATTTGTTTGATCAGCCAACCTTAAACGCTAGACAAAGTAGGTGGCTGGAATTTCTGTGTGAGTACGACTTTGAGATCAAGCATATCAAAGGAAAGGAGAATAAAGTGGTTGATGCACTCAGTAGGAAGGTGCATGAATTACATGCTACAACCATTAGCATGTATCAGAATGATATTAAAAGAATAATTCTGGAGGCTGTAAATGTAGATCTGTAGTACAGAGAATTGGTAGCCAAGCTACAGCAGGGTAAGACGCCACAAAAGATGGAAATTTATAAATTGGAAATAGATGGAATACTACTGTACAAGAACAAAAATTTTGTACCCAATGTCTAGTGCTTGAAACATATGATTTTGCAGGAGATGCATAATGTGCCTTGTGCAGGGCACCTTGGATATCAGAAAACAGTAGCAGAGTTCAAGAGCCATTACTTTTGGCTGGGTATGAAGAGAGAGATCGTTGAATACATCGCTAGATGTATGGAGTGCCAGAAAGTTAAAACTGAGCATAAGCACCCAGTAGGGTTGCTGCAACCTTTACCCATTCCTGAGTGGAAGTGGGAAGTAGTAACGATGGATTTTACTACGGGATTGCCCAGAATAGCCATGCTGCATGATTCAATCATGGTGGTGGTGGACAAGCTTACAAACGATGCCCATTTTATTCCACTGAAAACTACTCACAAGGCAACAGATGTTACTGAAATTTTCATAAGGGAAGTGGCATCATTTCACGCAATTCCTAAAATGATTATGTTTGACAGAGACCCGAAATTCACCTTGAATTTATGGAAAGGATTGTTCAAAGGATTTGAAGCGAATCTGAACTTTAGTACAACTTATCATCCTGAGTCTGATGGACAGATAGAGAGGGTGAACAGAGTAATAGAATACATATTGAGTGTTAGAAAAACATGACCGCGAAGCAATAAAATAAAACAAATGCGGAAATAAAACACAAAAGATACACAATACAAGAGAGACACATATTTACGTGGTTCACCCAGTGTGGGCTACGTCCACCAGAGAAATTGTCAGGTCCTTTCTTTATTATTATCCAGCAAAATGAAGGGATACAACCTACAACAAAACCCACCGTAACTTCCTCTTCTTTCTCTCACAGTCTCCTCTCTCAGAATACAATACTCGCCAACATACATAGCCGCAATACATTTCCCTCATAAAAGAGGGTTTCATTCTAGGGAAAAAAACCCTAACATAATCTCTATCATTAGATCTGCGACCTTATAATGAACGGTCCAGATTTACAATGAAATTACAATATACTTTTACAAGGAAATTTTTTCTTCGGGGGCCCGCTTGCCCCCAGACCCCCCAGCCGAGGGGATATCCCCCACGGACCCCGCAGAGGGGGTACCCCCCCCTCTTCACTCCCTTGCGTGGAAGAGTGTACATATTTCTGGGTGTAAATACTTCATGGGGTATAAACACGGCTGAAAGTAAAAGACCTCTAAATCAGGAAGATAATCAGGCTCCACAACCAACACTGAGAATGTATGTGATGGACAAACCATCAAGATGGGAAGACTACCTGCACTTGGTAGAATTCGCCTACAACAATGGGTATCATGCATCATTGAAGATGAGCCCATTTGAAGCACTTTATGGAAGAAAGTGCAATACTTCAGTGACCTGGGATAATCTAGCTGATAGAACAGTAGTTGGGCCAGAGTTGCTCAAGGAGATGGAGGACCAAATGATAAAAATTAAGCAGAATTTGAAAGCTACCCAGGACAGGCAAAAAAGTTATGTTGATAAGAACAGAACCCACAGAGAATTCAAAGTGGGTGATTATGTTTTCCTGAAACTGAAAGCTAACCGGAGTTCCTTGAAGCTGGGAAGTTGTGCCAAGTTGGCAGCCAGATTTTGTGGGCCATTTGAAATCCTGGAAAGGATTGGGCCAGTTGCATATATTCTTGCATTACCTGCATCCATGACTGTACATAATGTGTTTCATGTTTCATTGCTTAATATATATATACCATATGCTAATCATGTTATCAATTGGAATGTGATTCAAGTGGAGCAAGAAGGTGTCTTGCAAGTGCATCCTGTGCGCATATTGGACAGGAAAAACAAACAGCTTCGGAATCGAGCTATAGGGCTTGTAAAGTTCCAGTGGACCTAGTACGGTCTTGAGGATGCGACATGAGAGCATGAAGATGTTATGCGGGAAGAGTACCCGCATATTTTTGAAAATTTTAAAAAGCTTGCAGATGTAGTGTAAAGTTGCACTGAGGATAGTACAAAAATAAGGGGAGGGGATTGTAATGTCCCCAAGGCCGAGCCCTATTGTAAATCATGTCTATGAAGTATAAATCTTGCATTATGAATTGTAATTATGTTTTATAGACTGGTGAGCCAAGTCATATAAGCTAGTGGGCTTATGTGTTATTAGGCCAGGGAGCCTAAGTGTTGAAGGCCAAGAGCTTGATTTTTTGTACATGTAATTATGCACAGTATTAATACAAAACATCTCTGCATGCAGACTGACCATGATGAATGAGTGATGGGGGACTAAGAATCTACAAATCCTGGGTAAGGGAGAGGGGCCTGAGAGGTTGGAAGAGGGACTAAGCTGAGGGGGCTTAAACCCTTGAGAATAATATTAAAGTTTTTACTATTCCAAAGCTATGTAAATGTGATGTTTTATCCTAAGTTCTTTGGAAGGACGAGTGACTTCCAAATGGGAAGGAATGAGCTTCATGGGTGACAAGTGTCAACCCAAGCGCCTGCAGTTAAAACTGTTGAGTTGAGCCATGATGGGGGTTCCTCCTCCGTTCCACTATCGACTGTCTGAAGCAGGAATCCGGTATGACCTCTGCAAGAATACCCTCACGCAACTCTGAAACCAAAAAGGCCTGTGTAGATTTCTAGAGGAGCCTATACACCCTCTGTCAAAATCATGGAGTCTGTGTTCGAACTTTGCGTGGATTTCTTATCACACATCCCTGAAACCCAGAACCATGAGTCTGTTCTGTATGGATGGTTGGGAAAACCGAATGTACCGTAATTATTGAGCTTGGTTGGGTTGAAGCATCTGTCTGTCATCTGTTTGGGAAACTCGTGTTTGTTGTCCCAGTTTACTGTGGTGGCCACACAATTCTTGGTTGGGTGTGGTTTGCTGCTGTTGTATGTTCGTTGCTAAGCCTTGTTGTTTTCTTCTTGTATGGGAACGAGATTAAGGAAAATGGTTGTATAACCTATGTGTAACCTCTCTCCAAGTGAGGGAGATGATTGTTGTTGAAGAGGCAGGTTTTACCAAGCCTGTGAGAAACTCTCTCCAGGTGAGAGAGTGCACGAAGGAAGGAGAGAGCTCTTGGAAGGAATCATGTAGCTGCCACAGAGCTCGAAGATTTCCAGTCCGGTCTATTGCTGAAGCCCAAGGCAAGGGAGGTTAGCAGCCAAAGGACTGTCTAGGTGACAGTTAAGGTGTATACTCTTAGGGTGGGACAAGCATGTGGGCAAGGAGAGTCTGTGGGCAGTGGGCATAAGTGGTTCCTGGGAGAGAATCCTCCTTCTTTTACGTGTATTCTTCCTGTAAACCTTACCTAGCCTAGGATTCCTTACTCGGTGGAGCTTAGTCCCAGCTAGGGGGTGACCTACTGCTGAGAGTGATGAGCAGCGTTGTCTAAGGCTCGGAGGTTCGTGGAAGGTCTACACGCAGTTGGTGGTGCATGACAGTTTCAAATATAAGTGTCACTATGTTTTGTAATTCTGTAATTAATTAAATTGCATACCTGTGATTCTTGCAATGTTATCACGTATTTTGTTGTGCATATGAATTATTGTTATTTCCATTAACTCTGAAATGCTAGTAGTAATTCTGTGTTTAACTGTAATTAAGCGTTTTATGTTCATTAGAATGCATAATGTGTTCCAAAAGTGATTTTCTGCGTAGTAGCATTGGCCCTACCGTGGGGTTGATGGCCGAGGGCATTACATATGCATTCCAACTATTTTATTCTCTTACATTTGAAACATTTTCTATGCCTTAAAACTAATTACACATAGTTGTTCTACATAAATATAAATAATGCAACAAGAGAAGAGTTAAGAAATTATCCCTTCAAATTCCTCTACATAGCATGTAATTCCACATCATAGATAATCTAGTCCATGGCCATTCTATGAATAATAGAGAATTAGTTGTGATATTCTCACCCAAGTAGCAATACTTAGTTCATTCATATAAGTTATACTTGATACTTAAAAAATATTCAACTCTATTCTAAAAACAAAATATATTCTAAGGGTGAGAAATTCTCCCTTATTGGGCCATATCTACCTTGCTAGGCCCTTGAATCTTTTACTACTACAACCAATTCTTGGAATCTTGCAACTTTATTTGATGCCTTATGTTACCTCTTCATTTTGTCCATTTTTTAGATTTGTAGCTACATTTTCCTCGAGAAATACTAGCCAATATCCACCTAACATTTTCTCATCTAGAGTTTCCTTTAAGCCTTATCCAAATTCATAATTTTCTCTACATTACATTGGATAATTCTTTGGCAAGCTTCACTTTGCTTACTCTGTCTGACTAGACAACTCCACTCAATGGATTTCTTCATTTATTTGATAGAAACTCCCAAGTGTATTGAATTTCATTATCGTCTTTACGTTATTTATGCATAACTTTCTGGTTCATATCCTACTACTCTCTCATGCATACACAAATCTTATATAGTATGATGGTTCACCCATCTCATGCCTAAGGTACCTTCCCTCTTGATCTTGGTAGATTTTCTCTACCATCCAGGCCATCCAATGACCCTTTTTCCTTATGTAAATATTATTCCTTTCATGCTTTGCAACATTTATTGATGGTTTCCTTTCCTTCCCCAATATCTTATGATTTATACCTTTATCTTATGCATAAGGATGTCATTAATTGTAAACTAACATCTTACATACCTTTGCTAACCATTTTCTTCCTGTACACAATCAAAACTACAAAAACCAAAAACACCACAACTCTTCTTTTCCCCTTATTCTCTTCAACTTAATGTCCACACACCAATAATTTTCAATGCAATATATGCATTCTTTCTATGGAACTAGCATTCTTAAACCATATTTATAGGTCATTTCTTTGACTAGTGACAATTATTTTGCTTATTCAAATAAGATAAAATTATTCATTAGTTGTTCCATTATATATAATTTGAATCCATTTATGAGATTGTTTGTGCCTCATTATATGCTTGGTTCCATCCCATATCCATTACTCCAAGTTCAAGACATTTTAGATATTATGCACATATATATAATTTTGTCCAATTAGGCTCATAAGCTTTGTTCTACTAATTTTCTGAAACAACCAAAAGTATATTTAAATTTTTTTTTTTTTTTTTTATATTCTCCTATACAACACATTTTCAATGATTGTACTCATGCTCAATTATGATCTCTATAACAAACTTGACCCCCTAAACTCTAATTAGGTTGTTGGGATATCAAAATTTCTCCCTTTACTATGCTTCTAGTCTTGGGCATTATTCCCTCCTTCAAAACCTTAGTCCTACATGATGGTCACGTCAGATTCCTCCACATCATTTGCACCACTGTACATGATGGTATGTGTGTTATCATGGTAGTGACATGTCCTTGAACGCATCACCCTCTCTTAGAATCCTTAAGTAGAATGTGACTACATAGACTAGGAAATATAATATCTCGATTGAATGACTCACATTCACTCGAATCGATCTATATCAACAACTAGCGGTGAATAAAGATCCTTTCCATCGGGAAAGCATGTTACACAACCCAGAATCCGTTCCTTGATCCAAATTTTCCGACAACCTCATCCTCGATAAATCCAATGGTCAAGGATTGGGAAATCCCAATGGTCTTGGTTCACTCCAAACCTTTAAATTGTGCAATGGTTAAGGCCACTCCCATCCTCCTCCAAACACTTCAATAGGTGAGGGATACAAAAATATCTATAGCTAAGATATCATTGGATCAACCCACAAGTAGATCAATTTTTCCCGCCCTCTTAGGCTTCTTCCATCGAGAAATACTCACTCACCACAACCTCGTGGTGTTCCTAAGAAATTCTTCCTGAACATGAATCTTCTCATAGATCCCATGGTCGTTGAACCATCACATCTAACTGTCAGGAATCTATTGGATCCCAGATCCACTCGATAGTTTGTTGAAATATCTCCTACTCAACACTCAACAATTATCTCAAAACAAAATCACTTTATCTACTAAAATCACAACTAAGTAATCAACTAAAAATGCAACAAAATAATAAATAAGCAAACAAAATCATGCACGCATGAACACCAAAATTTTTTGTTAGATATCCTCAGAAAAATCACATAGGGAAAACTAGTGTTGAGAATTATTTTATTATGCTAAAATCAGAGCTCCCATAATAGGGATAATGGCCCACTGAGAGAAATATAATTGTAGACTAACCTGGAAAGGTCTAACTTGTTGTATGACCAGTTTTGGCATGTTTTTCAAGGCATACATGATTCTCCTTCTTGTGAATCATGTATATACATGATTTCCCTCACTATGAACCATGTATCCGTATGGAAAAGTTGTATGACAAGTTTCATACGATCCAAAACTCACTTGTGGCTTCCTCAGACTGAAACCCACCTACGTAAGCCTTTGTTCTCTATCCAAGATCTCCTTGAATCTTTCAATTGTTTGTCAAGTGTCTTTCTCCTTCACCCTAGTCTTGTTTTTATAATCATGAGTTATAATCTATTTCTAATAGCAAAAGTAATCTATGGTTGAGATTACTTCTCACACTCAGTTCATATTTAGATTACATGCTGCATGCCAAGTACTTTTAGCATGTTTCTTAAATAACTCAATTAAATAATTACATAATTAATTAATAAAATAAATTTACTTTATTAATTTCATTAATTAAAGTAAATTTAAGAGTAGAAGGCTTTGGACGATTTCCACTCGTCTAGACACATAGACCAGTGTGGAAATACATGTCTGATGCTACCACTAAAATCAACACTCTGTATTAGCAAAGAAGGTATTATTCACAACTCCAAGTCTATCTTTGAAGATTACAAACTTCCCTTTCTCCAAGGGCTTGGTCAGAATAACCGCAACCTGCTTATCTATGGAAATATACTAAAGCTTCACTGCTCCTTTCTGGATCCTATCCCAAATGAAGTGTTATTTTATCTCAATATGGTTAGACCTATCATGGAATACTATATTCCTAGAGAGTTTGATACAAATCTGATTATCGCAATATATCACTATAGGCTCCAAATCCTAACCAAATAAACCTATAAGAAATTTGCAAAGCCAAATGGGTTCAAAACTAACCATACTCGCTGCCATATACTCTGCCTCCACTAAACTGAGTGCCACAAAATTTTGTTTCCTACTTAACCAAGTAATCATTGTTGATCCCAAGCTAAATAAACACCCTGAGGTGCTATTTCTGTCTACTTCACTTCCTTCCCAATCCGAGTTTGTATATCCCTACAACTCTAGTCCATCTCCTCCAAGATATCTCAATCCATAATCCATTGTACCTCTCAAGTACCTGAGCACATGATTAGTTGCGATCCAATGCACCTGCCTTGGATCTACCATGAAATAACTCAAGGCCTTCATATAAAAACAAATATTTGGCTTGGTGTTGACAAAATACATCAAGGACCCTACCATATCCTTGTATATCTTGGGATCGACCAACTTGGAATATGAAGTGTCAGTATTCTTTAGATTGGTAATCATAGGTGTAGCCATTAGTTTACAGTCCTCCATTCTAAATCTCCTTAATATCTCCATTGCATACTTCCCTTTTCCAAGAAAGATATCTCTTGATACCTTCCATACCTCTAACTCCAAGAAATAATGCATCAATCCAATGTCCTTCATCTCAAACTCACTAGCCAAATCTACTTTGCACCCTGCAATAATCTCCTATACACCTGTGAGAAATAAATCATCAATGTATAGAACCAAGATAAGAACATCCTCTCCAACAAGTATGAAGTACAAGTTAGGATCCACCTCACTTTTGGTAAATCCCATACTCTGCAAGTATCCATCGATCTTGGAATGCCATGCCCTGAGTGCTTGTTTGAGTCTGTACAAGGCTTTCTTAAGCCTACACACATGAGACTCCCTCCCATGTAACTTAAATCCTTGAGGTTTCTCTATGTATACTTCCTCCTCAATTATCCCATTAAGGAAGTTTGTTTTCACATCCATATGATGTATCCTACACTTCATTATTGAAGAAAAAAAATAACAATTCTAATAGAAGCATACCTCATGAATGGAGAAAATGTATCCTCATAGTCCACTCACTCTTTCTCGAAGAACCGTCTCTCCACAAACCTAGCCTTAAAATTCTCTATGATACCATCTGCAACATGCTTGATATTGTAGAGCCACCTGGAACTCACAACTAACTTCCCCTACAGTCTTGACACTATGTCCCAAACATCATTCCTCATAATAGAGGTGTACTCCTTGACCATTTCATCCCTCCATACCTATTGATTTGTTGCTTCCTCAAAACTAGAAGAATCAACATCAATGATGCTACTCATAAGAGCCATATAGTTCATAAACTTCTTTATAATCCCATGCTCTATGACCACCACCCTAGTAGCCTCACCAACATCCCTCAATGTATGTATTAGCCACATGGGTCTCTCAGTAGGGGTGGAAGGGATAAATCCTCCTCTCCACATGAAGTCTAAACTACTGACTATTGCACATCCTTCGGAGCCTACTGCTCCTCATCCTCTGTCACTGCTAATGACTCTTGAGTACTCCTATATGCTAAGGTATCCTCTAAATTCACATCTATACTCAGAAATGTCTTCCTCTACACTAGAATGAAGATCATGTAAGCCTTTGAGGTCTCATTGTATCCAAAATATATACCCTTTTGTCATGAAGGCTCCAACTTCGTCCTCTTCTCCACTTGCACATGGATGTGAACTGGAAAATCAAAGATCCTCAAATATCCTATCTCTAGCTTCACCCTAGAGAATTGCTCCTCTGGAGTCTTGTCCCCCAATATCTTATGAGGATGTCTGTTTTGCACATACTCTATCGTATTACATGCCTCTGCCCACAAAAACATGGGGAAATCTCGATCATGTATCATATCCTTGGAAGAATCAATGATGGATCGATTCTTTCTCTTCACAACCTCATTTTATTGAGGGTTGTATGAGATTGTCTTCTCCTTCTTGATCCATGCATTCTTGCAGAAATCCTTTAAGTCATTGGAGGAGTACTCTCCCCCATTATTTGACCTCAAGACCTTTATATTCTTACCCATATGATTCTATATCTGAGCTCTAAACTCCTGAAATGGATTGAAAACCTCATCCTTGGTCTTCATAAAGAAGATCTAGGTTTTCTGGAAGAATTATCAATAAATGTCACATAGTATGACGATCCCTGTAAATATGTTGTTGACATCGACCCACTCACATCTGAGTGAATAATATCCAATATCCCCTTGGACCTACTCTCACTACTAGGAAAACTATCCTTGGCATTCTAACCAAGTCCACACCCTTTGCACACTCCCTGTTGCACAATACTAAACTCTATAAGACCTATAACAATCTCCCTCAGAATTGGCAATTCTCTATAGTGTAGGTGTCCCAACCTCCTATGCCACAACTCACATAGGTTGTAAATTTCATGTACCAAATCCTGAACATGATTTTCCTGCAACCTGTATAAAGTTCCTTGTCTGGGATAGTTTTCTCTGGACATCTGAGTACCTTCCCTCTCTAAAAAAGTAATGAAAAAACCCCTATCCTCCATAGCTGAGACTAAAAATAAATTCTTCTTCAAACCTGGTACATAAAGAAAATCATGGGCATCAAACAAACCTCCTAACTTGAGCTGGAATGTAGTTGTTCCCTCTCCCTTTACTGCATACTTGGCATCATCAACAAGCTCCACATAAACCTTTGAGTCCCTCTTTGTCAGACTGCTAAATAGATCCCATGCTTTTTTCATATGAGGAGATGCATCACTATCCAAGAACCAAGCACTCCTCATTGTTGTTCTAGTAGAAAGGAAAGAAACCATTGAGTAATCCTTCTCAAATTTCATTGCAAACTCATCAAGTTGTGTCTCTGCTGATGTTGTTGTCTACGTCTTTCCATTACCATTCTTCTTCTTCTCCAGACACTAATATGCATAATGTCCATTCTTATGACATGAGAAGAACTTGATTTTACTCAAGTCCTTCTTCTTCCCTAGATGTGATGATCCTCCATCACTGTTTTAATTCTTGCTAGAACCCTTTCCTTTACCCTTCCTTATCTTGCTAACAAGATCCAAGTTATCTTCACTACCTCCATGCTTGCTACTCTTTGAGTCCTCCTGAGTATCTTCTTGTATGCAATCATCCCAAAGTCTTTTCCAATCTAGGATATTTTCCCAAGAACAAAATCATTTGACAAATGGTTCCCAACACTTGGTCAAACCATTCAGTGCCACATTCATGAGATCCGTGTCCTCAATTTTATCCCCTATGGATGCAATTTGATCACGTACTTGTGTGATACTCATGAGATAGCTGGTAAAATTATCTGATCTAGACATCTGAACCGATTTGATTTTATTCCTTAACACAATCTCCCTATTCATGTTCTTTCTCTGGAATAAACTTACCAATGCATCAAAAATATATTTGGCTATCTTCTTCTCATTTAGGTGAGGGACTAGATGATCCTTCATTGAATCTAGGACGCCCCTTTCTTCTTTGATCTCCTTCTTGTTGTGAGAATCTAAATTTGTCGGATCTGTCAGTTGAGTAATTTCTTTATCCACTAACTCCCAAAGGTCATACTCCTTCAACGCCAAAGTCACTCTTGTTTTCCAAGATAGGATGTTCGATGCTACATCCAATATGTATTCAAATATAAATGATGTTTTTGCCATCCCTAAGACCTGATAAACTACCCTGGAAATAACCTACTATAGGAAAACTTCCCTTGTGCTGACCTGTACAGATTATACATGACTGTCAACATTGCAAAGTGCATATATACACGATTCAACACACTAAAAATCACATATGTACGTAATTTGATCCATTGCAAATCATGTATGTATGCAACTATGTCTTCTATGAATCGCGCATGCCTCTGTACACCTGTAAAAACCTAGCTCTTCCTCAGTACGATTGTTTCCCTGAATAATCCATCCCTCAATTTCCTTCTGCTAATTATGAATATACTATGGATCTGAGATTTGGATTCCCTTCAGAGAACCTTCTCTGATACCATGTTGAAATTTATCCTACTCAACACCTGACAATTAATTCAAAACAAAATCAATTTATCTACTAAAATCACAGTTGAGTAATCAACTAAACATGCAGTGGAAGCATAAATAAGGAAACCAAATCACGCACACATGAACACCAATATTTTTTCTTAGATACCCTTGTAAAAACCCCGGAGGGAAAACTGGTGATGAGAATGATTTTATTATGCTAAAATCAGGGCTCCCATAAAAGGGATAATGGCCCACTTAGAGAAATACAACTGCAGACTAACCCAACAAGGTCTGGCCTACTGTACGATCAGTTATGGAAATATTTTAAACGAATACATTATTCACCTTCTTGTGAACCATGTATATAGGTGATTCACCTCACTGTGAACCGTGTATCCATATGAAAAAACTTGATCAACAAGTTCTGTATGATGTGACACTCTCTTGTGGATTCCTCATAATGAAACACACCTGTGTAATCCTATGTTCCCTCTTCTCCTTGACCTGATCTCTAGATGGAAGTCCTTCTCCTTTGCTATCCAGGATCTTGTTGAATATTTCAAGTTTCTTTCAAGTTTCTTTCTCCTTCACCCTAGCCTTGCTTTTATAATCGTGAGTTATAATCTATTTATAATCTATAAAGTGATCTATGTTTGAGATTTCTTCTCACACTCACTTGAGATTTGGATTACATGCTGCATGATAAGTAATTTTAGCATGTTTATTAAATAACTCATTAACTAATTACATAATTAATTAATAAAATCAATTTACTTTAATAATTTCTTTAATTAAAGTAAATTCAAGAGTAGAAGCCTTTGGACGATTTCCACATGTCTAGACATATATACCTGTGTGAAAATACTTGTCCGATGTTACCACTAACATCAACATAGTTAATCGAACCTACCACTTTGATAATATTCTCCACTTGGGATGGACACTTATAATATACGATGGCTTAGATCTCATCATCTAAACTATCGAAAAATCTATATCTCTTACCACTCTCAGGTTCTTGACATGGGGTTTCTTCTATCGAAAGTTCCTCTCACTTTCTCCCACTATATCTTTATAAACTATGCCTTTCCGATATAATTATCGGCTTAGATCTTGAAAAATCCACGGTCTAGATCTCGTTGGCCTATCATTTTGGTATATTGATGGCTCTCATTAGCTCAAACATTCCCATTGAAAATTTCACCTTGGAAGGGTCTCTGGTTTTTTTCAACATGTCCCCCTTCCGAAAGACTTCCTTTGAAGCCCAGATCTTCGACATATGGTCGAGATCAATTCTCCTTACCAAATCAACGACTTATTTTTACTCTTGGTTTTTAACAAGGATTCAATAGGGTTAAATTTTATTCCAAGCCTTATCATTCCACGACCTTCCTTAGCATATGTATGCAAGGTCTTTGCCTCAGTTCCCTCAGGATTTTAACCCACTTCCTCAACATGTAGGTAGCCCTTCACTAAGGACTCCATAGTGAATATTTTTATATCTTGCAAGATTTCCCTTCAAAGGCTAGGGATAAAGTAGGGGTACAGACCTTCACAAACCTCTCGTACACAATCATTACAAACATTCAATTGAAATTTTAAAATAGATCACATTACACCATTAAAGATCAAATAAATCACATATTCAACATATTAAAACTTCCTTTGAACATAGAATGGTATTCATATTCATTAATACACATTTAGTGGGCATACATAGAAATACTTGTCTTTTCAATTCAATTTTCAACCAACCAACTGACAAAGGGTGGATGCATTTCCACCCAACCATAGGCTATGTTGCACTTTTTCCTTCCTATAGAAAACCACCCCCATGTCAGGCCATGATACCACCAGTGGATTCTCACAAGTTGACTAACAGGTCAAGGAATTGGTTAGGAAGGTTATTGTCCTTCACTACACTGAAAACAACAAAAATACCAGCTTACCATTGAGATCAGAGCGTCCATGAGATTACCAGTTTCCTTCCCAATTGGATTTCCTCTACATAAGGGATTCCCTTCTCTGCTATATAGTCCCTCGATACCCTCCTCTTACTAGTGTTAGTTTCTTTCCAGAAAGAACCAACCCATGACCCTCTCAGCCCCAGTTTGGATATGAGTATTCTATTTTATAGGGTTGACCATTCATGTCTTGGGTAAGATTCATATTTTCCTCATGAGAGATTCTCAGCTCCTTAGTTTCTCAAGTCAATTCATGTGAGCTTTGTATTCTCATTTGTGGTTCCATACCATTTGTTTGTGAGTTTGCATGTCCACATCTATGTGTGTATGTCTATGTCTCTATTTCCTCTTCCTCCTCATTCCTATTTCCAATTAGGAACATTCTCCTTTTCATGGGGTTTCCAACAACTTTCTTCTGTCAAAAGAAAACCCCTAGGGTCAAGCTCCCGAATTGAAGGGGAAATTTTGGGTACTTCTGGATGACAACTACAACTAACCTCTCACTCTTTTGAGTACAATATATGAAGGCAGTCATAAATAATCCAACTACCTGATCATATGCCATTAAAAATTTCCTTGTGGTCAGGGAAAACATGGTACTTTGGATAGGTTAGTTATTCAAGTAATGCAGGTGTACGTTGGGTTTTTTGGCAAGCTTCCTATTTTATTCAAAACAAAATTCCAGTTTCCCCCTCACTAGCTCCCACTCATGGTATCATGCCCAGTACTATAAGGTTTCCCTCTTAGTCAAATGATTGGTGTTTTTATTAACATAAAACACAATTAAAATATTCATCAATTATAATGCATGAAGTCTTAAGAACAGTTACATACTTGGGGGAACATAGGGTGTTAAATTCCCCTCACCCTCGAGGAAACACCATCATCGATGTTTTTAAAACAACATATATAAAATTGATACATAAAAATAATATGGGTATGTCATTCTCATGGAATCCTTTAGCTCCCATGTGGCCTAATCTGGTCCAAAGTGATTCCATTGCACCTTGACCTTCATGATGACTCAGCTCCAGAGTAATGTCTCTTTCCTGTCCAAAATGCATTAAGGATCGGGATGGAATTCTCCCTCTGGTTCCTATTGATGGGGCCTAGATCCCCTGATCCAACAGCAGGAACCAAACCCGCCACCGAGACCCAATTAGACTCTGCAGCATTTGGAGTGGAATGGTTCTCCAGATCTAGAAATCTGGCCAGATTATCAATGGGTTTTTGTGTTTTCTAATGAAGGCTCTTCCTTCAGTTATTATGATTCTTTTTCTGTATTTCTCTTGGGTGGGGCTGGTATGAGATATGCAAGCCAGTATAAACCGAATTGACAAATAACAGGACATAATTTTTAACTAGAGGGAAGAGGTCGAGCTTGGGATAACCCGCTGCTCAAACATGCAGACAATGATCCTATGCCATAGGGCCTAGTACTAATACATTAATTGAATGAGCATCCAACTACTATCTGAGAAAACTAATTAATAGAATAAAACACATACATAATCAATATCATGGTAAGAAAAATAATTCATCTACCATAGCATTCATCACATAAAAACACAACGATTTATCCTCGTCATTAAAGAAAATAACATCAAGACATTGCACCAGATAACTTGACAACATAATTAATTTATCTTACTCATTTACTGCATCATTCATGGAACATGAAAGGAAGTAATTCTTATCCAACTCCAATCACATACATCTGATGAAAATAGCTTGTCTTTGGTCTAGGACTTCTCAATTCATAACAGTCTCAAAATAATTATCAACAACCAAAAAGGAAGAGTTCTTATTGTTACACATCAAAATTACTCACTTAAACAGTGTCACAAGTGTCGTCATTACAAGTGTTGTAAGTGTCGGATCTTTTCCACAAGTCTCACATCTTGACCACAAGTGTTTCAAGTTTCACAAACATCATATTGCCATATTTCCTATGTCGTGCCTCTAACGACATCACAAAGACACTTAAGACACCTCAAAAGACTAGTTTTGAAGAAGAGAAATCAATTGACAGGGAGTACAAACCTTTTTGCCACTGAAAGAATCACTAAAAAATGGATTTTGGAGAGGAGCACTCCCATACGCACTGTCAGGGAGTGATATCACTCCCTAAGCCTCTTTGGGGGAGTGTTTGAGTGCTCTGTGCACCCTTTTGGGGGAGCACTACCCTTTTCTGAGAAAGTTTTGGGTTTGTTGAGACAAATCAGGGAGGAATCCCTCAATTCCTGAAGGTGGTTGGATTCAAATAGATGGTAAAGGAATGATATTAGGGAAGATCTTCAACTGAAAGAGAAGAATCCTCAACTTATCCCAAATATTTCTCAAGTGGTTGGGCCTCTCCAAGGTTATATAAGGAGGCCTCCTCATGGTGAAAGTAGGACGGGGATTGAGAATTACACCAAACTTATGATCCCATGAGTGAGATGTCATCAAAGAAATCAGTGTAGATTACTTGAGCAAAGGGGTTGGACAAGGCGAAATGGAAGAAGATGTTGCACCTTCATCAAAGGATTGTAAGTACTTTTACTTGTTCTCGTTAATAATCAATGCTTGGCTTGTTTCTTTCAAACTGATGTTTATTCCACATGATTTTGTATGCAGTAGATGGATTTATATTAAAGATAATATCAGTAGAGTAGGAAGTCCATTGTATCTTTGTTTGTTCTACAGGACCTATCATGGAGCTCAGGATCGAAGCTCAGCCTAGACTTTGCAGGGACAAACGTCGCCAATAAGGTACATATATTTCTTCTTCTCCTTTGTATGTTAGCTTGATTATACCTAAAATGATGTCAGTGTCCATGTTAAGAACTTTTCTTTCTTGGCCTTAGGAATCTAGAGACCAAGAGGGAATCCACTTGTCCGCAGGGGGATTCACCTACAACCGAAATTGGCGAATCCACTGGGGAAGAGCTCTGATTTTTGTTTCCATTCCCAGATCTTGTTTTGGCCCTTTTCCCACTCACTTGAACTTCTCCATATTTTCTTTTTGATTCTTAGATTTGTTTGATTGCCTCTTTATTTCATCATGATCACCCTGATTGACTGAATTTCCTTGATTTTTTGAGTTTCTGGGCCTTTTTTTGAGCTTTTGAAGTAGATCCCTCCCCTTCCCTTGTTATTAGAGCGCCAAAACTCCCTTGTGGTCTTACACAGGGCATTCTAACGCTATGGTGCCCCTTACACCAGAGCACTACCCCATTTTCAGTGAAATATCCTCTAGGTTTTCAGCTTCTTAGTTCAGTTTTTGCCTTTTGCATTTGCTCAAGGTCTCATACTCTCAGTCCATCTTGGTATTTGCATTCAATACCCTGTTTTCTAAGGATTGATCTCTTATTGTTTGGGAATTTGAAATTTTCTTTCCTTGCCTTGAAGACACTCTTTGTCTTTGCTAACCTAGAGTTAACTTGTTGTTTTCTTCTCCTTTATCTGACTGAGTGGAAGCTTTTGTAAGGAAATACAAAGGTATGTGAACCTTTTTCATTTGATATTTGAGGTCAGTTTTCCAACATTTCTCTTTTGTTTGAGGTTTTTTTTGTTCTTGTTTGCAAATTTGGTTATCTTTGTCCTTCTTGTTTATTCACGATGAGAGTGTATTTTTGTTTTATGTGAGGTTTTCTTCTGTTTATTTAATCCTGAAGTCTGATTGACATTTGGAAGTTTTACATATGATTATCATTCACATATAATCAAAAGGACATATTTTAGTGATTGGTTTGGATATTAGAAGGCATTTCTGAAATTTTTAGCATTGCATTGGATTTGATTGAGAAACAATTGATTGAGGACATTGCATCTTAGTATTTGATAGTGAAAACAAATCTTTCTCTTTCCCTTAAATAGCCATTCATCGAAAGACAAGACTGTTTGTCATTTTCTTGTGCATTTTTGGGAATTGAGTCATCATACCATTAGTTTCATTGTTAAACACCCTTTGAGTAAAGAACAACCGCAAAATGAACGCTATTTAAAAATTATCTAGAACATTTTTGTTTTTAGGATCTTCCACCAACATTAGACTAGGATTAGCACTTTGGATTAGGTTGTGAGTACAACTCTCCAAAGTTTTCAAAACAAACATTAGCATCCTGAGATAGGGAGAGTCAAATAAAATTGTCGTATAGGCTTTCTGGGATCCCCTTCTCACATAGGGGTTACGCACGAGGTCGCATTCAGGTGAGTTACAGAGATTATCCCTCCGTAGTTCAACTTTTTGTAGTGGTTGGATTGTATATTGGGGGTCACTTGAGGGTCTACCCATGATTATGTGTGGGAGCCTCTCAAGTTGATTTCGAACTTGTTATCCTGCCCATACATTTGGATCGGACTGTCGACTATACCTACCCAGGGGACGACTATGATTTGGTGTCCTTAGTTTCCATAATCCTTAGCTACTTACACGAGGTGACGATGAAGGGAAGTTTCACTATACCTGGGACATACATTGGTCAAACTCACTCAGGCTCCTTGGAGGGTAAATCCACAATTACTGCATGGAAGCTTGCACCAAGGTGAAAGTCTGTTAAGCAGGTTGCCATTGTAATTATTCCACCATATCCTAGCCTCTTCTTGACTTGATCATGCGACGTTGGATTTAATCACCAACTAGTATGGTCATCGAGATAAGTTTTGTTTTCTTGGTTTTGATTCCTAGATTTTATTAGCGTATGTTGTTTTGTTTTTTTAGTTGGCCCTAGATTTTCAGTGTGTACTGTTATTCTCCAAAATTAATCCTGTAGATGATAAAGGTCTTTGTCGATAGCGTAGGATGCAAGGGCTGCCTCCGGAAGGCTACCAACCCTTACCTCCTAACCCTCTAGAAGACAACTACCATGGAGAGGTAGAAAATCAATCTGACGCTAGGAGTGTTGTTTCTCCTATGTTAGACAATTCAGAAGGCACTTTGGTTATGGTTGAGAATCCCACTCCTCCCACTACATCTGTGTCGACAATTCATCTCGAACCACTTTTTCTCTGTTTAGACTCTCTTGGGAATGTCATAGACGAAGAGGTTTTACTGAAACATATATGGGATCCATAGAACCAACCTTTGGTGATGATTATAGGACTCTTGTTCATCCTACCACTGTAGTAGATACAAATCCGACACCTTATCGTTTTGTATGGAGGAATTCATTAAGATGCGATCTCTATGATCATTTTGAATCCTTTCAATAACCCTTTAATCCTCATGACCCTCCTGTTGAAACTGGGCCATCTGGTCAAACTATGAATCACCCCATCGATTAGGTCATTAACCCTACTATTGCATCAACACAAGTCTATACTAATGATGGACTCATCACCTCTACTCATTCCCAAGGCACTTCGATCCCTACCCCCACTTTTACAAACTTTCACTCTACAACTCCACATGTTCTGCATGATCCTGCAGGGACATCTTTGCACCAAAGAATGCAGACCCTTGCTAGCCAAATACAACCAATTGGATGGAAACCACCATCTAGTGGACCTATCCTTCCTGGAAGACCACCATCCTATGGCAGGCCTACCCCTCCCGGGGGACAACCCCATTTTCATGTTCTTCCTGGAGGGAAACCTCTCTTTGCCAGTCATACCCTGGTCGTTAATCCACCACTGGCAGGGGGAAACCTTCGTCTACTGGAAACCCTTCACAATCCTGGGGAGTATCTTCCAGAGGCACATTTACCCAACCCCATGTTGGGGGGCACTCATATCATAACCCACAAGGAGGAGTATCAAATCCTGTTCCTTCCAAACTATCTTATGGACAACCTTACCCGAGCAACATCCCAAACACCACCTAGAGTCCTCAAGGACAATAACCTTATCCTCCCCATGGGCCTAATGTGTATCCACCTCCGGGATATACTCCTTACCCTCCTCAAGGGAAAAATGTTCATCCTCTTTATGGGCAAGAAAATCACCTGGATTGTAATGCTCAAAACCCACCAGGTTATGAAAATGTTTCTCAGCCATCATTAAATCCTGTTTATCCTGGTCAGTAACAACTGTATGTAGGAGGACCTACTGGTTACAACTATCCACCTAACCCAGTTTATGGTCCTACTGGTGTTCCTATGCCACACCAATATCATCCGCAAATTTATTGACAACTACCTTTCCTTGTGAATCTGGATCTCCCAGACTTGTCTCAGTTAACCAATGATCCTATTTTTCATTCACTGGTTTGGCCAATTATTCTAGCTAAACTTCCTTCTGATATTCTGAAATTTGACGAAAAATCTGGAGAAGATCCAAATAACCATGTGATGACTTTCCATTTGTGGTGTTCATCAAACTCCCTCATGGATGATTCTATACATTTGTGTCTTTTCCAGTGAACACTTACGGGCTTAGAAACAAAGTGGTATATTGAACTACCATGTGTTTCTTTTCATGATTTCAACTCCCTTTCCATGTCTTTCCTCACGCACTTTCAAATACCTATTCGCTACGAGACGGGTACTGAACTATTGACCTCCCTTCGTCAAACTGAATCCATGCATATCTTTGACCATATTCATGATTGGAGATGATGATGAAGTATGATCAAAGTAATCATTCCTGACATATTATTGGTAGAGTGGTTTACTAAATCGATTTTACCCCTGATCTCTCGCAATGTTGCTATGGGTGGCACGGTCACCGAGGAAGAAACCATTTCTCGGGCTCAGTAATTAGATTTGTTTTATTCATAATCTGGTACTTTGTATGATTTTGTTCCAAATGTTGCTCAAGTTAATACCGATCCATCCAAGCCGTCATCCTCATCTCATGCGGACGGTGTTATCGGTTCTGTCAAAAATCAATCTACTTCCCAGTCGACCACACTCTCCTCTACCTCCCCCCAAACTCAGATCTCTGAGGTGAATGTAGTTCAATCTTCCCATTCACAACAATCCGAAGGTAAGAAGAAGACAAAAAATAAATCAAAAAATACTAATAACAGTGAACAACCAAAAAATCAAGCTCAAACACCTGCTACCGAAAAGAAACCACAACAGAAACTGAAATTCCTGTGTATCATTTGTGCTGACAATCACTACACTCGATATTGTCCACATTGCGATGAAGTGGCCAAACTTTTCCATGGAAATTCACAACCCGCTATGCTTACTCAACCTTTTCCACAACAACAATCCATGTTTCCTCAAACCCCCTCTCCTGGGGGCAGTTCTAGCCATCCTCACAATGAGGTCTCGACAAGTGCACATATTTATATCTTTAATGGGATTAATTTGACCACTTTCTCTAAGACATATGACACACTAGGTAACCTTGACAAAGGAAAAGTCACTAATGGTACCAATACTTTACCAAATCCATCACCGTCCTCTGTTAGTCCTCCATCGGTTAATCCTCCATTTGGACCACTTCAGATTGATAAACTTATGTTGGAATCTATCTTACGCCCTCCTAAGAGAACTATCTGTAAATCTACCTTTAATCCTAGTTCACATGCCGCCCAGAACTACAACATTGTTGAAGATTTGGCTCAAGCATCATGTGCTTTGTTTGTGTTACAAGTTCTACAGCTCTGCCCCAATCAACGTAGAACTCTCTTGGCCGTTATTGGCACTGTTAATCCTGAGTCGTCCAACCATACCATGTTTAACCTAGACAATTATACGTCTCGACTCTCCCACCAACTTACTTTCCAAGTTGATGTTGTTGTTCACAATCAACAAATTCACCGAACTATTCTGGATGAGGGAGATTCAACTTGTGTCATGTCTGTAACATGTTGGAAAAGTTTAAAATAACCCACACTTAACAAATCCCCAACGATTTTACATGCATTTGATGGGAGAGGTTTTCATCCCCATGGGATTTTACAGTCCCTACCCATCCAATTGGGTGGAAAAACTGTCAATGTTGATGTCGAGGTATTCTATGCTCCCCTCGATTACAACTTGTTACTTGGAAGAAGTTGGTTTTATGCTATGACTATTGTTGCCTCATCGGTGTTTCGATGTGTACAATTTCCTCATCAGGGAAATATTGTCACTGTTGATCAATTAGATTTCTGCACAACCGATGCTCGCGCTCCCACTAGCAACAACATTCCTTTCTTGGGAGATCACAAGATCACGTATGAAAGCATTGGTGTTGGCTTGCTGAAATATTCTATCCTTATGGGTACCTTCTCTACACCACTTCCACCGACTACACATCATATTGCCACCATCGATATGATTTCAACCATGACTTGTCGATCTTTGGAATCATCTGACCCTTGGATTGTACCTAGTCCTTTGGAATTCGATGCCCTAGGTGACACCATTCCACTTAGTTTAGCTGAAACATCATACATTGCTATCCAATCCACTTCTCCCTCTTCGTATGACCAACATCTATTGGCACCCAACAATTATTCAATGCCATCACGGTTAAGTTCCTTGTCGGCTGCGATCGACTACATTTCCCCAATATTTCCCTCTGATGAATCTATTATGGAAATGTTGAGCATTGACGAGCTACCTCGGGATGATAACCATCATCGATCCTCTTTTATTCCCACTCGTGAAGAAATTCGGGTAGATATACACTCTATCTCCCCTCCTGATGTTGATTTTCCATTATCTCCCATGACTTCAACTTCCAATGATTTGGATCTGGTAGTTGACATCGTGATCTCTTCGGTAGGGCTATTGGAGCCCAATATCCTTACCCCTGTCGCGACCCTCGACATCTGTTCCTTCCGGAGTGATTTTCTTCCATCCATTGAAGATCTCTTGGAAGCCATGACTGAGTTTTGTCCCTTGACATGGTGTCCTTCCAGAGCATTATTCTCTTGGAAGCCATGATCAAGAAGAAGCTACGAGCATAGTTTCTCTTCTCTGTAGAAAGCTCGTTAAAAAAATGAAACAGAGGTCATGAGCATAGTTTTCCTCTCTATCGCAAGATCATTAAAAAATGAAACAAAAGCTTTGAGCATAGTTTTACTCTCTGTAGAAAGCTCATTAAAAAATGAAACAACAATATGGGGATTGAACCCTGAGCCATAAGCACAGTTCTTGTTCTATGTCAAGCTCGTTAAAAAATGAAACAGTCACCTCTCTTGAACCTTCTTTTCATCCACCCTTATCCTTTTTCTCCATATCGTAGAGAAATTGGGGACAACCTCAAAGTCAATGAATGAATTAAAGCTTGGAGGGCATATCTCCAACCTTTGATGATCATTCTGGAGTTAAGCCACTAGCTTTCAAGATGGGGGCATATCGAGCTTAGTATTTGTTCTTTCTCGTGCTCGAAAAAACATGAGAATGTAACCAAGTAGACTTTTATCACTTTTCCAGACTCGCATAGATAAACGAAAAAAGAACCCCTTGGAGTCCTCTTTGAGCCATTTTCAAACTCTCTAAACATGAAAAGATTATCGATTGATCTTTCTTCCTTTCCCACTCGTTAAAAGGTTTGAAAGGGCATCTTTCGAGAGATAATTTATCTCTTTTTCGGCCTCGCAAGACTAACATTACGAAAAAGGACAACATTGGAGTCATCTTTAAGTTGTTTTCAGACTCTCTAAATATGAAAAACCACTGAGTTTACCTTCTCTGGACTCGTTAAACAATCATACATTGAAGGGCCCATATGGGACCGAGCCCTTACTTATTCCAGTTCGTTACAAAAATGAAGAGGGACTTACTAAAGGCGAGTCATATTGAGCATGTGTTACCCTCCTCGAGCTCGTTAAATTAAAAAGAGGTACTCGTCTATCTGGATGGGGGAAAAATTGAAGGAAGAAAGCCAAGCAGTTTTTTGAGAACACTACTAGTAGCTCTTACAGTCGCCCTTGAACACAACCCTTTGTCTTTGCATGCATTTTAATCTGCTAGACCTCTGCACTAAGCCAATTCTCTGAGTTTCCTTTACTCCATTGGGTCACCTGACGTAAGTCACAACATCACTGCATCATCAAGTTTTGCTCCATGTCAGGTTTTTGTTGTTGTGCCTTAGTGTTCAAGGGAAGTATCTACTTCAAGAGTCAGCCATCGCAAATATCTTGTTTCAATACCTGTGTCAGTCCATGTTCATTTCATCTACCAATTACATCTTTGTGTCAGTTTCATGTTGTTGGTGGGGGATACATCAAGACCCTCCTTCGACGAGTCTCTTCCTGTCGACTTCATCACATTATCCAAGAGATAGATATAGAAAACAATTAGTACCTTGGGACCTGCATGCCTCAATGGTAGGCCCCCTCGCATCCGACAGTAGGTTTAAATCATTGACCTCTAATTGTGTGATTCCATGGATGTTCGAATTCATCTCATTCATTCACATTCATTGGAATGTAATAGAGTACCTTGGGAATCATTGACATCAATGGTGATGTCCCTTGCGCTTGTTAACGGTTTACATCATTGACCAATAATCAAGTGGTGTCTACCATGTTCGACATCAGGACATCTATTCACATGGTTAGATTTGTACTACATCGGGATCGGTAAGAAGACCCTGGGTTGGGTTTTCACTCTTATGTATACTTTGCCCAGGTTGCGAAGGATTTCTTTTGAACTATGACACATATACTATTACATAGATCCACTTTGTATTGGTTGTGGCTATGTCTTGTCATCTCGTAGATCCACTGTGTATTCTTCGTGGCTACGATCAGTTCAGGTCATAGGAGTATAGATCCACATTGTATATTCAGTGGATATACCTTTTTTCAATATAATTATGGATCCGCAGTGTATTTTATGGCGGCCATACCTAAAAAGTCTTTATCACTCAAGCATAGGCATGCCTGCCTTGGGTTTGAAACATGTCATAATATTTGTTTGATGGTTCTGTGCATATTTTTTCAGCCTCTCTGCATCCATACCTTTGCTCGAAAAATTCTACAGATTACTTCAGTCATAATCGTCTTCTAACTTCATACTTTGGGGGGCAATCTGTTACACATCAAAATTACTCACTTCAACAGTGTTGCAAGTGTCGTCATTACAAGTGTTGTAAGTGTCACATCTTGTCTACAAGTGTCGCATATTGACCACAAGTGTTGCAAGTGTCAAAAACATCATACTGCCATCTTTCCTATGTCATGCCTCTAACGACATCACAAAGACACTTAAGACACCTCAAAAGACTAGTTTTGAAGAAGAGAAATGGATTTTGGAGAGGAGTGCTCCCCTACCCACTGTCAGGGAGTTCTAGCGCTCCCTAACCCTCTTTGGGGGAGTGTTTGAGTTCTCTGTGCACCCTTTTGGGGGAGTGCTACCCTTTTCTAAGCAAGTTTTGGGTTTGTTGAGACAAATCAAGGTAGAATCCCTCAATTCCTAAAGGTGGTTGGATTCAAATAGATGGTCAAGCCATGATCTTAGGGAAGATCCTCAACTGAAGGAGAAGAATCCTCAACTTATCCAAAAGATATCTCAAGTGGTTGGGCATTTTAAGGTTATATAAGGAGGCCTCCTCATGGTGAAAGGAGGATGGGGATTGAGAATTAAACCAAACTTATGTTCCCATGAGTGAGATGTCATCAAAGCAATCAGTGTAGATTAATTGAGCAAATGGGTTGGCCAAGGAGAACTGGAAGAAGTTGTTGCACCTTCATCAAAGGATTGTAAGTACTTTTACTTGTTCTCATTAATAATCAATGCTTGGAATGTTTCTTTCAAACTGATGTTTGTTCCACATGAGTTTGTTTGCAGTAGATGGATCTATATTCGAGCTAATCTCAGTAGAGTAGGAAGTCCATTGTATCTTTTTTTTTCTACAGGACCTATCAAGGTGTTGAGGATCGAAGCTCACCCTGGACTTTGTAGGGACAAACGTCGTTAGTAAGGTACATATCTTTCTTCTTATCCTTCGTATGTTAGTTTGATTAGACCTAAAAGGATGGCAGTGTCCATGTTAAACACTTTTCTGTCCTGGCCTTAGGAGTCTAGAGACCAAGAGGGAATCTACTTGTCCGTAGGAGGATTCACCTACAACACTTACAACAACCATCGACCTCTAACTAGTTGGTCGATGTATCTATTTATAATATAAAATTCAACCGAAATTAACAGCTAAACATGGTTCAACCCAAAAAAAAAAGTTCCACATGGAGTGATTATCCAATAGTTTCTTTCAACGGTCCACTTGAGGTGCCTCTTAAAAAGGGTGTCTTCTTTCATATTCAGACCAGCTGATAAATATATCTTCACAGGTTTGAGCCCATGGGAACTTGTGTTGTTCCATAGGGGCAGCATATGATCCTATGATGTCTACTGCATGTGCTTGGTATTTTACCAAACTAGAGTTCAGCTATTGCAGCATGGCTCGAGCTCTGATTAGGTGACCTGTGAATTGTTTCACTTGCCCTGGCTTTGCATCAATTACATTTGCACACTCTTCGACCTAGAGTGAGTCTTGTATGGAGTGTGTCTTGAACACATCACTCATGTTAGTGAATTCATCAGGAGTGTTGAATTCGGGGAGACCGACATCTTTCATTACTTTATTAATTTTACCCCAGTGTTTATGGCACTTCGCCCATTGCTTTTGGATTTCTCGGTGTGGGTCCCGGGTCATCTTCGCCTAGTATTCGACGGATTTCTTCATGTGGTTGAAACTACTTTTTCCAACCATATGAATGCCATGATTTTCCTTTTCTCGACCCTGCTGGACCGCCTCAATGTATTTGAGTCTCTCTACTACTAACTGTTCCTTTTCATGCCACTTTTCCATCTCTTTCCATGTCGCAAGTTCCATGAGAGTATCCTCCTGGAACTCGACTATGTTCTCGATTAACAGGTTCATTTCCTTCTTGAACTTGTTATAAACTCCATTGAACTCTTCCTTCAGATATATGGTGGTGTGTGTAGCTCCTTTATAGTACTTGAAAACATGGCCTAGGTGATTTAGATCCTCTCGGGTGTCGGCTACTTCCTTTTCATCTCTCATGGCTCTATCTTGGGCGACATCTGAGAGAGATTTTCCTACAATGATTAGTTCGAATGTGCGAGCGTCTGCAGTGCTGATTAGGTTCTCTTTTGTGGTAACCACGATGGATTGATCCAAAGTGATCCTTCACCTCTTTTCAGTCCTTTGAATTATGGCCTTCCTCTTTTGATCATAGGAGATCACATAGATGTCTACTACTTCATCTACCGGTTCTAGTATCTATTGATCTCCCCATGAGAGGCTATTTCTCAAA
Source organism: Picea engelmannii (assembly GCA_009831015.1). Taxonomy (NCBI): domain Eukaryota; kingdom Viridiplantae; phylum Streptophyta; class Pinopsida; order Pinales; family Pinaceae; genus Picea; species Picea engelmannii. The sequence goes on along the minus strand of ML787217.1, from coordinate 119,007 downwards.
CTACACGTGGTGTATATTTGCTCAGGAGTGGGTTCTCGAATTTATTCCCTTTTTTTTGTGGATCCAGCCTCTACTTGTCATTTTTCTGGGACTTGAATATTGGGTGTGATGGAGGCATCAGGCACACACTTATTTCTTACTTGTTCGTCAGTCGTAGAACTATCAATTCTCTTCTGTGGAGTTTCACCACTTGGTCTTGCTTATGCTTCCTGTCTGTCAGGATCTCTTGTGTTGAGGCCACCTTCAGACCCTATTTCCATCTGTAAGGCCTACTTGTCTTGGGCCTCGGGCTAAGGCAAAGTGGTCTTCTTGGGACCCTTTTCCTCTTGGACTCACACCGGGGTGCCGTGAGTGGGTTCCGGACTGTCATCATCACTGTAAATATGTATAAGAGTACTCAAGGGATTGGGCGCTTGTGTCTCTATCGAGACTCGGGCTATCTATGGTTGAGTTGTCCCTTCTTGCGAAGGATCGATCGACGATGTTGTGGGTTCATGGTTTCCTAAACCATGCCATTGTCGGGGACTATGGACTTATGATCATTTGACTCCATCGGGATACTCTGAATAATAGTTGAGGCTTCAGGTCCTATGAAAATATATGGGTCATTCCGCATCTATTTCATCAACAACTTGATTTTCTGAAGAAACAACGTACCTCTTTCTTGTGCATCTTGATTTTTCAGAAGGTCCCTGATTTGTACCGGGGATTCCAGGTGAGTTCCTACAGCTTCAATGTCTTCTTTGGGATCACTTATTTCTTCATCCAATTCATATGCAATTGCTTCTCCTGGGCGTCGACTAATTTATTGAACTGCCTGCTCCATAAATGTTGCCTGTTCTTCATGGCTCATAGATCTAAACCTGGTTCCTCAAGGATCAAATCTCCTGGACACCATCATATTCCATTCTTGGGCATTTTCAGTAAATATTTCATCTTTGAACTGGTTGTGGGCATAGGGCCAACATGATGATACCTGCGATGCGTGTTGTAGAACCAATCCCTTGGTATCGTGTTTGTGAAATCGGCCAGTTTGGAACCGAAATTCCAATTGACCTAGACCAAGTTGTTTAGCATGCGCAATATCTTTGACCATGCAGAATCTGATATGAAACCCATACGGTATGAAATCCTAAAGTTGCTTTGTATGAAACCCATATGGTACTAAAGTTGCTTTGTATCTGGTATGAAACCCATAATCTGGTATGAAACCCATATGGTACTAAAGTTGCTTTGTATACTTGCAGGATGGTTTGATAGAAAATTTCCCCTAACACTAGCCGGTCGGGAACATAAATGGGTAATAAGTGGGGTTCCCCTATGGCACCAAAAAACTTGATGTAGGTTTCTTGTTCTTCCAAATACCAGTGGCCAATTTTGGCTATAACCTTCTTCGCTTCATCTGACAATCTAGGGCATTCTCTTCTGAAGAGAAAAGAGTAAACATGTGAAATAAATTGATCACAGATAACATCATAAGATTTTTTGTACTTGTTTTCCCATAGTATGTTGAAGTATACCTGGACAACTAGCTCCGAAGGGTTCCAATTCAGGTTCATCCCAGCAAAAGCATTCTTGGTGCAGACCACGTCCAGTAGATACGAGGCCATGTAGAAGGTGGGGGTATCTCCCTCCTTTGGCTCCTGATCATGTCTTATGTAGGTGCTCAACTGTTTGGATATGATGGCACCCCAATTGAAACTTGTACCTGAAATGGCAATTGTAAAATCCAGAGGCATCCAAGCCTCTGAAAATCGGGAACAATCTTTTTCCCCATGTAACCTGTAAAGTAAAGCCATGAGGTATATGTATGGTTCCCTGAGATTGTCTATTGGGTACCAGCCAACAGTCCAGTTCATGAATTTTTTGTCTTCTCTCCACCAAGACGACATGATTTTGTTGGTATCATGTGATGCATAGAAACTTAAGACGAAATCGGTGCTTAGCTTTAGCTCATAATCTTTGAGCTTATAGTAGCTCTGAACCTCTGATGGTAGGAAGACTCTGACACACTCACCATTATCATCATTAATCAAACATTTTTGGGTGTCGATGTGGTCAATGATCCACTTCAGGAGCTCAATGCAAGGAAATACTAGAGATCGGCTCGCCACCATGTGCAGATGATCCCTGCGAATGTTGGGGAGGACCTTGTCGTCGAGCTTCCTCATTTCGGGATCGCTATGTAGGGTATATTCGAGGGGTTCTTCTTTCTTGATCTTCCTGAAAACTTCTTCCCAGCGAGGAAATGCCATCTTGGCTCCAATACTTGCCTCCGTGTCTTTGAAATTTGGGGGCTGGACAAAAGGCTCCTTGGTGATTCTCTTATTGACGGATACTAGCTTGGGAATGAATTCTAATTGTCTTGCAACTAATGGGGAGGAGCCTTCTCCTACTTCTGATTCCTATAGCTTCGGGGCTCTCGACGATTTCCTGGTGGACGGTTTCTTCAGAGGCATTGTTCTTGCAATTTAAAATGTCATTTGAACATGCGTGCAGAGCAGCATTGGGTGATAATATATAAAATGGAGCGCAAAACCATAAGTGAACCCATACCTGTAATGCTGGCTAAGATAATGGTTTTAATACTCACTGGACTTTGGATGCTTCCTGCGGACTGTTAGCTTCACTCTCCTGTCTTCTTTGAACTTCTTGTTGTGCAGAATGGGATCATACACAATGACTCGAAAGGAATATAACTGGGAGATACTAGCAATCATATCAGTTAGTTAATACGAGTAATGAACACAAATTCAAAATAAACCACTATCGGATTTTTGCAGATAAATCCTGACTGGTTGATGGCGGAGGCGCGGATGGAGATGTATTGTATCGGTGAGTTTAATGGTTCCTTTTGATTCGCGCATGAGTCAGTAATTAATGCACGATCCATGAATTAACTGAGAACCGTAAATGCAACGTACCTACCACACTCTGGGGTTAACATGTCTCATCACATCACGTCACTCGACGAATGAATCGGGGATCAGTTATTATCAGAGTGTGTACTTACATTGATAGGCCCTTGATGAAGCTTCCCACGCTGGTGATATAGGGGTTGGAAATTGCGGGGAAATTTCAGGTACATAGGTTTTTGGCGAGCCTCCATCTTCATGAGATTTTGGCGGTGAAAACATTTTGAGCATCGGTAGTCGAGGGTGTTACTCTTCCTTTCATGCAACATGTACTATTACATATTTCTACTAAAGCCAGTCGAATCAGTCTTCAGCAAAACCCTTCCTGAGGTTTATTCATTGGAAAGAATCATTTCATCAGTCGATGCCAATGAGGGTCGGTACTCGACTACTTTGACTGCCCAAACGATTTTCACCACCATCATCTTCCGCCAACGCTGAATTTCTCTTTTGAGTCGGGGAAAAATTTGGGACATCGATTCCTTGAGTAGTTAGTTATTTTAGAGTTAAGATGATTCTTCGTTGTATGTTCAAGTTAACTTTTAATTAATTAAAATGTGGAACATATAAGACAAGTGAAGGATCAGTTTCAAGCCGAGGCGAAAACAGTCAAACATAAACTATAGGGTGGTACCCAAATGGAAAAGGTCAAAAAAAAATTAGGGTGTGTTGAGTACTCAACAAATGGAAATTTATTGGGTGGATGTAGAATCTCTATTCCTCTTTCTCTTCCCTCGAGGTATTACTGAAGCTCAAAAAAAATATCTTTGATACTTTTGTTATTTGTATTAACCGAAGTTATTTATTTATTTATTTTTATTATTGGAAGTATTGTTTTATGTCTTGACCGTTCACTGGGAGGGCATCAGGTTCCCCCCTCAGATTTTGCAACCGATAAGTACCTACCCCAATCTTCTCAGCCACCTGGAAAGGACCAAGCCATAGGTTCTAAAACTTGGAATGTTTCTCTTTGGGTTCATTCGCCCTATCCCACTTCAGGACTAAATCTCCTACTTCAAAGTTCTTTTACTTAGCTTTATGCTTATCGAGCCATCTTTTCACTATGTGTTGATGAGCCAAGAATTTTGACTTAGCCTTTTCTCTCTCTTCTTCTAGCATGAGCAAAGTGTTGATCCTCTATTGCATGGATGACAAGGGTTCCTCATTAGAATCTTGGGCCAATTGGAGAGATGACAGATAAATCCCATTTGGGAGGATGGCTTCCTGTCCATAGACCAGAAAGCATGGGGAATTTCCTATGGATTCTTTGGGTGTGACCCTATCGGCCCACAGGGCATTATGAAGTTGATTATTCCAATTTATTTGGTTGTTTGTAACAGTCTTCTTTAGTATCCTTACCAGGTTCTTATTGGTTGATTTTGCTACACTATTTCCCCGAGGGTAATAATTTGCAGAGTACTTGATTATGATTCCTTTTTCCAGAGAAAACTTCGTCAATAGGGTAGAAGAGAAGTAAGTTGCATTATCAAAGTTTAGAACAGAGGGGACACCAAACCTCATGATCAACTGTTGTTCTATAAATTGGATTACTATTTTCTCATTTACGTGAGTCAGAGGAATGGCCTCTGCCCATTTTGTAAAATAGTCACTGGCAGTAAGGATGTACTTATGTAGTTTGGAAGAGCTAGGTGAAATTTCTCCTATCATATCCAACCCCCACTACTCAAAAGGTCTAGAGACATTCACAGGCTCAAGTGGGATTGCTGCCCTTTTCTTGTTGCCAACACTTATTTGACAAGTCTTACAATTCCTAGCGTAAGTATGAGCATATTTGAACAAAGTGGGCCAATAATAGCCAACTCTCATAATTTTATGAGCGATGGTGTTCCCTGAAAAGTGTCCTCCGACGGGACCGTCATGGAATTTTGTCAGCACATTGTCGGCATCTTCTCATTCGAGACATCTCAATAATACCCCATCATAGTTGATCCGAAAGAGTACCGAATTTATAAGACGTTACTGTGTAGATTTCAATCTTAGGGCTCTCCTTTCCTTAGAGTTGAGGTTCTCAGGACAAGCCCTGTGATGCAACAGATAAGTCAAATCCTTGTACTAGGAGTCTTTTGTTGTGGAGATATATGCTACTTCATTGCACCATAGTGCCATTTCATTTTCCCACCCAGAATCTTCATTTGCTTGATCTTGGGCTTCGACTGCGAGCTTACACAGACCTTGTCCTTTTACTAGCTTGGAAGGTTTTATATCTAAATCAAATTCCTGGACTACTTCCATCTAGTTCCCTCTCCTTTCCCCCATTTCTTGTTGAGTAAACAGGGATCAGACCATAGGCTGTGGCATAATCACCTAAGTGTGATTTTTGAGGATGTAGAACCAGAAATGTTTTACTTCCTTGTAGACCGTGTAGGCCTGCTTATCTATGGTAGGATAATTGAGATCATCTCCTTGAATATTAGTACTCATAAAGGAAATTGGGGCTTCATTGTTGTCATCATCTTTCTGGGTCAAAACTGCGACGAGCGATTGGTCGGAGGTGAAAGTATACAGGTTAAAGTCCCTATTGAAATAGGGACTTCACAACACCGGGGATCGAGAGATGGCGACTTTGATATTGTTGAAAGTGTCTTTACGGTCATCATCCCACTTGAATTTATAATCCTTGCGAATCATCTTTTGCAAGGGTTTGATGATTTTGGCGAAGTTGGGAGTGAACTTCCTCATGAAATTGATTTGTCTGAAAAAGAATTGCATGGCCTTCTTGTTATGGGGTAGCAGGAGTTGAGCTATGGCCTTAATTCTTTCGAGGTCTATGTGAATCCCCTCTTTGGATATAATATGACCTAACAACTTACCTTCCTCGACACCGAAGATAGTTTTCTTAGGGTTCGACGATATACCGTATTTCATACATCTCTTGAAAATATGAGTTAAGTGTTGGATGTGTTCTTCCCTATTCTTTGAATACACCGTTATGTCATCTAAATAAAATACCACACACTTATTGATAAATCCCTGGAAATCCACGTCCATGGCCCTTTGAAAGGTTTCTCCTGCGTTAATTAAGCTGAAAGGCATGCGCTTATAAGTGAAGGTTCCCCATTTGGTTCAGAAGGTAGTTTTTAATTAGTCTTCTTCCAAAACCAACACTTGGTTGTATCCTGAGAAACTATCTAGCAGGGAGAAAATCTTCGAGCCTGACACGGTCTGTAGGAGTTGTTCCATCGGTGGGATAGGATAATTGTCCTTTTCTAAAGCTTTGTTGAGGTTCTAAAAATCTACGCATAGTTGGATTTCTCCTGACTTATTCCTCACTGGAACAAGATTTGCTACCCAGGCATAATGCCTAACTTGAAAAATTATATTCACATCTAAAAGCTTCCTTAACTCTTGATACATGAGAGGTTCCAGGGATGGATGATACTTTCAGATCTTCTGTTGGAAAGGCTTCATTTTGGGTTTTAATGGGATAGTGTGTTGAATAATCCAGACGTCATATGTTTTTAAATCCTTATAGGACCATGCGAAAACATCCTGGTATTGTCTGAATAATCTGAGGTAGGCCTTCCTCTCTTTCTTAGATATATTTTTGCCAAGATTTACATTCCTCGGGTTCTCTGGAGTCCCAAGATTCACAGTTTCATGGAGAGGTCAAGAGCTACCAGTATTCGCGTTCTTGGGTTCTTTAAAATGATCCTTTAGATCAAAAAAACTCTCTAGATTAGCTATCCACTTCGGGATTGTGTGGGCTTTCAATTATCCAACATCTTGTCCTGTTTGGGGGTTAGTTTCAGTTGTCTGCTCTCAAAATTCTTCATCATCTATGGCTAGGTCTTTGAAATTGTCTTGGTTGGTCAAGAAGTTTATGATTTTCTCATCACCTTCAAATACTTTCCAATTGGAAATATTGTTCGGCACCGACGGTTTGTGGAGCAGTTCTACAGTGAATCAGGGGGCTTCATAATCTTCTAAAGGTGAGAGTCTAGAAGCAGTCGTGGCTAGGGAGTCAGCAAGAATATTCTTTTCTTTGGGGATTGCGGTGATATTGAAAGTTCCAAAGCGCTCTATTGGCCTATGCACCTCATGTTGATAGTTATTAATATGAGGCGAATTACAATGAATGGTATTCCTTACTTGTCTAACAATGATCTCAGAATCCCCGAAAACCTTCAATTCTTTGATACCCAAATCTATGGATTTTTTTACCCCTTGTACTAGAGCTTCATACTCGGCGGTATTGTTGGTACACTCAAATTCATACTCAAGATCCCATATCAGCATGGTTGTGTCTCACGGTGGGTCAGCTTCTTCCTGATCGACACTATTCATGGCCGAACTACTTGATTGTTCAGTCAGGGAGACTTCGTCCAGAAAATGATTGGCCATTAAATTCATGGCATAGACCCATTGAGGGAATTCTCTTACTGAGTGGTTCTCTTGGTGGTAAGTACAAGAAGAATCAGACGTGACATTCCCTAGGTCAATGTTTAAGTTGGCTGGGGGAGGTTCAATTGCTTTGAAAGGATGGTTTCTTTTAAAGAAAGGCTTATAGGGTCTTTGGGCCTAGTTTCCTTCCCTGCGCTTCTTTTCATGTCTATAATCTCATTCGATAGTTTCTTGACCATGCACTACAGATCTTCTATATCTCCATTACCTTTATCAGGAGTTTGTTTAGCCATTTTTACTGGAAGTCTAGTCAAAAGGAGTCCTCTTCTAGGAGGAGGCTGGCTTTCTTTCCTCACTAGAGAAGCCTGGCCTTCTTTACATCCTTTCATCTAGAATTCTATCGTCTTGACTTCTTCAAAATTCTCCTCAAGGGTTTTCTTGGTGGCTCTTTTAACGAACATGGAAATAGAGGATAGGAGCGCATTGGCATAAACCTTGATTTGAAACTCTTGAGTTGGTTTCGCCACGGGCTAAAATTTGTTTAGGATGGTTGTGAATATTTGATTGAAATATTTGACCCTTTCTTTTGGGGTCATGGTGGGTGTGAACAACTTAGCCATCAGGGCTCCTACAGTAGTTTCTTCCGCAAATTTGTCTAGAAAATCCTTTTGGAATTTAGTCCAGCTGGTTATGGATCCTACTGACAAATTAAAATACCACGTGGAAGCCGAATTCTCAAACGTGTATGGAAAAATTCTACATACTACGTCTTCGTGTTGAAAGTTCATAAGCCTGATCCCAAGTATGAATTTCTTGATGTGATCTTTGGGCAAACCTGAAGTTTCAAGATCATACTTGGGGAGTAGCTTTTTCGGGTGCTGGGAAAGATTATGTACTCGTCCCGGGACAGCCACAGTGTCTCCGACCAACCAAGGTTTGTTATCTTGAAGTCAAATTTATCTTTCCTCCCCATGACCATTGTTCCCTTCCATATCTTCGGAGTCAGATTCAAACTCTTCTTCTTCCGAAAATCCGTTACGTTCGGAGATGTCAGCAGCTGGCGTCTCAGGTATTAGATCAAGAGGTTCTTAGATTTTGGTAATCGCAAAATCTATTAAGTCTTCGATGGAGTGTACAAAAACTTCATCGGGAGTGATGACTACTAATCTGCTCTATTTTTTTCTTCGAGGGAGGATGGGGGTGAAGGGAAATACATTGATTCACCGGGTGTAGGCTCTCGTAATCCTCCTGAACTGATTCACTTCCTCGTGAGGGAGGGTGTAAGATATTTTAGAGTGAAGAGGTCCTTCCTCAGAATGGGGTGAGTTATTCACTTCGGGAGTACTCGGTAAACGTGGACTGTCTGTCGTATGACTAGCCATACATGTGGTCCATTGCGAATATGTAGGTTGTTTGAAATGTTATATAACTTATATATTCAACCATTCATTCTCATGACCTCCTTCTAGCGCCAATTCTGTTGATGGGGCCTAAATCCCTGGATTCAACAGCAGGAACCAAACCCACCACCAAGACCCAATTAGACTCTGTAGCATTTGGAGTGGAATGGTTCTCCAGATCTGGCGATCTGGCCAAATTATTGATGGGTTTTTGTGTTTTCTGATGTAGGGTCTTCCTTCAATTAGGACAGTTCTTTTTTCGTATTTCTCTTGGGTGGGGCTAGTATGAGAGACGCAAGCCATTATAAATTGACTTGAAAAATAATAGCATAAAATTTTTAACTAGAGGGAAGAGGTCGAGCTTGGGATGACCCGCTGCTCAAACATGCAGAAAGTGATCCTCTGCCACAGAGCCTAGTACTAATACATTAACTGAATGAGCATCCAACTACTGTCTGAGAAAATTAATTAACAGAAGAAAACACATACGTAATCAAAATCATGGTAAGCAAAATAATTCATCTACCATAACATTCATCAATAATAACACAACGATTTATCCTCATCATTAAAGCAAAGAACATCAAGACATTGCACCAGATAACTTGACAACAAAATTAATTGCTCTTACTCATTTACTGCATCATTCATGGAACAGGAAAGGAAGTAATTATTATCATACTCCAATCACATACATCTAATGAAAATAGATTTTCTTTGGCCTAGAAGGACTTGTCAATTCACAACAGTCTCAAAATAATTATCAACAGCCAAAAAGGAAGAGTTCTTACAACAACCATCGACCTCTGACTAGTCGGTTGATGTATCTATTTATAATATAAAATTCAACCAAAATCAAATACTAAACATGGTTCAAGCCAAAAAACAAATTGCCACATGGAGTGATCATCCAATAATTTATTTCAATGGTCCACCTGAGATTCCTCTTGAAAAGGGTGGCTTATTTCATATTCAGACCAGTTGATAAACAGATATTCACAGGTTTGAGCCCATGGAAACCTGTGTTGTTCCATAGGGGCATCATATGATTCTTTGATGTCTATTGCATGGGCCTGGTATTTTACCAAACTAAAGTTCAGTTGTTGAAGCATGGCTCGATCTCTGATTGGGTGACCTACAAATTGTTGCACTTTCCCTGGCTTTGCATCGGTGACCTTGGTGCACTCTTTGGCCCAGAGTGAGTCTTGTATGGAGTGCATCTTGAACACATCACTCAGGTAAGTGAATTCATCAGGAGTGTCGAATTCGGGGAAACCAACATCTTTCATTACTTTATTAATTTTACCCCAGTGTTTCTGGCACTTGGCCCATTGCTTTTGGATTTCTCGGTGTGGGTCCCAGGTCATGTTCACCCAATATTCTATGGATTTATTCATGTGGTCGAAACTACTTTTTCCAACCAGCTAAATGCCATGATTTTCCTTTTCTCGGCACTACTGGACTGCCTCAATGTATTTGAGTCTCTCTACCGCTAATTGTTCCTTTCCATGCCACTTTTCCATCTCTTTGCATGTCGCAAGTTCCATGAGAGTATCCTCCTGGAACTCAACTATGTTCTCGGTTAACAGGTGTCTTTCCTTCTTGAACTTGTTATAAAATCCATTGAACTCTTCCTTCAGATATACAGTGGTCTGTGTAGCTCCTTTATAGTACTTGACAAGATGGCACAGGTGTTTGATCTCCTCCCGAGTGCCGGCTAGTTCCTTTTCATCTCTCCTGGCTCTGTCCTGGGCGGCATCTGAGAGGACTTTTCCTACTCCGATCAGTTTGCACCTACGAGCATCTATAGTGATGATTAGGTTCTCTTCTATGGTAACCACAATGGATTGATCCAAAGTGATCCTTCACCTCTTCACAGTCCTTTGAATGATGGCCTTCCTCTTTTTATGATAGGAGATCACATAGATGTCTGCTACTTCATCTACCGGTTCTGGTATCTATTGATCTCCCCATGAGAGGTTGTTTCTCAAAATACCCATGGTGTATATTCTCTTAGGAGTGGGTTCTCGAATTTCTTCACTATGTTTTATGGATCCTTCCTCTACTTGTCATTCATCTGGGACTTGAATATTAGGCGTGATGGAGGCATCGGGTATAGACTCATTGCTTACTTGTTCACCGGTCGTAGAATTGGTGATTCTCTTTTGTGGAGTTTCGCCACTTGGTCTTGCTTCTGCTTCCTGTCTATAAGACTCTCTTGTGTTGAGGCCACCTTCAAGCCCCATTTCCATCTATAAGGCCTGCTTATCTTGGGCCTCAGGCTCAGGGGAAGTGGTTTTCTTGGGACCCTTTTCCTCTTGGACTCGCACTGGGGTGACATGAGCAGGTTCTGGACTCTCGTCGTCTCTGTAAATATGTATAAGAATACTCAAGGGATTGGGTTCTTTTGTATCTATCGAGACCCAACCTATCTCTGGTTGAGTTGTCCCTTCTTCCAAAGGATCGTCTGATAATGTTGCGGGTTCAGGGTTTCCTAACCCATGGACGTTGTCACGGACTATGGACCCAGGATCATTTGACCCCATTGGGATACTTTGAACAACAATTGAGGATTCAGGTCCTATGAAAATATATGGGTCATCCTGCATCTGTTTCATCAAAAAATCGGTTTGTTGAAGCAACAATGTACCCCTTTCTCATGCAGCTTGATGTTCTGGAAGATTCTTGATTTGTACCAGGGATTCCTAGTGAGTTTCCATAGCTTCAATGTCTTCTTTGGGATCACTTATTTCCTCATCCAATTCATATGAAACTGCTTCTCCCAGGTGTCGGATAATTTCTTGAACTTCCTTCTCCAGAAATGTTGTTTGTTCTTCATGGCTCATAGCTCTAAACCTGGTTCCTCGAGGATCAACTCTCCTGGACGCCACCATATTCCAGCCTTGGGTGTTTTCAGTAAATATTTCATCTTTGAACTAGTCATGGGAATACGACCAACAGGATGATACCTATGACACGTGCTGTAGAACCAATCCCTTGGGATCGTGTTTGCGAAATCAACCAGTTTGGAACTGAAATTCCAATTGACCTAGATCGAGTTGTTTAGCATGCGCAGTATCTTTGACCATGCAGAATCCGATATGAAACCCATACGGTATGAAAGCCCGCTTCTTGTCTTTTACTAAAGCTGCATTGTATCCTTGCAGGATGGTTTGATAGCAAATTTCCCCTAACACTAGCTAGTCAGGAACATAAATGGGTAATAATTCGGGTGCCCCTGTGGCACCAAAAACCTTGATGTATGTTTCTCATTCTTCCAAATACAAGTGGCCAATTTTGGCTATAACCTTCTTCTCTTCATCTGACAATCTAGGGCATTCTCTTCTAAAGAGAAAATTGTAAACGCGTTTAATAAATTGATCACAGATAACAACATAATATTTTTTGTACCTGTTGTCCCATAGGATGTTGAAGTATACATGGACAACCAACTCTGAAGGATGCCAATTCAAGTTCATCCCAGCAAAAGAGTTCCTGGCACAGATCACATCCAGTAGATACGAGGCCATGTAGAAGGTGGGGGTATCTCCCTCCTACAACTCCTGGGCTTGTCTTATGCAAGTACAGAACTATTTGGAGATTATGGCACTCCAATTGAAGCCTGTACCTGAAATGGAGATTGTAAAAGCCAGAGGCATCCAAGCCTCTAAAAATCGGGAACAATCTTTTTCCCCTTGTAACTTGCAAAGTAAAGCCATGAGATATATGCATGGTTCCTTGAGATTGGTCGTTAGGTACCAGCCAGCAGTCCGGTTCGTGAATTTTTTGTCTTCTCTCCACCAAGATGACATGATTTTGTTGATATCGTGTGATGCATAGAAACTTAAGACGAAATCGGTGCTCAGCTTTAGCTCAGAATATTTGAGCTTATAGTAGCTCTGAACCTCTGATGGCAGGAAGACTCCGACACACTCGCCGTTATCATCATTAATCAAACATTTTTGGGCATCATTGTGGTCAATGATCCACTTCAGGAGCTCAATAAAGACTGGAGATCAGCTTGCCACCATGTGCATATAAGCCCTGTGAATGTTGGGGAGGACCTCATCATCGAGCTTCCTCGTTTCAGGATCACTATGTGGGGTATATTTGAGGGGTTCTTCTTTCTTGATCTTCTTGAACACGTCTTCCCAACGAGGAAATGCCATCTTGGCTCTAATACCTTCCTACGTGTCTCTGAAAGCTGGGGCCTGGACAAAAGGCTCCTTGGTGATTCTCTTAATGATGGATAATGTCTTGGGAAGGAATTCTAATTGTCTTGCAACTGAAGGGGAGAAGCCTTCTCCTACTTTTGATTCTTGCATCTTAGGGTCTCTCGACGATTATCCTGGTGGACGGTTTCTTCGGAGACATTGTTCCTGCAATTTAAAATGTCATTTGAACATGCGTGCAGAGCAGCGTTGGGTGAGAATATATAAAATGGAGTGCAAAACCATAAGCAAATCCATACCTGTAATGTTGGCTAAGATAACGGTTTTAATACTCACTAGACTTTGGACGCTTCCTACGGACTGTTAGCTTTGCTCTCCTGTATGCTTTGAATTTCTTGTTGTGCAGAATGGGATCATACAAAATGAATCGAAAGGAATATAACTAGGATATATTATCAGTCATATCAGTTAGTTAATACTAGTAATGAAGGAATTCAAAATAAACCACTATCGGATTTCTGCGGATAAATCCTGACTGGTTAACGATGGAGGTGCGGATGGAGATGCATTGTATCGACAAGTTTAATGGTTCCTTTTGATTCGCGCATGAGTCAGTAACTAATTCGTGATCCATGAATTAACTGGGAACCATAAATGCAACGTACCTACCACACTCCGGGGTTAACATGTCTCGTCATGTCACGTCACTTGGCGAATGAATTGGGGATCAATTATTATCAAAGTGTGTACTTACATTGACAGGCCTTTGATGAAACTTTTGATGTCGGTGATATAGGGGTTGGAAATCAGGGGGAAAGTTTAGGTACACAACGTTTTGGCGGGCCTCCATCTTCATGAGATTTTAGCATTGAAAACATTTCGGGCGTCGGTAGTCGGGGGTGTTACTCTTCCTTTCATGCGGCGCGTACTATTACATCTTTCTGTCGAAGCGGATAGAATCAGTCTTCGGAAAAACCCTTCCCAAGGTTTATTCATAGGAAAGAATCATTTCATCAGCTGACGCCGATGAGGGTTGGTACTCAACTACTTTGACTCCCCAAATGATTTTCGCCACCATCATCTTCCGCCGATGCCAAATTTCTCTTGTGAGTCGGGGAAAAATATGGGTCGTCGATTCCTTGAGTAGTTGTTAAGTATTTTAGAGTTAAGATGATTCTTCATTGTATGTTCAAGTGAAATTTTAATTAATTAAAACGTGAAACATATAAGACAAGTGAAGGATTAGTTTCAAGTCGAGGCGAAAACAATAAAAAATAAACTATAGGGTGGTACCCAAAAGGAGAAGGTCATAGAAATTTTAGGGTGTGTTGAGTACTCAACAGTTTCATATGTATCATATTCCAATCAATATCATGATTATAATCATGAATATACTTCTTTAATAAGTATACATGTAACACATTATGATATTAAACAGTAGGTGGAAGAGCAAGTGTTGAAACAGATCCTAAAAATCTTTTATCCTTAAAGCCTAGATTTTTATTTTTGAGTCTTGAAGTTTTCGGCTTTCCTAAAACAAGAATTTTGTCATTTCTAAAATTCACGATACCTTTTTATTTATTATTTTTGAATTAAGAACGGATAAAGTTTACAAAAAATATTAATTTTCCAACACTCTTCGAAAAAATTATTTAAAAGAAGTATAATGTTAAATTCGCAAGTTTTTCATTCAAATGTTAGAGAAATCGGGATTTGGGGTTTTCCATAAACAAATTTTTGATGCAAATCGAACCGCGAAATCCCGATCCCCGATTTCTCGATACTTTAAGACTTAATTAAAACATAAATTACTTAATTCTCAATTTAAAGGGTTTAAAAGCTAAGTTAATCACGTCGGCGATATCGAGATTCGTGGTTCAATAAGATCATATAATCTTGTCATTGTGTTTACCGATTTCCTGATTTCACGATACATTTGATCCTTAAGTAAATATACGAAATAATCTAATCTCTGCTAAGAATGATTAAGAGTTAAATAATTACATCACAATTTCGGGATTCGCGGTTCTAGGAGAAACGTGTTTCTTGTCATCGTATTTCCAAAAATCCCGATTTCTGATTTTTCGATTAACGAAAATCTCGATAAGATCAAATCTCAATTAATTAACATACAAAAAATGTTTTAATTTAAATCAATACATCGCAAATTCGACAATCGGGTTTCTTCGATGACATATTTTTTCAACATCAAGATTGACGAAACCCCGAAAATCATGTTTCAGATTTAACTCAAAATTAACACTAATAAATTCACTTTAAAAACAATTTTAAAGTTAATCATTCTTTGAGTGGTCCGAATAAGTATGTTTCTCTTTATTTGAAAATGACGAGAAAGCCTAAGTATAGGCATTTAATGCATATCTCCGAAAATCTGTTCTGCATTAAGAGCTTTTATTTCATGACAGATGTACGATTCTCATCATGTTTAAGATATATTCAAATTAAACGATCGAACACCTGTATTTTCATTTCAAATATAAGTCTTCTCATCCACTCTCTGTGACAGGTTTTCAAGTTAAACGCAGAGCTATGGCACCCAAAAAAGCACCGAAGAAAAACGAAGACCAACCAGAAGGTGATATTATCTCCGATACTACTGCATCCGGAGTACACTCTGTCAAATCGTGGATTGGAATTTCCGAAAAGCTGGAGGATGAGCTTAAATATGCAGACCCCGATTCAGAAAATCATCTCCGAGACATTGCTGAGTCTGAGCTTCATAAGGTTGTTGCACGTCTGAGGTTGGTAACATATACTGATATGATCTGCTGGGCTCTGGATAGGGTGGACGTCCCGACAAGAATCATTCTGAACGATCAAGGAACTATCATCGGTTCATTCAGGCCTGAGCACATTCAAGTAATGTATAAACTCTCGCCGAATTACAAACACACCTTTAATGATGAATTTTTAGCTGAGTTTCAAAGAAAGGAATGTGTTGAGGCAGGCCAGACATATTCCGACATAATTAGAGGATGGGCGAGGTCTGAAGCAAAGTTTAGGGCCGATGCTAATGGGATTTATGCTTCGGCCTCTTTAAATGAATATATGGTTTACGCAGCCATGATGTTATGCAGACTTTTTGGGAGAAAAGATCCCTGTCACTTTCATGCAGACCGGACACCCTTCCTAGAGGAAGTTTCGGAAGGACGAACTTTTAACTAGCATAAAATTTTGTCAGATAACCTAACGAAAGAGGTTGTAAAGTATAAAGAAGCCAAGTCAAAAGGACAACTAGTGTCTTTTTATATGTCTTCTTATATTATGGATGCCATTTGTTTTATGACTCCTTTTCCATTAATGAATTGGAGTTAGAATGTTTCCTGCCCATAGCCTGTTCATAAATACCACTCAGCTCTCTGGGAAGAAAATGCTAAAGGCGTTTTTTATGATCTTTGTCATTATGTCATCATTCCTATGCATAAAATATTCTTTGAATGCGAACCCCCTCACATTTTTGACGCAGTCATAGAAAGCCTCAAATCAGTTGCCGACTGGTTTATTGAGGAAACGTTTTCTTATGTTAGAGTTTATGGCTGTTCCATTCCACCTCATGCACTCCCGAAATTCTTACCAGATAGATTAGTATGCAGAGAAGTAGCTCATCAGTTAGCCAAGGGTGGTATTGGGTTAGAATTAAAAGCTCTTCAGAAAAAAGCATGGCCATCTTTCCCTGTTTATGTCGGGAAATTTACTTTTTCAAACTCAGACCATTCTGAGACGAAGGCCGAGTCATTGGAGGAAGTAAAATTAGTAAACATCAAGCACAGAAAACATGACCCTTACCAAATAATTAGTCAGCATTACATGCAATGTAATTTAAAATCTTATGAACATGAAGTTTTTGTTTATGATGATATTTTCAAAGATGTTAAATCTTATGAGGAAGTGCAGAACAGAGTACAGGCATTGCCACCTGACTCACATGCTAGGTTTTCATCTTTTCAAGGACATAGGCGAAGCTGCCTGCCGAAGATTTTACAAGGTGAAATATCGACTTCATTGCCAGAACAGGAAGAAACCCCTCCAGGGTTTGAAACTGATACTCAGGATAAATCAAATGACAAAGATAAGTTGAAGGATTCTGAAATACTTCCACAAAACACATAGGGTTCTCATATAAAAGAACCAAGGACAGAGAAAGGAAAAGGACTGGAAACAAGTCCAATAATTCTTGATGATATTCCAGAAAAGATAGGAGGAACTGCTTCAAAATAACTTGGCAGTCCTATCACAACTTTGACTCCATTACAGTCAACTTTCCGAACCCCTCATGAAGGAGTTCTATACATCAGTGATCTGGAGCCGATTTCAAGAGATGAAATCCCCCCATCTGATTATTTTTTCAGCAAAAAACGAAGAGCAATTTTGAAACAAGAAATCTATCCAAGAGGAGAAGGAATGATCAAAAGGCATAAAGTTATCATTGATGGGAAGAAACTCAAGGACGGAGAGTTCTCTATAGAATTAGCAGGAACTATGGGCGCTATAGCATCAGCTAATATATATTCTGTGGGAAACCTAACAACTATGCTTGAACAGAAAGATCAAGAAATAATTCAGTTGCAAGACAGATTAAAGGAAAATGAAAGAAATATTGGCTGGGGAATACAAAAGGGTCTAGAACAAGCTAGACTCAAAGATATGAAAGAAATCCAAAAGTTGAATAAAAACTTGGATGAGGCAAAACACATGATACAGGTCACTCAAGAACAGGTTCAAAAGCTGGGAGAAGAAAATAATTTTTTGCAAGACAAGATTATTTCTATTGCTAACCAGGTAGTTGAAATTGAAAATTTCAAGACACATGCATTAGAGATATATGTAAGAATAGAAGAAGAACAACAGAAAGTATTCTGTAATTTGGAAATAATCCAGAACTATTTTTAGGAATCAAATAGGTCCATGGAAAAAGTATTCCAGAAAGAAAGAGAAGCGAAAGAAGCAAGGACTACGTTTCAGAAAGCAGTGGCTTCCTCATTAAAAGATGAAATTGGAAAAAATAAAAAATTATCTATTTTTGAACAGGTAAAAGGGGATATAATGATAAAAGTCTAGGAATCAAAATTGGATGAATATAAAATAATCACAAAAGAAGTTAATGAATACTGTTAAGGAATCTTCAATCTGTTTGAAGAAGATTCATTAAATATCGGGACATATGGTTGTTCTGGGTTATTAGGCGAAATCAACATTGCTAGGCATCAGCTGAAATCGAGAGAAGAGCTCGAAGAAAAGAAAGCAGAAATTTCAAATATTAAATTGGTCAACATTACATAAATCAATAAGTGGATGGTAACTTCAAGTTTAAGGTTGAAAAATGTTAAATTCACAGAGAAAACGATAGCAAGTCGGTTGCCAAATTTACAGAGAAGATTTTTCTTTTTTGAAGCAAATGAGATACCCGAGGCTCCCAGGATCTTAGTAAACTTTTTGAGAAAATGTGTTCAATGCGTTGAAGCAGAGAAAGAAAGTTCGTCAACGCAGATTTAAAACTTTTTAAATGTTTTTATTTATTAGAATTTTGAAAGAAATTTGTGCGGTTAACATTATTTTATGTAACCGTAATATTAGGGAGTTGGTTAGTTACCAACGAGAAGCTTTGATAGAAATGTATAAATATAGTTTCAAAAGGCTGAGAAAGGGCTTCAGGAATTTTTGAGAAAGCCATTTTTTGTATATCGGTTTTGAGATACATCGGAATATAAATCGCAAACGAGATTCTGGATCCTGCAACTTTGTAACTATGTGTCTTCCCATGTCTATTATACTCTGTTGAATTCTTCCTTTAATGTTTTCTCTAACAAGTAAATCAATTTGAAGTGATATTTATATTTGATTCATATTTTCAGGTTGGTTTGGATGTTAAATGGTTTACAGTCTTTCCTCTGAAATTGCTTTAGCTATTTTAAGACCTGTAAAGATTTTTTGTTCCTTAATTCTTAAATCTTGTTAGAAATTCCCTTTTTCTTTCTTGATTAAAGCCTTATATTTATTTGTATTGTTCATCCGTTCTTTACAATTTCTTGAAATTGTTACAAAATCATAAAATGGCCTTGAATGTGTTTACATTACTGTTTTAGGTTTTAAAACTGTTATCCTTGATTCTCATCTCTAGAAATCTAAAGCAACAAACCGGTCAAAACCCTTTTATAAATAAATAAACATTTACACTCCATGACTATTCCAAGTGTTAGACAACCCAATATTGAACCCGGCCTTCAGGACCAAACCAACATTGCCCTAAATTTATTTAACACTATTTTACAGACAACAACCAACCGGGTAGAACTAGAACGATCATGGGCGGCCATTGAATGCGACATTAGCATCCAAGAACAACAAGAAGCAAGACAAAGACAGTTGAGAAACTGATTTTCCATTAACCTTCTTTAAAGTTACTATTCTCTAAATCATTCTTTTAAAATCATTTACGGATGCCTTGACGATATGTTTTATGGCCTTAAAACATAAACTCAGGAAAAACATCTTTTTGGCGTCGTTGTCGGGGAACGAAGAAACGAATCTTTTCCCTGGGAAGAACGACATTGACATTTTTTTATTGTTGATAGTGAACAAGAACATAAAACTTTCTAAGGCTAAATTATGTTTCACTTGGCGACTCCACACTAAATAAACTGGCTAGTAGCCGTAAGAACACCAGAAAAAATTCGGATAGTAAACAGACTTCGCCAGTCTCTAATCTGGAAAAAAATTTAAAATCACGAAAATCAATTAAACAAATTATTTTATCTACTTACCCTTTAGATCAGCCTAAATTTACACAATCACACTCATCGGAAACTTTTGAAAGATCCCTTTCACTTCCTCCTTGTTTTGATACTTTCTCATTTCCCGAAGTTTCGTCTCCAGTTTTCCGAGAATCTTCTCCACACGCTGTCCAAACTTTAGTCCCAAATCTAACCATGGCGGCACAAGGAGGTGCTGGAGCTGGAGGTGGTGCTCCTGGAGGTGGTCAAGTACCACTTCCCAGGATTTTTTCCAAAGTTGCTGCTAGATATGCTCCCCTCGTTCTTCATGTTCCTCTTCATGACCTCCCTGAGAACTATATGAAGAGCCTCCTGAAATTTACAGGGGAGGGTGATTTGACTGCACAAAAACATATAAACTTTTTCGATCAATTTGCAAATATACTTGGAATAGAACATGAAGATGTTTATTCAAGATTACTTGTTCAAACTTTTGAGGGACAGATGAGGACTTGGTTTCGATCCTTACCAGCTGGATCATTAAGATCTTATGAAGAGCTTGAGAGTGCATTCATCAGACAATGGGATGAGAGGAAGGATCACCTCTACTATTTAACCGAATTCGGAGCCCTCAAAAAGAAAAACTCTGAGTCATTTCTAGAATTCACACAGAGGTTTAATAAATTGTATAATAAAATTCCAGCTGAAGTTAAACCTTCACAACCTGCCACAAAAGTGACTTTTGTTGGTGCTTTTAATCCCGACTTTTCTTTATTATTGAGAGAAAGGAGATCATTAGATCTCTCTAAAATGCAGGATGATGCAGTTGAAATCGAATCCAATATGATGGCATCAGGGAAGCTTAAAGCAAAGACCGACACTGGAAATAAAGAAAATAAAGAATTTAAATAACAAGGCGGACCTTCAGGGTCAGGAAAATCTTCTGGAGATAGAATAGAAGAGATGACTAGGGTCATTTGAGAACTTTCAAACAAGGTCTCGAAAATGGAGCTAGAAAAATCTAAAAGAGATAATTTTCCTAGAAAAGATTTTCGAAAAAATCCTGAACCTCAAGGACCATATAAAATGATGAAAAATGAAGATCAAAAAATTCAAGCACCCTTTAAAAGTGAAAATTATATTGGAGAGGAATATTTGGGCGATTTTGAAGAATTGGATGAAGATATTAGTAATCTTGGTGATGATAATAAGTCTCCTTATTTATCTAGACAGGATTACAAAGCATCTTTGATTAAAGAAAGTAAATCAGAAGATAAAGTTAACAATAATGCCACTGATGATTGTACATATCAAAATATTGCAGATGATATTATTGCTGAGTTACAGGGAAAATACAATCTGAGACCGAGAAATAAAAATCTCCCTAATGTTCAAACAAAAAATGGTTTGTTGAGAAATGATATCGATGAGGTAAATCCAAAAGTTGCAGATAAACAGTCTGCAAAAATAAATACCACTGATACCCACCCTGTACAATTAGAACCAGTAGGAACACCCTCTGTAAATACACAAGCTCCGATAAAAGAAAATAAGGTTACATCTCAATGTAAAACCGAGAAAAAAGGTATGGAAGCCCCAAACATTGAAAATGACAAGGCTCTAGGAAGATTTAACTTGGAAAATGAAATAAGTAAGATCAAAATTCCTATCCCCCTTGTTGAATTAGCGAAAAATCCAGTATACCGAAAACAAATCGCCAAAATGATAAATTTTTCTGAAGATGAAAGTCAGGCCAACGCTATTAACTTAGAATATGATAAGCCTATCCTAGTTTTTGGTCCACACGTCGAAGGTGCAAGAGATACAGTGGCTCCTTTTTATATTACACTAACTCTTTTTGACCACCTTTTACATAACTGTATGTTGGATTCTGGAGCTTCCCATAATGTTATGCCAAAGGAAATAATGGAAAATCTTGGTCTCTAAATCACAAGACCCTATGGTGATTTGTATTCTTTTGATTCAAGGAAAGTTAAATGCATAGGAATGATTAAGGACCTAGTGGTAAGTTTGGCTCAGATACCTGCTAAAAGTATCCTTATGGATGTAGTAGTCGCTGATATCCCCCCAAAATATGGAATGCTATTATCTAGATCATGGGGTGCTAAGCTTGGAGGATCCCTTCAGCTAGATATGACATATGCTACAATCCTTGTTTTCGGAGGACAATTCACTCGTCTTTACAGGGAGACTCAGTTGGCATTCACTGTAAGTGACCCAAATAATCCTAACAATCATCCTGTTTATATTTCCGACCAAGATTTAGGAAATTGTATATTATCTTTAGATGATGATTTTGAAGTAGATGTAGGTGATAAATGTACAGAAGAAAAAATTGAAAAAAAGGAAGAAGAAATAGAAAAAAATGTATATAATACTGGTATATGGAAAATGTATTTTGATGGTGCATCCTCCTATCTTGGAGCTGGGGCGGGAGCACTTCTTATCGCTACCGATGATCAATTTGTTATTCCTTTTTCATATATGCTCCAGTGGTATATAGATTGTACAAATAATGTGTGTGAATATGAAGCTCTAGTACTTGGATTAAAAGCTGCTAGAAGGATGAAAATTAAGAATCTTGAAGTCTTTGGTGATGTTGAATTAATTATAAAACAAGTAAATCGGAAATAAAGCTAAGCATCCTAGATTACGGTCTTATAGAAATTGCGTCTGGGATTTAATTGAGAATTTCTTTACTTCTGTGAATTTTCATTTCGTCCCTAGATCTGAAAATCAACAGGCTGATGCTTTAGCCAAAGATGCATCAACTTTTACACCCCCGACTGCTTTTAATTTAAAATATCATATACAAATGAGACATCACCCTTCAATACCTAATAATATACAACATTGGCAGGTTTTTGAAGACGATGAGCAGCTTAGAAAATTTCTTGAATCATTAGATGAATTTGCAGAAACATATAATGATCAGGAGAATCAAAATGATCCTATTTGGATCATGCAAGAAGGGGAAGATTCTAAAGAATTTCATGATAAAATTGCTAACCACYRGATGCTTGTTCTKAAGAACAACCAAATCCCCAAAGGTCTAATCCYTTTGGAAAGACTCTTTAATAAAKATGACATTCCTTCTAAAAMTACTCTACAACCTCAACCAGAGGAGGTTGAAGATTGTAACATAGGAACCGAAGATAACCCCAAAATGGTTAAGTTATCTAAATTTTTATCAATAGAAAACAAAAACAAATACACGGAGTTGTTAAAAAAATATAAAGATGTGTTCGCATGGTCATACGAAGATTTGAAAACATATGACACTTCTATGATAGAACACAAAATACCACTTAAACCAGGTGTCAAACCTTTCAAACAAAAACTCCGATAGTGTAACCCGATTTTGTTACCTGTTATTGAACGAGAAGTTAAAAAACTTCTAGACGCTAAGATTATTGTTCCCCTAAGATATTATGATTGGGTAGCTAATCTAGTCCCAGTTAGAAAGAAAAATGGGGAAATCAGATTATGTGTTGATTTCAGCAATCTTAATAAATCTTCTCTTAAAGATAATTATCCTCTACCTAAAATGGACCACGTTCTTGAAAAAGTAGTAGGGGCTACTAGAATGTCCATGATTGACGGATTTTCAGGTTATAACCAAATTTCTATTAGTGAGCCTGACAAGGAAAAAACCGCATTTACCACTCCTTGGGGCACGTTTATGTATGATAAAATGATGTTTGGACTAATGAATGCAGGAGCTACTTTTCAACACGCGATGGATATTGCTTTTGTCGCCGAACGGGACAAGTTCATAGTCATATATCTGGATGATCTTACTGTTTTTTCAAAATCAGATGAAGACCATATGATTCATCTCAAACAAACATTTGAAAAATGTCGCAGGTTTGGTCTATCCTTAAATCCTAAAAAGTCTCATTTCGCTATGCAGGAAGGCAAGTTGTTGGGTCATATAGTTTCCTAAGAAGGAATTAGGATCGATCCTAAAAGAGTAGAGGCTATAGATACATTAGCTATTCCTAGGAATGTTAAAGAAAGTCAATCATTTTTAGGAAAAATAAATTTCTTGAGAAGATTTGTTCCTAACTTCGTTGAAGTTGTTAAATTGATCACAGATATGCTCAGAAAAAATAGCGAAGTAAAGTGGACAGCAGAAGCCAAAGCATCCTTTGCTCACATTAAGAAAGTTACAAGTGAGGCACCAGTACTAGCGAGTCCAGATTATCTTAAAGATTTTCTCATTTTTTCATTTGCCTCTAAACACACGCTTGCTGCTGTACTCCTTCAGAAGAATGAAGAAGGTTTCGAGCAGCCTATAGCCTTCTTTAGCAAGAGTCTCCGAGATGCTGAACTCAAATACAATATAATGGAAAATCAAGTGTATGCCATGGTAAAAGCATTGAAATCTTTCAGAACGTATGTATTACATTCTAAAGTGATGGCATATGTACCCACTAGTGCTGTAAAAGATATCTTGTTTCAAGCAGACAATGATGGTAAAAGAGGAAGATGGCTTGCAAAAATTCAAGAGTTTGACCTGGAGGTTAAACCAACCAAATTGGTAAAAGGACAGGGTTTAGCTAAACTTTTATCTGAATCCAATTTCAAGGCTCTTGGGATAAACAGTGCTCAAGAGGAAGAAGGATGGATAGATGTGAATGAACTTGATGACCAAATAGTTGAAAACAAGATCGAGGACAAATTCGCGTCGTCAAATTGGTACAAGGACATAGTAACATACTTATTAACTTTGAAATGTCCAGATGATTTGTCACCTTCCAAAGCTAGAACACTGAAGTTGCATGCAGTTAAATATTGTATTTCCGAGAAACGATTATACTAGAAAGACCCACTTGGTTTCCTTTTAGTTTATCTGGTCGAATCAGAAACAGAGGAAGCTATAAGTCAATTTCATGAAGGAGTGTGTGGAGGGCACCATGCCTGGAGAGCTACAGCCTACAAAATCCCGAGGGCTGGTTATTACTGGCCAAGACTTTTCCCAGATGTAAATGCTAAGGTACGAGCTTGTATCCCTTGCCAATTTTTCACAGAAAAACATAAGCTACCAGCAATGCCATTAGTCCCAGTCAAGACAGAAGCTCCTTTTCAGCAATGGGGACTTGATTTCATAAGTGAGATAAATCCTCATTCAAGTGCCCAACATAGGTGGATTCTGACCGCTACTGACTATTTCACCAAATGGGTGGAAGCTATCCCAACAAAGAAGGCTACTGATTCAGTAGTTATAGACTTCTTAGAAGAAAATATCTTGTCCAGGTTCGGCTGTCCTAGAAAGATAGTCACAGACAATGAGCAGGATTTTAAGTCTATGGCGATGGTCAGTTTTTGCCAGAAATATAATATTATGTTGGGACATTCCACAGCATACTATCCACAGGGAAACGGTCTGGCAGAATCTTCTAAGAAAAGCTTGATCAGTATAATCAAGAAAGTCTTAAATGAAAATAAAAAATCTTGGCACTTACATTTAAAATATGCTCTATGGGCAAATCGGATAGGCACAAAAAAGTCTATCGGTACTTCTTTCTTTCAAATGGTTTATGGAAAAGATGTAGTGTTTCCCATAAACCTATCACTTCCTATGATGAAACTATGACAAGATGAGAAGGAAGAACCAAATCCTCTCACAAGAAGAATAAATCAGTTGATTGAAGTTCAGCAGCACAGGGATGTAGTGGATGAAAAGATGCAGAAGTACCAGGATGATATGAAGATTTTATTTGATCGTAAAGCTAAGAACATGAACTTTCTCCTAGGCAATCTGGTTTTGAAGTGGGATGCTCGAAAAGAAGATTTAGGAAAAAATGGTAAATTCGATCATATTTGGTATGGATCCTTTAAGGTATCATCTTCTGAAGGAAAAAATTCTTTTCTGCTTGAAAATTTGGATGGTAAGATCTTGAACGCCCCTGTTAATGGGCGTTTCTTAAAGCATTATATGGAATAATTGATTCACAAAAAATCTCATTGTATATACCGCTTTGTTTTTTTCATTTTTTTAAAAATAAAAAATAAAAAATAAAAAATAAATAAAATAAATATATATATATATATATATATATATATATATATATATATATATATATATAAATAAATAAAAATTTAAATAAGAAGAAAAGTCCAAAGAGTTGTTTTGAAATCATAACTTAGGTTTCCGGTTTACAGATTGGTGAAGATCTTCTTTAATACCATCGATACCATCTTTCACATTTTCGGACTTTCTTATCAGAGTAGGAGAGATTATGTATTAACTTTGAAAATCAACAAATGATTAAATTCAGTTAGGTCAGTTTCCATAGTTCTTTCTCTCTGACTAAAACTGGTTATGTTTGAGTTGATTTTAACTATCTTAAGTTGTGTAACAGTTTGTTGGAGATTTTAAGCTTGCTCGAAAGAAAATCCCTTGAAATTAATTTTTCCCTTTTTCTCTACAGACTGAGGGGTTTTGAAGGTTGAGAAAAAATGGTCTAGAATAACCAAAACAAGTTGACAAACCTCTATTATAAAATTTTACACAGATCACCACCCCTGATATATTAAGTATCACTGATTTCCCTTGCTTCGTAGGCATAAGCTAACTATAAGACAGATGGTGAAAGGAAATTCATAATTGATTGCCCACATCTAGTCCTACAGACGATGAAAGGAAATTCATTTAAATGATTGCCCTCATCTAAAAATAAAGAAAATAGATAACTTCACCAGGGTACTGAACAAGCCCGCTGGCAGTGAAGCAATGTCTGAGCATAAAATTAGCACTCGAAGCGGTGAAAGGAAATTCAGTAAAAAGGGACAGATAAATTCATCGGGGTACTGAACAGGCCCGCTGGTAGTGAAGCAATATCTGAGGTGTCTGTAAGGTTGTCATACTTATCTATAACTCTATTCTAGTTATCAATTTTTCAAAACCGGATATTCATCTTAAGTCAAAATGGAGCTTCCCGGTTTAAAAATTATAAATTTTATTTCGATTGATGCAAGCTGAAATGTTCAATAATCTGTGGAGTTTCCAAATATTGTTCTAATCATTTCAATACTAACTCAATTTTGGAACGGGAAGGAGAAATTTGAAAAAGACTATAACTGAGTTTCAAGTAAATAAAAGTTTAGAAAAGGTTTTCAAAGGTTTTATATAACCTCTTTTTCTTCTCTTTGATCAGTTTATCAGAGATAAACCCTTGACACCATTCACCCAATGAAGGCACTGAGTCTACACGTTCTCCTCGTCCCGCAGGGAGACGAGGTCCCCAGTTGGAGCCTATGTTGAAACAGATCCTAAAAATCTTTTATCCTTAAAGCCTAGATTTTTATTTTTGAGTCTTGAAGTTTTCGGCTTTCCTAAAACAAGAATTTCGTCATTTCTAAAATTCACGATACATTTTTATTTATTATTTTTGAATTAAGAACGGATAAAGTTTACAAAAAATATTAATTTTCCAACACTCTTCGAAAAAATTATTTAAAAGAAGTATAATGTTAAATTCGCAAGTTTTTCATTCAAATGTTAGAGAAATCGGGACTCAGGGTTTTCCATAAACAAATTTTTGATGCAAATTGAACCGCGAAACCCCGATCCCCGATTTCTCGATACTTTAAGACTTAATTAAAACATAAATTACTTAATTCTCAATTTAAAGGGTTTAAAAGTTAAGTTAATCACATCGTGATATCAGGATTCGCGGTTCAATAAGATCATATAATCTTGTCATTGTGTTTCCCGATTTCCCGATTTCGCGATACATTTGATCCTTAAGTAAATATACGAAATAATCTAATCTCTGCTAAGAATTATTAAGAGTTAAATAATTACATCGCGATTTCGGGATTCGCGGTTCTAGGAGAAACGTGTTTCTTGTCATCGTATTTCCCGAAATCCCGATTTCCAATTTTCCGATTAACGAAAATCCCGATAAGATCAAATCTCAATTAATTAACATACAAAAAACGTTTTAATTTAAATCAATACATCGCAAATTCGGAAATCGGGTTTCTTCGATGACATATTTTTTCAACATCAAGATTGACGAAACCCCGAAAATCATGTTTCAGATTTAACTCAAAATTAACACCAATAAATTCACTTTAAAAACAGTTTTAAAGTTAATCATTCTTTGAGTGGTCCGAATAAGTATGTTTCTCTTTATTTGAAAATGACGAGAAAGCCTAAGTACAGGCATTTAATGCATATCTCCAAAAATCTGTTCTGCATTAAGAGATTTTATTTCATGACAGATGTACGATTCTCATCATGTTTAAGATATATTCAAATTAAACGATCGAACACATGTATTTTCATTTCAAAGCTAAGTCTTCTCATCCACTCTCTGTGACAGGTTTTCAAGTTAAACGCAGAGCTATGGGACCCAAAAGAGCACTGAAGAAAAACGAAGACCAACTGGAAGGTGATATTATCTCTGATACTACTGCATCCAGAGTACACTCTGTCAAATCGTGGACTGGAATTTCCGAAAAGCTGGAGGATGAGCTTAAATATGCAGACCTCGATTCACAAAATCATCTCCGAGACATTGCTGAGTCTGAGCTTCATAAGGTTGCTGCATGTCCGAGGTTGGTAACATATACTGATATGATCTGCTGGGCTCTGGATAGGGTGGACGTCCTGACAAGAAGCATTTTGAACGAGCAAGGAGATGTCATCGGTTCATTCAGGCCTGAGCACATTCAAGTAATGTATAAACTCTCGCCGAATTAAAAACACACCTTTAATGCTGAATTTTTAGCTGAGTTTCAAAGAAAGGAATGTGTTGAGGTAGGCCAGACATATTCCAACATAATTAGAGGATGGGCGAGGTCTGAAGCAAAGTTTAGGGCCGATGCTAATGGGATTTATGCTTCGGACTCTTTAAACAAATATATGGTTTACGCAGCCATGATGTTATGCAGACTTTTCGGCAGAAAAGATCCTTGTCACTTTCAGGCAGACTGGACACCCTTCCTAGAGGAAGTTTCAGAAGGACGAAGATTTAACTAGCATAAAATTTTGTCAGATAACCTAACGAAAGAGGTTGTAAAGTATAAATAATCCAAGTCAAAAGGACAACCAATGTCTTTTTATATGTCTGCTTATATTATGGATGCCATTTTTTTTATGACTCCTTTTCCATTAATGAATTGGAGTTGGAATGTTTCCTGCCCAGAGCCTGTTCATAAATACCACTCAGCTCTCTGGGAAGAAAATGCTAAAGGCATTTTTTATGATCTTTGTCATTATTTCATCATTCCTCTGCATAAAATATTCTTTGGATGCGAACCCCCTCGCATTTATGATGCAGTCATAGAAAGCCTCAAATCAGTTGCCGACTAGTTTATTGAGGAAATTTTTTCTTATGTTAGAGTTTATGGCTATTCCATTCCACCTCACGCACTCCCGGAATTCTTACCAGATAGATTAGTATGCAGAGAAGTAGCTCATCAGTTAGCCACGGGTGGTATTGGGTTAGAATTAAAAGCTCTTCAGAAAAAAGCATGGCCATCTTTCCGTGTTTATGTCGAGAGATTTACTTTGTCAAACTTAGGCCATTCTAAGGTGGAGGCTGAGTCATTGGAGGAAGTAAAATTAGTAAACATCGAGCAAAGAAAACATGACCCTTACCAAATAATTAGTCGGCATTACATGCAATGTAATTTAAAATATTATGAACATGAAGTTTTTGTTTATGATGATATTTTCAAAGATGTTAAATCTTATGAGGAAGTGCAGAATAGAGTACATGCATTGCCACCTGACTCACAGGATGGGTTTACATCTTTTCAAGGACATAGGCAAAGCTACCCGCCGAAGATTTTACAAAGTGAAATATCGACTTCATTCCCAGAACAGGAAGAAACCCCTCCAGGGTTTGAAACTGATACTCAGGATAAATCAAATGACAAAGACAAGTTGAAGGATTCTGAAATACTTCCACAAAACACAGAGGATTCTCATATAAAAGAACCAAGGACAGAGAAAGGAAAAGGACTGGAAACAAGTCCAATAATTCTTGATGATATTCCAGAAAAGATAGGAGAAACTACTTCAAAAGAACTTGGCAGTCCTATCACAACTTTGACTCCATTACATTCAACTTTCGGAACCCCTCATGAAGGAGTTCTGTACGTCAGTGATCTGGAGCCGATTTCAAGAGATGAAATCCCCCCATCTGATTATTTTTTCAGCAAAAAACGAAGAGTAGTTTTGAAACAAGAAATCCATCCAAGAGGAGAATGAACGATCAAAATACATAAAGTTATCATTGATGGGAAGAAACTTAAGGACGAAGAGTTTGCTACAGAATTAGTAGGAACAATGGGCGCTATAGCATCAGCTAATATATATTTTGTGGCTAACCTGACAACTATGCTTGAACAGAAAGATCAAGAAATAATTCAGTTGCAAGACATATTAAAGGAAAATGAAAGAAATATTGGCTGGGGAATACAGAAGGGTCTAGAACAAGCTAGACTCAAAGATATGCAAGAAATCCAAAAGTTGAATAAAAACTTGGATGAGGACAAACAAATGATACAGGTCACTCAAGAACAGGTTCAAAAGCTGGGAGAAGAAAATATATTTTTGCAAGACAAGATTATTTCTATTGCTAACCAGGTAGTTGAAATTGAAAATTTCAAGACACAGGCATTAGAGATATATGTAAGAATAGAAGAATAACAACAGAAAGTATTCTATAATTTGGAAATAATCTAGAACTGTTTTCAGGAATCAAATAGGTCCATGGAAAAAGTGTTCCAGAAAGAAAGAGAAGCAAAAGCAGCAAGGACTACGTTTCAGGAAGCAGTGGCTTCCTCATTAAAAGATGAAATTGGAAAAAATCAGAAATTATCTATTTCTGAACAGGTAAAAGGGGATATAATGATAAAAGTATGGGAATCAAAATTGGCTGAATATAAAAGAATCACAAAAGAAGTTAACGAAGACTGTCAAGGAATCTTCAATCTCTTTGAAGAAGATTCATTAAATATCAGGACAGATGGTTGTTCTGGGTTATTAGGCGAAATCAACATTGCCAGGCATCAGCTGAAGTCGAGAGAAGAGCTCGAAGAAAAGAAAGCAGAAATTTCAAATATTAAATTGGTCAACATTACAGAAATCAATAAGTG
Source organism: Picea engelmannii (assembly GCA_009831015.1). Lineage (NCBI taxonomy): Eukaryota > Viridiplantae > Streptophyta > Pinopsida > Pinales > Pinaceae > Picea > Picea engelmannii. Next base: position 88,285 of record ML787217.1, on the reverse strand, counting down.
GATGATAACTTCAAGTTTAAGGTTGAAAAATGTTAAATTCACAGAGAAAACGATAGCAAGACGGTTGCCAGATTTACAGAGAAGATTTTTCTTTTTTGAAGCAAATGAGATACCCAAGGCTCCCAGGATCTTAGTAAACTTTTTGAGAAAATGTGTTCAATGCATTGAAGCAAAGAAAGAAAGTTTGTCAACGCAGATTTAAATCTTTTTAAATGTTTTTATTTATTAGAATTTTGAAAGAAATTGTAACGGTTGACAATATTTTATGTAACCATAATATTAGGGAGTTGGTTTGTTACCAACGAGAAACTTTGATAGAAATGTATAAATATAGTTTCAAAAGGCTGAGAAAGGGCTTCAGGAATTTTGGAGAAATCCATTTTTTGTATATCAGTTTTGAGATACATCGGAATATAAATCGCAAATGAGATTATGGATCCTGCAACTTTGTAACTATGTGTCTTCCCCTGTCTATTATACTCGGTTGAATTATTCCTTTAATGTTTTCTCTAACAAGGAAATCAATTTGAAGTGATATTTATATTTGATTGATATTTTCAGGTTGGTTTGGATGTTAAATGGTTTACAGTCTTTCCTCTGAAATTGCTTTAGCAATTTTAAGACCTAGAAAGCTTTTTTGTTCCTTAATTCTTAAATCTTGTTAGAAATTCCCTTTTTCTTTCATCATCCTATAGTGAAATATAATATTCTTTCTTGATTAAAGCCTTATATTTCTTTGTATTGTTCATCCGTTCTTTACAATTTCTTGAAATTGTTACAAAATCAGGAGACGGCCTTGAATGTGTTTACATTACTATTTTAGGTTTTAAAACTATTATCCTTGATTCTCATCTCTGGAAATCTGAAGCAACAAACCGATCAAAACCCTTTTATAAATAAATAAACATTTACACTCCATGACTGTTCCAAGTGTTAGACAACCCAATATTGAACCCGGCCTTCAGGACCAAACCAACATTGCCCTAAATTTATTTAACACTATTTTACAGACAACAACCAACCGGGTAGAACTAGAATGATCATGGGCAGCCATTGAACGCGACATTAGCATCCAAGAACAACAAGAAGCAAGACAAAGACAGTTGAGAAACTGATTTTTCCTTAACCTTCTTTAAAGTTACTATTCTCTAAATCATTCTTTTAAAATCATTTGCGGATGCCTTGACGGTATGTTTTATAGCCTTAAAACATAAACTCAGGAACAACAACAAGTATGTATTCCATTGGTCCCACTTTTTATAGGACTTCAAATGGTCCGCAATAGCAGGGCACCAAGTTGGAACAAGTTCCCGTTCTTAAGGAGATGTTCTTGGATTTCACCCTAATGTACACATGATCTCCCACCTTAAATTCCTTATGATTTCTTTTTCTATTTTCATATATTTTCTGCCTATCCTAGGATGCTTTTAAATTCTTCCTTATTCTTCTTAATTCTTGTTCCATTTCTCTTAATAGGTTTGGTCCAAGTGTGATTATATCCACGGTTCTTTCCAAAATAATTATAACTCTATACTTTCTACCATACAGAGCCTCAAATGGACTCATCTTCAATGTTTCTTGATAACCGTTGTTGTAGGAAAACTCTACCAATGGTAGATATTCTTCCCACTATTTGGGATGATACATGGCATGCATCCTTAACATATCTTCCAACACCCTATTTACCTTTTCAATCTTCTTGTATATTTAAGGATAGTAGGTTATGTTGGATGCTAGTTGCGTTCCAAAGCCCACAAATAATCCTTTCCAAAATTTTGATGTGAATTTCTCATCTCTATAGGAAATAATGGTCTTGGACATACAATGTATCATTAGAATTTATTTCATAAAAACATGAACACCATCTATAACTTTAAAAGTGGACTTAATTGGAATAAAATGAGTTGTCTTTCTTAGCTTATCCACCACCACCATGATTGCACCATGCTGCTTAGATGTTCTTGGCAATCATGTGATGAATTCCATGGAGATAGTCTCCCACTTCCATTCTGGAATTTGTAATGGTTGCAGGGTTCTTATGTTTAACTTTGACATATTGACACTCCAACCACTTTGCAATGTACTCTGCAATTTCCTTTTTCATTATTGGCCAATAATACAAATCCCTTACTATTGTCATCATTTTCTGACAACCATGATGACCCACATAAAGTATCCTATGAAAATCATCAATAATTAGGTGTTTCATCTCTATAGAATCAGGTACATACAACTTATTGTTATATAACAACAATTGATTTGTTGTATGTTGGTACTCTTCATACTTCTTCATGTTTGGATATTGTTGCAAAATTTATTTTACCAGCTTGAAATTCTTGTTACCTTGCAAGAGAATTATGATTCTCTACTTAATTTCAGACTCACGCATGCCTGATGTTTCTAGGTGTATTATTTGCACACTTCGGTTGAGTGCATCTTCCACCTGGTTTTCTTTTCCTTTTATATGTTTTATTTCAAAATCAAACTCACTAATCAATGCCATCCACCTGGCCTGTATGAAATTCAGTGGTGGATGATCAAAATATATTTCAGTCCACAATAATATGTCATCAAGACAAATCTTCTTCCAAGCAGAAAATGTCTCCACATCTTTAATGCATGCACAATCGCTGCAAGCTCCAAGTTATGAGTAACATATCGCTATTCATGTTCATTTAGCTTCCTTGATTCATAGAAAATCACCTATATATCTTGCATAAGGACTCCACCAAGTCCTTCCTTGAAAAAATCATTGCAAACTAAGAAATATTTCTACGGGTCTATGATATTTAAGATAGGGGCATTGGTCAAGAGGTGTTTCAACTTTTGAAAGTTGGCCTCACATTTTGCTGATCATACAAACACCATCTCTTTTCTATGAAATGAGGTAATATGATGATGATAAGCCCTATAAAAATCCCCATGTTATGTATAAAAACCCTTATTAATCCATAGATATTGAATTATTACAATTCTAGTGTTAAAATTCTATGTCGGATAGAACCCTTCATTGCACCCTTTGTCTCCTAAATATATAACATGGTGATTTAGGAGGATCTATGTACAAAGAAAAAATTATGTTCTCAAATTATTTTGAAAGTGGTACCAAGTCGAAGAGCTTGTCGAGAGATTTCAAATGATGCTTAAACGAGATTAAAAAACCTCGTAAGTAGAAGTTATAATTTTTTTATGCTTTTGACAATCTGGCAAAAACGTCAACAGAGGAAGGACACGTGGCTACCCCAGGAGACAACACGTTGCATGTACGGACATGGATAACGTGGTAGTGTATGGAAAGAGTGTTGACATGGAATTTTATGGCTGGGTAGGTGTTGACGTGGTAGAGTTGATTGGGAAGCCACTGTGCAATAGGTGGACCAATTGGATGGTGCCACATGGCACCCAAAAATTGGCCAATATGGGATAAGTCAAAATTTTATTATGGATCGATCGGTGGGGGATTCAAACACCAGACCTACCATCAACGAAACCAACAAGCTACCAATGTTCCATAGGTGTCACTTGTTACAACATATGACAAATATTATATTTGAAATCAAAATCTAGAGATTCATTAAAAACAAATTGGGCAAGGGGATCGACCCTGCGACCTCCGCATGTGCCAATGGTTTAAAAACCATACCATAAACATATCACCCAACATATCAATTTTTAAAATGTTTTTGACCATGAATATTTAATGCCAGGTGTTGTTATATGTAACACAAAACACGTCGGGCTGAGGGTCGACCGCACAACCTCTGTCAACCCAATGACTTCACCAACAGACTATACCAATGTGCCACTGAGTATGAATTGTTCATACTAAAAAACAATTTTGATTTTTATTTGATCCGAATGGTATTTCATATGGAAAGGCTAGGTCCATAGGATTGAACCCTCGACATGTCTTTTTATACCACAAAACATTAACCAATTGGGGATTGCTTCTAAGTTGAAATATAATTCAGCCCAAACTGTTTTAAGGTTGATATTATGACTATGTAAAGTTGGGAAAAAGGGGCTTGAAGCCATTTTTTTGAGCCAATTTATTTGGGGAAATAATTGAGCTAGGAATTGTAATCGTATGCAATATACCAGAGAGCATATTGTTGACAGGATGAGACCTATTTTGGATGTAAAATCATTTTGAGGCAGTCTAATGGAGAGGTCACTCATTGGAAGAAGACCTAGAGACATAACCCAGGGTGGGTGAACTTCGTTATAAAAAAATTTATTCTTAGTTCTTTATTTTCTGATGTGTCATTTCTCAATTTTTCAAGTCTTATTTATTCACTAAGTGTTTTATGAGTTTTGAGAAAAATTAAATCATAAATATAACTTGAAAATAAGTCACATTTTCAGATCAAATTTGGTATCAGAGAAGGTTTGACAGGATTTGAAAATGGTGGATGTTAACCAAGCTCAAGATCAAGTGAGGTGAAGTAACTCTTGAAAATCTAATCTTGAAATTGGATGCATATTTTGAAGATGAGAAATGGTGTCACCAAGGTCACTGAGAGAACATCCTTTTAGTTCTGAAGAGGATTTCTTTGAAGTATTTATGTCGATGAAATCCATCATGGAATAACTATATAGGGATCGAAAGAATCCCGAGGAAGGTGGTTCATCATTAAACGAAGAAGGAAGTGGTGTTGACCCTCCTAGGACTCCTCCATATCTATCATCTTCATCAGCTTCTTCTAGTTCAAGGCGAAGCTCTTATTTGATGAAACTTTATAAAAACACTCCTTCTGATTTTCCTTTGTTAAAGCTAGATGTTAATTTTGATTTTCCTTTGTTAAATATAGATGTTAAGTTCTATTTGCCCATAGATAATGGTGAACTGAATGAAAATAAGTTGGAAAACTGGATCAAACAATTGGAAGTTTATTATAGGATCCATAAGATCATTGATGACAACACAAAGATCCTACAAGCCTCTCTTCGACTGGAAGGCACCACTTTGATCTGGTGGGAGAGAAAAACTAAAGAAGAACACACAAAGAATGGAAAAATTATCTCTTCATGGAATGAGTTTATTACTACATTAAATAAACAGTTATATCCATTAGGATATATGCATAAAACAATGATGGATTGGGAAACATTAAGGAAAAGTAAAGAGAAAAGTGTACAGGAGTATACTCATGAGTTTAGGAAGAGAGATTTGACCTTAGGAATTCCTTTGTACACACAATAAACTTTGTTAAATTATATAGGTGGATTACATAATTATTTGAAGCATAATATACTTATGTTTAATCCGACTAAACTTGATGAAGTTAGTGTACAAGTGACTCACCTTGAGTCAAGAAAAAGGAATGATCATGGTGGTTTATCAATGGAATCCATTTAGCCAAAAGAAGGAAAGAACAAAGGGAAGGATAAACTCAAAAAAATTTCTACAATGAAGAAGGATGATGAAATACCATCTTGTTCTCATTGTGAGAAGAAAGGACATGATGAGTATCATTGTTGGAAATTGCATCCCAAGTTGAAGCCAAAATGGAATCGACATCCAAAAGGCAAAAAGAAGACCAAAACCATAGTGAATCTTGGATCAAAGTCCGATGATAAAACTAAAGTTACAACTATGGCCATCAAAGGAATATTTTATGTTTCTAGTTATACTTCATGTGATTCTTCTTCAAATACTAATGTAAGCCCCGATGAAAGGAAAATGAATGAACTGTTTCATATCCGAGTAATCTCAAAATACACTATAATAGACACACTTGTAGATAATCGATCTCAAGTTAATCTTATTTCAGAGAAAGTTGTTAAGAATTTGGGATTGGAAACTAAGCCTCATTCGAGACCATATCCTTTTGGGTTGGGTATGTGATAATGCTAATTTATAGGTAATTAAGAAATGAAAACTAAGATTTACAATCACACCCAGTTTCATAGATGAGGTAGAGTTAGATGTGATTCCACTTGAAATTTGTGGGATTGTTTTGGAAATTTCATATTTATATGACAAGAATGCCATTTTCTACAGGGGACATACCATGCAACATTTCTTCAAAGATGGGATTGAGTTCATTGTGAGAGCTCATCAGATGAAAACAAATTTGTTTTTTTTAGTACTGGGAATTTAATGAAAACACTAATTAATGCAAGAAAGAATTTGTCATTCATGTATGTTAAGGAATAATGTGAACCTAGAAATGAAGTAGTTAAGATTGATTCTAACTATAATGGGATATTTTAGAATTCACAAGAAGTATAGAATGAGATGAGGTTGCATGAAAGTGGCCAAGATCCAAGTTTACAAATTATGGTTGAAAGTAAAACTGATCTTTTGGTTAATGTTGTTCTAGTTAACAAGGACAAATATGTTGTTGATTCATTCTCTTTCACATCTATATATTCAATTTTTTTCTCACTTTTCTACTAGTCGGTGGAGTATGGTTAGTAGATGCAACGATGAGTGTTGATTTTTGGGAAATGGAAGGAAAGATTGATTTGATTAAGAATGTTATTTCAGTTTTCATATTTTTTGTGATGAGCCAAATGATCATTGTCTAAGAAAGGAAAATGGATGATACTGGACAAGAGAGGTGACAAAACCCTCACTTTATTTTTGAACAAACTAGACTTTTGGTTGTCCAAAAGGTTTCTAGTGGGGAGGATTGATCCAAGAGGATCTATGATCGAAGAAAAACTAATGTTCTCAAATGATTTTGCAAGTGGTACCAAGTTGAAGATATCATCAAGATATTTTCAACGACACTTGAACATGCTCAAACAAACTCTGTATGAAGAAGTTATGATATTTTGAATTATTTTACAAATTGGAAAAAAAATAAACATAGGCAGGACATGTGGTAGTTCCAGGAGGTGACACGTGGCATGTATGGACATGGATGACATGGAATTTTATGGAAATTATGCCAACATATCATGTTTTGACTGGGTAGGTGTTGACCTGGAAGAGATGATTGGAAAGTGATTGTGTAATAGGTGGACCAATCAGATGATGCCACGTGGCTCCCTGAAATTGGCCAATATAGGCTAAGTCAAAAGTTTGTTATGGATCGATCGACAGGGGACTTGAAGCCTGGACCTGCCACTGAAGAAACCAACTCCCTACGAATGCACCATAGGTGTCACTTGTTACAACATATGACAAATATTATATCTGAATTCAAATTTTGGAGAATCATCAAAAACGTGTCGGGTGGGAGGCTTGACCCTGCGACCTCCACCTGCGCCAATGGTTTAAAAACCATACCATATCCATATTTCTGAACATATTTCTTGTTAAAAGGTCATTGGCCAAAAATATTTAATGCCAATTTTTTCTATATGTAACACAAAACATGTTAGGAAGAGACTTGACCCTGCAACCTCTGTCGACCCAGCAACTTTGCCAATAGGCTATATCAACGTGCTACTGAGTCCAACCTATTTGGACTAACAAACCATTTTTATTTTTATTCGATTCGAATGGTATTGCATATGGAAAGGCTAGATCTACAGATTTGAACCCCCTACCTATATTTTTATACCACAAAATTTTAACCAGTGGGGGATTACTTCTGAGTTGAAATATAATTCAGCCCAAATTGTTTTAATGTTGATATTATGACTGTATAAATTTGGGAAAAAAGGGTTTTAATCAATTTTTTGAGACAATTTATTTGGGGAAAGAATTGATCCAGGAATTGTAAGCCTCTACAACAAACCAGAGATCAAATTGTTGACCGGTTGAGGCCTATTTTGTATGTAAAATCATTTTGAGACATTATAATGGAGAGGTTACTCATTGGAAGTAGACCCAAAGATGTATCCCGGGATGGGTGAACTCCATTATCAACTTTTGTATTCTTAGCTCTTTATTTTCTACTGTTTGATTTCTCAAATTTTCAATTCTTATTTATTCACTATGTGTTTTTATGAGTTTTGAGCAAAATTAACTCATAAATATAACTTGCAAATAAGTAAAATGTTTTTATCATAAGGAGACTTAGTCTTAGGATCATATTATCTCATCTCATATTGTATTATGAATTGGATATATTGTAAAAGGAGGTTTCCCCCTTGAAGTGGAATATAATCATTGACTTTCTATCATTTTTTAAGGCATTGGATCATAACATTTGGTATCAGAGCATCAATCCTAGGGTTTTCTTGTCCAATAAATTTATCTTATCATTTTCACTAAACTTTTTTCTAGGACGATTCAGACAACAAAACTTGGAGGTTATTTATAAGGCAACAAGGTATCTCTGGTAAAATTTTCATCTTTCTAGGTCATTATACTTTTAGAGATATACCCTTTTGAAGATAGGGTTTTTGACTTGTCTCAAACATGTATTAGAAGGAATGTCATCCACGAGGACATAATCCAAATTAAGGGCTTAAAGGGTACATAACTTCAAATTGGCATAACTTTTTATTGGAAGATCTATTTTTGGTGATTCAAAATTTGTAATAAAGAGAAAAAAAGAAGAGAATTATTATTTTCTCACATGTCTCCAAAGGATCCTCCAAAATTTACTTCACCAGCTAAACCTGTAGAAATATAAACCATGACTCAAGTTGAAATCAATGATATTTATCACCAAATGGAAAAGAGGATCATTGAAAATAGGAAAAAAATGGAACATAAGATGGATGAAACTATGAAAATAAATATGGATGAAATGGAAAATAAGATAGATACGAATATGGATGACATGGAAAATAAGATGTGTGACATGACAACTAAGATGGATGACATGATAGATAAGATGGATGAAAATATACAAAAATCCATGAAGGAATTACAAAATTCCTTATCTTCCATGATGTTTCATGCCCTAGATCATAGACTCTCTAAAGAAGATATCAAAATCCAAGGAACTTGGGAAAATAAAGGTAGTATTTTGGTTGAACAACTTGCCAATAATGAGCAATTTTCTAGTGGATTTAACTATAATAGTAGAGTTAATTACGGTGGGGGTCCTAAATTCAACTTTCCCAAGATTGATTAAAGAAGTTTGATGGAACATAGGTCTTCACCTGGGTAAAATAAATAGAGCAATGTTTTGAATTGCATAACATTATGGATAATAAGAAAATGACTCACATAGAAACCTTGAAGTTTGAGATAAAATCATATCAATGGTATAAATGGGTAGTTAAACGAAATCCCCCTTTTTATCATTATACTTGGGGTCTATTTACAAGATAATTAAAATCACAATATGGGAAAGTTTGGGAACATGACTGCTTCAGTCAATTGATGAGAATGAATCACTTAGGTGATATTGAAGATTGTTATTCATAATTTCAAGTATTGTCCACAAGGGTGGATAACATAAGTGATGAATATTTATTGGAAGCTTACATGGGTGGACTAAAACAAGACATTAAACATGATCTTTTCTTAAGACATACTACAAATATTATGGAAGCTATGCAATTTTCTTTTCATTTTCAATCCAAGAATAAGGATACACACAAGTATGACATTGGAGCACACACACATGAAGCAAATATCATTGTGGGGTTTATAAGAAAAGTGTACCTCAACCGACAAGGTTGACACATTAGCAAATGGATGAAAGAAGAGAAAAGGGACTATGTTTCAGTTGTGACAACAAGTATAGTAAGGCACATAAATGCAATGATAAGAAAATATTATACATAGACAATGAAGAGGAAGAAGATCAAGAATTGGAATGATCTCAAGATCTAGATCTAGAAGAGTTTACTCCAATGATATCTTGTCATGCATTGGTCATAATTAGTACTCCACAAGACCTCAAGATAGAAATATATACCAAAAATAAAAAAGGTAGCAATGTTGATTGATTCTGGTAGTACCCATAACTTCATCAATTACAAATCAACAGAAAATTTGAATTTCTTTGTATATCCAACACCAGAGTTTCAAGTAATGATTGCAGACGGAGGTACCATAAATTTTTCTGGGAAGTGATATAGTATTAATCTCAATATATGGGGGTATTTATTGTATATCCCTGTGTTTTCCATGAAAATGGGTGGTGTTGATGTTCTATTATCATTCCAATGGCTACAATCATTGGGAATAGTGGCCCTTAATTTTTAAGATATTTTCATGAGATTTTCCTTAGACGATAAGGAAATTGAGATTAGAGGTATCTAAGGGAAACCCTCTAAAGTGTTAATCTCTAAAAACATGTCAAAATTAATCAAAAATGGAAACAATGGTGTAATTTCATATATGTGCTCACTAGATATTCAAATATCTATATCCTTTGCTCCAATGGATCTCCAAAACGTTATCAACAATTATTCCAACATATTTGGAGAGATGCCTAAGGGTCTTCCTCCTCCATCAAGATCTTGACCATGCTATTCATATGTGACCAATATTCCATGTTTGTTGCTTAAAGAAGATAATTAGTTAGAATACCCTAGTGCAAACGTTTTTATCAAAAAATAATGGAGAAGGGAAAAACATAATAAAACTAGAAACAATCCTTGAAATAGGGATTAAGAAACTATGAAATAGAGAAATTACTGAGTAGCCTATCAAATGGAAGAGCCTATTGGTGGGAGAGGAAACATGGGAAGATGATTTCTTCATGCTAAGACAACCACAATTTTCAAGTGCTGAGAACAACACTTGTTTGAAGGGGAGGGGCATGTTAAGCCCTAGACAAAACCCCATGTTATGTATAAAAACCCTTATTAAGACCTAGATATTAAATTATTACAACTCTAGCGTTATATTTGTATGTCGTCTAGAACCCTTCATTACACCTATTTATTACAATTGTACCCTGTGTATCCTATATATATATATATATATATATATAAGGAGACTTAGTCTTACGATCATATTATCTCATTGCATGTTGTATTTTGAATTGGATATATTGTAAAATGAGGTTTCCCCCTTGAAGTGGATTGTAATCATTGACTATATATCGTTTTTTAAGGTGTCGGATCATAACATATGACTGATTTTGGAAAATACCTTAACAAACCTCCTGCAGTATCCAATTAATCCCATGAATGATATTTCCTTGGTTACATTATGAGGGGCTGGCCAATCCATGATTTTCGTGATCTTTTTAGGATCTACAACCACTTCCTCCTCTAAGATTGTGTGAACCAAATATCGGATTTCCTTTTGGAAGAAGTCACACTTTCTATATTTGGTATATATTTGGTGATCTCTAAGAACCTGTAATACCAATAGCAGATGCTACACATTTTCTTCCTTTTTATTAGAATATACCAGGATATCATCAATCAACACAAGAACAAAATTGTCCAAATATTTTCTAAGAACGTTGTTCATCAAGCACATAAAAGTGGTGGGTGTGTTGGTAAGCCCAAAAGTCACCACCAAAAACTCATATTGTCCACATATTTCTCCAATAGTTGTCTTGTAGATGTCTTCATCCTTAATTATGACTTGGTGATATTCTAATCGCAAATCCATTTTAGAAAATATTGTAGGTCCTTTGAGATGATAAAAAAGATCGTCAATTCTGGGAAATGGGTACTTGTTATTGATGGTCATCTTGTTCAACTATCGATAATAGATACAAAACCGAAAGGTACCATCCTTTTTCTTTACGAACAATGATGGTGCTCCCCACGAGGATACACTCGGCCTAATATACCATTTATCCATCATTTCTTTTAACTGTAACTTTAACTCTACCAACTCTGGTGTACTCATCATGTAGGGTATTGTATATGCTAGTATTGATCTTGGTACAAGATCTATAGAAAAATTGAGATCTCAACATATTTAAATTCCCACAACACTTGGTGATCCTCAATATTTATCTCATTACTCTCTGTTTCATTGAGTAATTGTATTGCATACAAGGGACACCCTTTTTGAATAAACTTCTTGAGTTGTAGTGCCAATATCTACCTGAATGATATAGGATTTGTAATTCCTTGAAAAACAATCGTGTTTCCTTCGTTGTCTTCACATTCCAAGGTCTTGTCAGGGAAATTCAATCTTGCTTTATGGATAGCTAACCAGTCCATGCCTATCAACACATCATATGACCCTAAAGGTAGAATGTTTAAGGCTACTTATATGTGTAGTCCACTCATTTCTAATGGAAATGCCTCTATCACTTCTATTAACTTTCATATAGTCCCTATGGATAACTGAAACAATCACGATTTAACATATTTTTTCCTCTATAAATAACACACTTCAACAACTTGGGGAAAACAAAGCTAAGGTTAGAACCATGATCAATCAAAATAGAAATGGATTGTTTGACAATTATACCTTCCAGCTCCACCACAAAAGATTGGTGGTATTCTTGTTGATTCTAAACAACTAAATAAATTCTCAACACATTCCAAGCCACATCATTGACTATAGTATCCTCCTGAACATGATAAAATATTTTAATGTCATGTTGTATGTAAGGAAAATCTCTTAACACATGTGCATCTTCACATCCCCAACATTGTAGAGGTCCTTTCTTTTTATCCTCTACTTTCTCTCTTACTTGTTCTATTGGCCTATTCGCACTCTAAGATGGAAAATTTTGCTGGTGCCTACTTATGCTTTGATGACCAAAATGAGCACCTATTTTTAGATTGTTAAATTGGGACAATTTAAACCCCTTCCTCTGGAATTCAGGATTATATTTTCTCTTCTAATTCTTAAGAGACTCATACCTATGCTAGGATTGGTCATAACAACACTTTTCCTTCCTAATTGTATCCTCCAAGGTCTTAAGCTCATCAAACTCAATCCCATCTTGATAGGACTGTGGTAATCCACCGAGGAAGCATTCTGTCCTCACTTTCTCATCCTTGAGGTAATTAACATATCTAAAAATATATAAGAGCCTCTTGGAATAAGCATCCATGGTAATTTGTCCCAACTTATGTTCATGGAACTCTTTAATCTTACCATCATAATACTTCTCTAATAAGTATGCCTTTTTGAAATATTTCTCAAATTGTTTCCAGGTAAACTTGCTTTCCTTTAATCCCTTAAATTCCTTGAGATCTTCCCATGATATAGAAACTTATCCAATCATATTTAAAATGGATATATGTACCTTTGTATTTTCCAAGTAATTATGCACTCGAAAATACTTTCTCAATCCCAACAACCAAGCCTCATACTCTTCTCCTTTCTTGACTTCTCCATCAAACATAGGTGACTTTTTCTTCTTGAATTATTCTATCATACAACTCTGTGAATGTCTCTTATTTTTCTTCTTGGGAACACTTGACCTAGTTTCACTGCTGGATAGTTCCTTTGTAGTGGTATTTCCACTAGATAACTCTATGGAAGTATCTCCACTAACTTCACTTCTCTTAGCATATCTATGCCTTTTCCTGGAAGAACTCCTTCCCACATTACTGTGATTTGGTCCATAATTTTTGACATCCAAAGGGCTCTGCATCTTCTCAAACTATCATAGTCATGCATCGATAATGGATGGACCTTGTTGCAAATGTTTTTGAATCTTAGACAGACTTTGCAGTAATATTGCATTCAACTCTATCTACTCGGATTGAGCTCTCATGAGCCTTTCATTGTCTACCTTTAGACTCCTTACAATGTATAATCAATATGGAGGGATTTCTTTGGCCCTCCTTCCATCATATTATTCATCTTGGAAATGTGAGGTTTCCTTCATACTTTGCTACACCATTTACTTATGTTTTCCTTGTTAGTACATCCTACATGCTTAAAAAACCGAAAAACTATTAGAAAATCACATTTAAAAACTATATAGATAAGACTCTTGTCTGTAACGACCTCCTCGATACGACAACAACTCTGATAACAGGTGCCAAATTTTATTTTAAAAGTGTGTGCGCGCGCGTAGAAAGGAGGCAGACACACTTGACTCTACGTCAGCACCCGACGACTAACAGGACGCAACCACGATGATCACAACAGGAAGACAAGATGCATGACAAGTAGCTGCAAGCAATGAACAACCCAAGACATAAGGTGTGCAATGCAAACATTTAACGACATGTTGTGGTAGGCACAGTACGAACACAGAGGGAAAAATCCATGGTAGTAGATCTCACTATTTCTGCACAGGAAAGCAGTGCGTTTAATCTTAGTTCTCTGCTCCGGGGAGAGAGAAGGTCAGATAGGATCCTGGCCGACTGCTCAGGCAGGAACTAGTAATCTCCATCAGGTGTGTCACAAGAGTGGAAACCCTGCCTTTAAAGGGCCCGAGACTCTTGATACGACAACAGATTCTTTACATAGGAAATACACACAGACATAGATACTAAGCTACATGGAGGTGTCTACATCCCTCTCGACACAGGCAACCAATCCCACTAAGCTAAGGACCATCATCAGACCAACCCAAGGCAACCATCAAACAATACAGTACATAACCCTTCAATTGCGGGCGAGAATTAGAAATCAAAATCCAACATTGTGCATGGCACGCAACCAACAATCTAACATTCAAACATTTCTTCAATCCAAATGAAGTTACAAGCGCGCAAGGTGTCCGATGGACGTAAACTATCTAACAGTAACCAACTCAATGCACGAATCCTTTTTATTTCCAGGCGCGCTATTTGATCAATCAATCATTAATTAAAGCATAACACATATAAATAATCTGCGATATCAATACCATAAATGATGACCCCAAGATCATGTACATCCCCTTGAATATTAGTATTAACATAAGATATTGCACAACATCGCGTTAATGATGACCTTACCTCATATTGACATCCCATTACGTCCCAGTACCCTACGTTCATCTCACTAACATTTCATTCCATAAACTTTGCAAATAACCTCACCTTATTTTTTTAAAACATATCAACACCATGAATTACATGAACATTCCCTAGACATAGCCATACCATCACTATCTATAGTAAAATAACATTCCAACCAAATAACAAGGATTTTACATTCTATTTGTTATGAATAACAGTGTCCCTACAGTAACCTTGCCATACCCTATCCCTATAGTGACTTTATATTACAAATACTCCATTAAAAATAAGGTGTTTACCCTTTTACTTGCTAAACTCCAAATGACACTATGGCAACATTCCATAACCTAAATGTACCATTACCTTTACATTACAAATATTCCATTAAAATAATGAGTTTGCATTCTACTTGCTATAACCAAATGGCATTATGGTAACATTCTGTAACCTAACCGTATCATTACTTTTACATTACAATATTCCATTAAGAATAATGAATTTACATTCTACTTGCTAAAATCAATTGACATTTCAATTTAATAACCAGGTGGTCACATTTCATTTATTACTAAACAAATGGAACTACCACAACACAACCAGAAAACCCTATCGATGCCTTTAAACTAAGCATGGCAGTCTAAAAGCGATAGGGACTCTACCCTCACGTGTTACAGCATCAATGGTTGGTCCTTACCTAAATCTCAGTAAAAGGGGCAGTAACAAGCCATTTCGAAAAGCAGAACAGTCATTCTGTCGCCCAGAAATTTTGTTGCAATAACCTGTTGAAGTTTTCGAGGGAAATTAAACGAGCAATGGAGTGCGCCTGCCAGAGACCAGACAAGCCACTAATGCACACACGCCCTGTCATTCGGTATCGTTTAAGGCTGGTGAAGAGCATTTAAAAAAAATAATTTAGGAAAACCTGTTGTTCCAATAATTTGCTGCCACAGTTAGCAGTACGAATTAGGGAAGGTAGGAGCAAGACGAAATGACAGTGGAAAGCAATCTACCTCAATGTTGAAAGGTAAGTGCGAGAATGGATCGGAACACCGGATGCCAAAAATTGCGCTAAGTAGTCAATTCTATCAGCATTATCATCAAGGTGGACAACCTAAATGAATAACAGTGCGATACAGCTTCGAATTCAGAACAAAACTCCATATTACAGAGTGGCGCAGTGATAA
>ML787217.1:40724-51841 GCA_009831015.1 Picea engelmannii | reverse complement strand
GCTGGCAATGGGTTCTAACTTTGATATGTTTTACTATGCATAATCTATATTTTTCTATATGAACAATATACTTGTGTGAATACTTAAGTAGAAGCATGCATTGTTGAAAAAAAGGCTAATGAACCTCATCTAATTTCCATTTGATAATGTTAGTAAGATGATCTTAAGACACTATCATTCATATCTAGGATGTCATTTTCCTAGAAGTGTGATCCAAAATGGATCCAGGAAGGCGTAAAAATCAAAGTTCTCGAAATCGGACGAAACCAACACCATTGTGTCGGGCTCATCACGTTGATTTTGACCATATAATGTTTTTCGCAATTGAGGAAAATAAATGAATTATCTTACTCAAGCATTTTTGAATCTTGCCTGGCTAAGAAAAGATAGTCGGGAATATCACCCTATGTTTTATAGACTCAATTCCCAATCCACAAGTATTAGTTACAAGGGTTTAGGCTTCTTTTTAATGAAAATACTGTTGCAAAATAACATATTTTTTTTTATATAAGTTTTTGAAAATTATATAGATTACATAAAGTAAATGTGGAGATCAAAAATAAAAAGTAACCAAGTCACAGGTACACATAAATGAGACAGAATAACAATCTTCTTTATTTCATTCCAAGAAATCAAAAGTATTTTTCTCTTTACAAAACCCCTATGAGGGTATGGACCAAAGTCTAATTTAGAGATCCCCGATGAAAACCATAAAAAAAGACTTTGACAAGAAGTAAAAACTGAAATTTATAATATGGATCAGCTTGCCATAGACTGCTTCCAATTTGAATCTACACAATATCATTTATTAGCTATGAAACTTAATCCATAAATAGACAAGTATACAAAGACTATCAAAGATAGATCAACACCTCTAAAACAAGCATCTGAATGATTTGGTTTAGTTTTGAACCTTTCTTTCTACAATAGGACCTTGCTGTCAAAAAATGAATTAGGCTTTGAATGAACTCAAGAATGAATGAAAACTGAAACTATCTCATGAAAACAAAAGCGAAAACCTTAATATTGCTTTCTCCTTCTATTCTCCCCTTGTTCCTTCTTCGCTTTTGGCTTTTATGCATTCCAAATAAGTTGAAGTAGTTCAACTACTTCCTTTAGTTAAGTTAGTTTAACTTAACTAATTTTAGTTTAGGAGAAATAATAATAATAATAATAATAGTTAAGGGTCTTTATTTAATAATAACTAAGTAGGTGGGACTCCTTGTGACTCCCTTCTTTTATTCTTTTCAAAAATAAAACACAATTGGATAATCATTTAAACACATGCCGCCTTGTAACTCACTTAAATACCTTCAAAATTTGAATATTTAAATATCATAAATAATTCAAATCATATCCAAGAATATGTAAATATTCACATAATCCACAATATCCAAAAAAATAGCTTTTTATCCAAAACTTTCTGCAAACCACTATCTTCAACAACTCAATCATAAAAACACATAAATTAAAATTCATACTTTCCACTTTGAGAGGAAATCTTTCTTTTATCATTGCTATCACCTTTGGATTTCCCGGAACTAGCCTTTGGTTGATTCGAACCTTGAGGTTATATCTCACTAATAACATGGGAACAATCATCCTTCAGATGCATACGAGAGGACATTGATTTTGAAGAGTCATTTGAAGGAGAGGAAGGGGAGGCAACATCTTTGCCTTTATCTTGCACATGGGGGACATCGGTTTTAATCCTTTTACTAGTATGAGAGGATTAAACATGTGAATGCACAGGAGAAATTTGAACATTAGGATTTATAGGTGGTGGAGGAGGTAATGACAAATTGGGCCATCCATGATGGTGAGATACTATCGGATTGAAAATATCTTGCCATCCATCATTTGCAGGAACTTCTGGTTACAAGGACACATGAGGAGGCACAAGAATTCCAGGGATATTTTATGGCTGGAAGGGAGGTCGCTCTAGTCGGGGTTGTACAATCCCTTGCCCAATCCATTTGAAGAACCCAACTTGAAATAGATGGTTCAACTCTTGGGGGTCAGCATCAAAATGGATAGAGAATCTAGGCCTTCTAGGCCCTCTGTTCTAGTTACCTCTTCCTCTATTGTTTATGCCATGACTTCCCGTGCTGAAGAAACTCATCCTGTATGCAACAATTCATCAGTAACTAGCCCTTAACAGACCATACATGACATTATGCTTGCATGAAACAATAATTGTCTCATAAATTGACACAAGATCCATGCAAATCCATCCATAATAAATCATTTAATAATTGTCAAGTGAGAAATGGATGAATAGGTTTCATGGGACATTTGGAGGGAGTGTAATGAGAGAAAAAGTGATATAATGAGAGGGGACGAATACACAAGTACTTCTCAACAATTCATTAAATAATTTAACTGTGGAATCAAATACCAAAAATATTAGTTGCCATCTATTTCTGTGTCATGTCTTTTGTCACTGTTATATAGATTTTTTAATTTATTTTACAGAATAGGAATGCCAAAAATGATAATGGGATTATGAGGGGGGTATAATGAGTGAAAAGTGATAGTATGAGAGGGAATAAAAATTGGATATTGTTCATAAAAATAAATCAAACAAGAAACAACCATAACTCTGTTCAGACCCCATAATCTAATAAGCATTCACTTTTAAAACTAAAACCATTTAACTATCACTTCTTTACATAATGTTTGTTGACTTCAAAAAACAATTCTCAGAATTCTCAATTACAGTAGCCCTTGCATCTATACAATATCTATATGGAAGTCATGATAATTGCATTGCCATTTTATGATAATATTATAATTCGTTGAGCCAGAGTCATTCATATTCCAATGATAAATCCTTTTCCTTTTAAAATCAAATAGAAATATGCACAATGATTCCAGCCATATAGATGCAATATTTATTCCTCAATCTCAAATAAGAATAGGCCCAATATTAACCACCATCTGTCGATTTTCCAAACATCGTTCGACATAATCAACTGTGCATTAAAAATCATAATCGAACACCAATTCAATCACACACATGTGTTCATCCAATAAAATCAACATAAGTATTGATTCGAAATAGCATTCAACCAATAACATGAAACTCTGAGCCCGAGATTCTCGTAAATTTAACATGTACAAACTTCTTTTAAAAATTTCCCAATGAGAGACAGAGTCAAATCGTGCCCAATCGACCAAACAAACACACAGTGTTATTGACCTTCAACTGGATTTGCAATGATATCAAGATCTTTATTAGGGTTTAACACAAAAAATGGAAGTATGAACAAATAGCTCTACCAAATGAATAAGTCCTTAGGAACGCAGACAACTTGTGCCCTTTAAAAATT
The DNA here is from genome assembly GCA_009831015.1 of Picea engelmannii. Lineage (NCBI taxonomy): Eukaryota > Viridiplantae > Streptophyta > Pinopsida > Pinales > Pinaceae > Picea > Picea engelmannii. The sequence goes on along the minus strand of ML787217.1, from coordinate 48,509 downwards.
TATCAGAGAGAAATAACAATACACGGCTTAATCAAGGGATAGTCTTCGAAAACACAACGAGCTTGTTCCCATTTCGAATTCACCACAGACACATAACCTCTAAAAATACTCTTGATAGTGAGGGTTACCAAAACATGACAGTCAACCACCCTCAATAGAGAATGAGAGGAAACAAACTCTTAAAATCATTGTGAAGAGAATGCCCGAGCACAACCCCTGGCCAACCAAAAACATACACAAGATTCCATTTAAAGTTATGGGTGATACTAAACCTGACTATACAATGCTTCCCAACAACAACGAAAATGAGGGCAACGCCATGATACATAACAGCTCGGGGCTCATCCAAGACATGGCAAGAAAAACTCCAACTTTTAATAGTTCACATTGCAACCTAGAGAAATTAACATATCAACCATAGGGGTGAAAATGAGTGGAAAAACTTAACACCAAGACTAGCTTCAAAACCAATACGCAAAGCTCAGATCTTGCTAAACCATAATCATAAGTATCCAGAGAGAACCAGACCAAAAAAAACCCAAACTGACCGAACATGCTTTTCTATGATTTAACCAATGAAAAAAATAAAATAATATCCATTCCTCTTATTTAAAAAGCCAATAATCTATAATATTCACAGAAGAACCCAAGAACAACACCAATACACAGTCCAAAAAAAACTTAAGAAAAACCCAGACCTCAAGCCATTATGAGCCAAAAATTGATTCATAACACAGAGGAACCATCATGGATGAAAAAATAAGGAACCGTACCTAGAAAATCTTGCTCGATTGTTGATGCGTACACATTCTTGCTGCACCACTACAACTCGCGTGTGTAGACCAGCTGCACCATTACATATCGTGTATACTTGCAAAAGTTGCAAAAACTAAAAAATTGCAAGGAATTTGTTGAGATTATGGGCTATTGGGTAGTTTCTCAACTAATCCACTACCTATATCCCATCACCCAACCAAATAACCATCCTTTTATCATATAAAAGGAGGTGTTGGGGTCTCATTCCATATATAGACATAATAAGAGTGAAACTCTGCCCATTTCACATCCCCTCCTTTCCCCAAGCATTTGCAGCCTTGTTGTGAGAATTGTTTCAAAATTCCCCATCTTGCCCTTTTTCTTCCATAATAAATCTATTCCATTTCCCAAGAATAAGTTTGAGAGGAGAAAGATACGTGGAGGTGCACTTGGAGCTTGGTGAAGAGGAGCCTAGACCAGGTTCGTGAAGCAATAGCTAGCACTGGTTGTAAGTAATCATTATATTGTCAATAAAAGAAATACTTTTCCTGTCCCAGAACATGATGTGTTGAATGGCCGCATTTTATTTATGTTTTTATTCTAACATCTAACCCTTATGTATGTATGAAATTCATGCTTGTAGTTTTCTGTTTATCTTCCTTTGAATGCAGGCCAACCTTTTGGAGGAGGTTTGCAGTCAGTGAAGCTATCAAGTACGAGAGGATCTACACCGGACGCAGAGTAAAGGTACAATTAATGAATCCTTCTCACTTTACTTTTCTTGCATAAGTCTGGGGTATATTTGGGGTAGTTAGAGAAGTAGGAGAATTTTAAACAGTTATTGATCTACCTACATTGTAAACCATGGTGTAGCCATAGGGGGGGGGGGTTTCTCGCTAGGAAGACTGTATCTTTCTTCACAACCAAAAATCCTAGAGAATCAACAACCACCAGAGCCAAAAAACCAAATGTAAGTATGGTTAGGTTGATGAGCCTCAAGGGTTGTTTGAGTGACGTACAGTAAATGCACGTCGCTTTCTTCCCCAACCTCGTTCAATTCAACATACAAGCCAACCAATTCACCATAACATTAACCATTAATTCAACCAAATATCCCATTGCTATATCCATTTACATAGTGTGCGGCCAAAGTATTGTCAAAACCTTTAAAAATAAAAAACATGTGCTATAACGTTACCGCATATGCCTCACACAAAACACATAAGTCTACCAGCAAGGGTTTATGCACCCTTCATTTGTCACAATTACACATAACCTTAGGGCTTGTACATAGTCATTTTATTTGAAAAAGCTCCCATATCATCCTTAATCAAGATCATAAATAAAACAATTAACCCATGTTTAATTGCAATGTCAAACCAAACCAATAATTATCCTTGTATCCATAAGGCATCCTTAATATAATTTGCGAATGGACATCAAAACAATCTAGTGCCATGCAATAATCAACCATCAGCCTATGTCACCAAAAAAATTTAAACCATAATTTGAATCATCAACTGTAGAATATTGTGTTGGCATCATCATAATAAAAACAAAATATATAAGTACAACATATCCATCATAGCGCCACTAGTATACAAGGGGGTCCCACCTACTAGTTTATTATTATTATTATATCAAATAATAGAGCTTGGCAATCATTTGAGGGTAGTATTCAACTCACCATATTGGACATTTTTTATGCAGTGAATGCCCTCAGCCAGTTCATGTGTAAACCGAAACATATTCATATGGTTTTTGTTAAGCATGTTCTCGTATATATCTAGGGAACTATAGCCTATTGGATTAGATACACTTACAGTGGAGGGGTAATGCTTCATGGTTTTATAGATTCATATTGGATGGGAAGTACAGTGGATCAGAAAAGTAATTTTGGATATCGTTTCAGTTTGGGTTTAGCTATGATATCCTGGTCCAACAACAAACAGGGCTCAATAGACCAGAGCATTGTAGAGGAAGAATACATTGTTGCAAGTGTTACTAGTAGACAAGTAGTTTGGTTCAGAAAGTTGCTCTCATATTTGTTTAGTGTTGATTTGGAACCCATAGTAATCCATTGTGATAACCAGAGCTGTATAAATCTCTCCGAGAATCTGTTGTTTCATGATAGATTGAAACTAATTAAAATGAGATATCAATATGTTCAGGACATCGTGTAGAAGGACATTCTTAGTATTCAATATGTTCCAATGGTGGAGCAAACCGAAGATATTTTGACCAAGCTTTTTTCATTGACAAAGTTTGTGTACTTTCAAAATAAGCTTGTTGTTGTTGAGAATGACTCTCTTTCTTAGAGGGTGTTGAAATTAGTGCAGCTTCAAGAGCCATTCTCTGGGAGGATGGCATAAGACCCTAGATGAGATATAGGGCCCCCAATACACTCATGGGGTTCTTGGTTTGGGACCAAGTAAGATAGAGCCATGGAAAAAGACCCTAGTTAGGTCCCCCAGTGTATTTATGGGGTTCTTGGTCAAGGACCAAGAAACAAGTCCCTAGATGTGTTCTAGGGCCTCTGGATGTGTTCCCGGGAATCCTTTCTTGGTGCTTAGATTGATCCTTGGATTTGTTCCTTGGTGGTTGATGATGTAAGTCCCTAGATGTGTCACTAGTATATAAGCGCAACATATCCATCATAGCACCACTAGTATACAAGGGGGTACCACCTACTAGTCTATTATTATTATTATAATAAATAATAGATCTTGGCAATCATTTGCGAGCAGTATTCATCGTTGCAATTTTAAGCGTCAACTCACCATATGTGAAAGATATCGCATTTTGATCGATTTCTCAAACAGGAAAAAATTCAATTGGTCAAAGTCAACAGGTCGTATTGTTGACGTCAGCAGTACGACAGGTGAGTTCAGCATGACATCATGATGATGTCAACAGGGACATGTGGCAACATGAGGAGGTGACATGTGTCACTCGGTTTTGGCATTTTTGGGTTGAATTGGACCAATACGAAAATGACATCTGGAATTATATAGACGTGACACGTGGCAGTCTATACATGATGTGGCCCAATGACAAGCTAACACGTGGAAGTACAAACGACAGGTGGATGTATGGATGTTGATGTGGCAGGGTGACTTGGCAGGTGACTTGGCAGTATGGACACTGACGTGGCACGACACATGGTTGTACAAGTGACGTGGAAGTTGAATATGCATGTTGATTGGGTTGTTGACTGTGTGTTGATTGTACTGTACAAGCCAATCACAGGGTGACACATTTCCCAATCAGAGGGTGCCACATGGAACCCCATATTTTTCCAATGTTGGCTAGGCCAAAAAATTTGTTTGATACTCCACCAATTTCAAAATCCAAACCTTTGTTCAATCCAAAGGTTTCAAAACTAACACCTGACCGACCGGGCTCCATTATGACTTGTCCAAACATATGGGAAAAATATGTTTTAAATTGAATTTTGGCGCGGTTTTAGGGCTCATCCCTGATCGAAGGGAGCCAACGCGAGGCCACTTGGAACCCCACGTGACCGAGGGCTAAGAACCAAGGGTAAACACCATGGATTGGGGGCTTATTGAGAGTTAAGGCCATGGCCACATGGGCCATACCCACATGACCAGGACCAGAGGATAAAGGGCCAACACGCCAACACTTAGCCAGGGACATATGGAAGTGCTCCATATGGCTAGGGGCCCAGAGGAAGGGGTATGCTCCCAAAAATTTTCCAAAATTGGGTTTTCAAACTATATGTTATGAATTTTTGAATTTTCTATGCTGTTTTTGGGAGATTTTGTCCATTTTGGGGGGTTTTGGAGCCCTATTTGATGCCATATCTTGGGAGGAAGTTGGGATAGGATCACCAACTCAAATCCTATATAAATCAAAGGTTTTTGATAGACCAAGAGGTTCAGAATTGAAGAATTATAATTATTTTGTGAAGCTTGAAGCCATTTTTATGTAGGGAAGCCATTGAGGAAGCGAACTTTGGAGGCCAATTTTGGGAGCTACACTCAACCTTTTTCAGTGTCGTCAATTGTGTTGGATTCTTGAGATATAGAAGAACACAAAAATACTATTTTTTAATCCTTTTGACACTTTTATGATGTACTTTTGAAGCATTGAAGAGAAATAAGAAATCCTCCCTCACTGAGACAAAGGCCTGGAGATGTAGGCAACCTTTCTGAACTCCATTAACAACCTTTATGTTATGGTTTGTTGTTATTTGTTCTTATATTATGATATACATTTCTTTATGACGACTTCTATAATCTCTCATTAATTTCTTCTTTTTTCCTGAATTCTTAATTGGTAATTGAACACATGATTAAAACTTAACCAAGTCTTTAAAGATCATTTTCGGATCAAGTGCTACTAGAGAAGGTTGGCATTTGGTTGTTTTATTTTGCATGATTACCAAGGAAAATCTAAGTCATGGTGAAGGAGAGATTGTAGAAGGGGATCCTGAGATTTGATCAATAAAGAGGACTTCTCAAAGTGAGGAGATGGAATCAGAAGAAGGAATGTCTCAGAATGAGATAGAGTTTTAAAACACTTTATTCGCCATGTTTGAGATGGTAAAGATTTTATATGAGGATTACTTGGAACAAAAGAGGCCTTTCCAAGGGGAATCGTAAAAAAAAAGACAAAATTGAAGAAGGAGAGGATCCTCCTAAATCTCCTCCTTCACCTCCTTCTTCTCCATCATATTCTTCTTCTTCAAGTACAAGTGAAACTTCTACCACAAGAAAACATTCCCATAAACATAAACATGATATGCCTTTACTTAAGCTTGATGTGAAATTTGAATTGCCCATGTATGATGGTGAACTCAATACTAAGAGACTTGATAATTGGGTCAGAAAGAAGGAATTTTATTGCATTATGCAACAAATCAAAGATGAGGCAACCCAAATCAAGTTGGCATCGCTTTGTCTTCCAGGCACAACACTCATCTAGTGGCAGAGTAAGTTGAAAAATGGCACACAGCAAGTTGGTAATGCATTTCCATCATGGAAAGATTTTGTTTTTGCACATAGAAAGTAATTTTATCCTTTGGGTTATAAAGAGAAGGATTTAATTGAATGGAAAAGTCTTAAACTATGAAATGGAAAAACGGTGCAAGAATACATAGATGAATTTCATAATATGGCATTAATGTTAAACATCCCATTACATACCCAAGAAACTCTTATGAAGTATATAGGAGGTTTTCTTGCACATATTTGTAACACTGTATTTATGTTTGGACTTACTAATCTTCATGAGGTTTCTATTCAAGCAACATACATTGAAGCAGGGAAAACATGAGTTGGTGTATCAGGGGAATCATCTTCAAGGAAAGAGGACAAAATAAAGGGGAATGGAAAGAAGAAAATTCAATGAAAAGAAAGGAAGATAATATCTCTTGCAAGCATTGCAAGAAAGAAGGGCACGATGATGACCATTGTTGGAAATTGCACCCAGAGAAGAGACCAAAGTGGTTCAAATAAAGGAAAGGGAGGAAAACAGTTGCAACAACAACACGACCAACATACTTGGGATATGATTAAGGTGATGAGACTAAAATCACAGCAGTTGCTTTGAAAGGTAAAATTGGTGATGGATATGATTCTAGAAGTAATTTGTTTTACATAAGGGTGATAATGAAACATGCTAAGATCGATACATTGATAGATAGTGGATATCAATCTAACTTGATTTCAGAGGAAGTGGTTAAACAATTGGGATTGACAACTAAGCTACATCATAAACCTTACTCACTTAAATGGATAAGCAACCATCATAAATTGCACATAACAAAGAAATGCACTTTAAAGTGTGCAATGTCATCAAAGTTTGTGGATGAGGTAACGTGTGATGTGGTGCCACTCAATGAATGCAGAATGGTCTTAGGAAACCCTTATTTCTATGATCACAAAGAAATCTTCTACAGGGAAAAGAATCAATATCACTTAACTAAAGAAGGAAATGAATATGTTGTACATGCTCATCACATAAAATCAAATCAATCTCTTCAAACAATGGAACAATTAAGGAAGGCAACTTATGCAAGAAACACACCTATAATTGTGCCAAGTAAAGAAATTGATCTTAAGCATGAACATGAGATGGTTGTAGAATGGAAGTTCAATCATACTTTGCTTCAAGATAATCTAATTTCGTGCAAGAAAATAAAACATATTAGTTCATTTGTAGTCATATTTATGATGTTATCGTTGCTAATGTTTTCAACATGGATGGTAGTGGATTCAGTAATATGTGAACGAGCTTAAGTGGCTAATAATATGCTCTCAGTTTTCATGGTTGTTTTGCAATTGATTATGATGAGACACGTGCACAAGACATAGTTTAAAGACAAAGGACAAGTGGGGTGTTAGAAAAAACAAGACCGCAGAGCAATAAAATAAAACAAATGCATAAATAAAACATAGAAGATACAAAATACAAGAGAGACACAGATTTACGTGGTTCACCTAGTGTGGGCTATGTCCACCAGAGAAATTGCCAGGTCCTTTCTTTATTATTATCCAGCAAAATGAAGGGATACAACCTATAGCAAAACCCGCTGTAACTTCCTCTTCTTTCTCTCACAGTCTCCTCTCTAAGAATACAATACTCGCCAACATACATAGTCGAAATACATTTCCCTCATAAAAGAGGGTTTCCTTCTAGGGAAAAAAACTCTAACATAATCTCTATCGTTAGATCTTCAACCTTATAATGAACGGTCCAGATTTAAAATGAAATTACAATATACTTTTACAAGGCAATTTTTGCTTCGGGGGCTTCGCCCCCGAACCCCCGCTGGGGGACTTCTTGCCCCCCCGGACCTTGCAGAGGGGGTACCCCCCCTCTGCACTCCCTCGCGTGTAAGAGTGTACATAATTCTGGGGTGTAAATATTTCATGGGGTATAAACACGACTGAAAGTAAAAGACCTCTAAATCAGGAAGATAATCAGGCTCCACAACCAACAATCTCCCACTTGGAGACTGATCTCAACAACTCCACCATTGTTGTATATGTTGGACTCTGA
>ML787217.1:13877-35399 GCA_009831015.1 Picea engelmannii | reverse complement strand
CTTATATTCTGATATGCATTTATTTATGATGGCTTCTATAATCTCTCATTAAGTTCTTCTTCTTTCCTTAATTCTTAATTGGTAATTGAACACATGCTTAAAAATTAACCAAGTCTTTAAAGATCATTTTCGGATCAAAGTGGGACCCATAAATGTAGGAGTATAATAAATTCAAATGAGAAAATTATCAATATTACTTGAATGACATAAATTCTCTAAGAAATTAAACATGGATGACTGGTTTCCTATTGGTTTCTCATTTATTAAAGACCACTTATCTCTTCATGTTTTCTTGTTTAAGGATGAGAGGAAAAATCCCCCATCATAATTTACATGCCTACTTGAGCATAAAATTGTTAATGATTGATGAAATCATATGTAATAAGTAATTTAGGAATTTCATTTATGCTTGTAACATTTTAAAATAAATTTCATTATCAAATTTACAAGCATGAATAAAGTCTAAGTTTTGGTTGTTTCTTTAGCATAACATCAACGTTTATTTCTTGTCTCACAATAATAACATTGATTTAGTTTTTTTATATTTTTTCGTTCTAGTACTACTGGTACAAAAACCAGTAGGTTCCTATACCAACAATACATAAATTTAAATATTTTTTGAGGGTACATTTTGCATGATATTTTCAGCAGTTCTCATCTTTAGCATACTTCATCTTTAGCATTCATTCAACAAGCACCAATTCCACATCGTCCTCTTTCAACTTGCAACAATTTCTATGTGCTAATAAGAGTTTGCATGAGTACATGCAAACCAACAGGCTTGGGGGAGAGAGAGAGACATAAGTAAATCTCAGTGGATGAACACTCATCATCCTCTCTCCTAGATCTCTAGTAGCTCTCAGTCTTGCTCGACATAATCTTCAGTTTTAGCTAGCATGTACTCCCATTCATCTTCCACTTCATCAACCTACAATGCACATGAAAGTGAAGGTAAATTTGACGTAAATTTGGTTTAAGACTCTTTGATTCATTAAACAATTTAATAAAACTTAATGATTAACCATTCCATACATGTTATCTTTTGTAAACCATATTCATTCATTCTTCATCTACAATTCATAATAAAATTCGTAATACTCTGATAAGGCCATAAGCATGAAAAGAAAAATATTGTGGTACATAAATCCAACACATCATATAGTGTCTTCTCCTTATATATCATAAATCATTCACATTAAAGGGATGAAGTCATTGTTGCCTAAAAACCACAAATAAACATTGGTCTTAAAAAAAAAATAGAGTATACAAACACCTAAGTCCATATTCATCTTGCCATACCATCCACCATCCCTTCATAGCCCATCTCTTGCTTGTCCTCAATTTTAATTGCTCTATTGTAAAATAAATTAAGTTAAAAAATGTGACAAGTTCAAATGAAAAATGGTGTTGCTTCATAAGAACCAACACCTGCACAAAGAAACAAAGTCATACAAATCAATGATTAAATAGAGTATATAAGAATTTTTTTTGCATGAGGACATGCAAACCAACAAGCGTGCAGGTGTTTTGAGCTCCAAATATGTCATATCTTCTACCATATAAAATCATCATTCACAAGCCATGTTATGTACTTACCGCATATTGAATAATCATTATATTACCAATTTTCATTAAAATGTATTAATTTTACCTTGTGGTTAATTATTAATGATTTATTGTATTTTGAATGATTAAATATGCTTTTAGCATGGTTTTGTCAATATTGGTTTACCAATGTGTTTGTCTCTCATAAACATGTTATAGTCAACTATCCAATACTCAATTTGGTTCTAAGAAGGTTCTACAGTATTCTGGTACCAACATCCTATAGAATTTTGGTACCAACTTGTGCCTCGATTTTTGTGCAGATGAAGGCAGATCTCAAAATTCTAAGATATGGGTTTTGTTCAGAAGATGGAAAATTGAGTAATGCATGGGAATTTTTTCAAAATTTGAATCATTTTGGAAGATATGGATGAATATCTAACTTGAATTTGCCCAAATCATTGTACAATTCAGATTTTGTGATTTTTTCCTAAATTATCAAATTCATTTTTCTGAGTTTGGGGGTTTGGTTTTATCCATTATTCCATGGATTTCATGTAAAAATAATCCTCATATGGCTGTGAGAGAGAGCCATTATCATTATGGGAATTCTTTTATAATGGAGATTAGGGTGTTATCATGACAATGCCAAGATTGTAAGAGACTTGTAATTTTCTGAATTTGATGAAATAAAAGAGTCGGCGTTCTTGTACATGGTGTAGATCATTCTTTAGTATTGTATATTTGTTCCACAGTGCATGACAAGTTTGGAGGGACCCCATCCTTTGGTATGCACTATTTATGTTTGTCTTTAGATTAGTATTTTACATTTCTATTTGTAGATTTCAATTCTAGATTTTGTTTTGATTTCATCTCACATAATTGGAATTTGATTTATGTAGATTAGTTTTTCTATTGTGACATGTTTAATTCAGTAAATTACTCATATTTGTACAACTATGTTTAAAACATATCATCATAATTTTCCAACTCCAGGTATTTTTTAAAATTGAATCTTGTTCCTACACTCAACAATCTTGCATCAACACACTCAGCATTCCTGCACCAACAATCTCATCATTCCTGCACTAGTGCACTTAGCATTCCTGCACCATCATACTCAACATTCCTACACCAGTGCATTCAACATTCCTCTATTTCACTTTGTTCCTGCACTACACTTCTTTCCTTCACTCTGTTCTTGCACTACATTCTATTTATGCACTATGTTCCTGCACTACATTATGTTCCTACACTACATTATGTTCCTGCACTGTACTTTGTTCCTGCACTCCATGTTTGATTTATGAGTTTTATTTCCTTCACTTCATGACTCATATCTACAACTTCACTTTCCATTATTGGGTGTATCTTTTTTAGGACAATTCATTTTTGTAGTTTGAATTTAGATTTCATTGCCTAATTTTTTTATTATGTTTTTCTTTAGCTAGTTTTCTTTAATTTGGTTTTCTAGTAGTTTAATCCCCTTTTATTTCCTACACTTGGTTTTATTTGTCGTAATTTGGTTCCTTGAATTTTAATTTCACATAGCTTCAATCACCAAATGACATATTAAGGGTCTAACTCATAAGATATGGCCTCCTCGTGATGGGATTCATCCCAAGGTGATTAGTTTATTTCATGTCAATTGAATTCATTCTCGCTTGCCTATTTCATTTATTGAATTAAAGAGTGGTTTGACAACAATAGGCTATCCTATGCTCCAATCCTACATTTTTTGTGCTTGCACCTCTAAGATTACGAGCCTCGGTTGATAATTTAATGTGGAAATTGATAATACATATATTTAGCCCCACACTCTTCCATGACCATTGGAGTTGTTCAAAAAAAAAAAAATTTTAACTCTCTTATGGCCATCAACAATTCTTCAACCTTTGATCTTTTTAACTCTCCTACAATCATTGAATCTCTTCAAAACTTCAATATTTTTTAATTGTCCATGGGAATTAAAGTTCGTCAAATTTATCTTCTTTTAACTCTCTCATGGTCATGATTACAGCTCTTTAAAATTAATCTTTTGAGCTCTCCCATAGTGATTGAAGTTCTTCAAAACGTGGATTTTTCAAACTCCCCCACAACTATTGAAGCTTTTCAAAACTTCAATCTTTTTAACTTTTCCATGGGCATCGAAGCTCTTCAAAAATTTGATTTTTTGAACTTCTTTGAATGCCTTTGGGGACCTCCATGATATCAAACTTGCAAATATCTCTGAAATCCTTTGGGGACATCTACGACATCAAAACTTTGATCTTGCATGAGACTGTTGGAGCTCTTGCAAACTTCCATATTTTGATTAAGCCCAAATTCCATTGGTTCCTTTATGAACTTCGACCTTTGAACATGCTTGAAAAACATTGGCCACCTTTCGATGAGTTAAAAATTTCACCTCTCGAAACAGTAATTATGATTTTTTCACACTTCACTCTCAAATGAGTCCAAAGAGTCATTCAAATGACCATTATCGCATGCATTTTGATCTCTACATTTGAAACTGTGATTCTTTCATGAGCCTACAATTTGAAGGGTCCTTGTAACCTGGATTTTTTCTCCAAATTCTGCTAACCTAGAATTGGTCCTTTGACATAATAACTTTCTATAGGAACATTTCACTTCTTACTCAATATATTTTAATTCTTATATCTCATCAATAAACTATAGGAAAATGTAAAATTTTCTACTCCATGGATTTAATCACCAACTCCTTAGAATCATACTAGATTCACTCCATAAACAAATTCAAAGGCTTAGTGTTGGACTAGCTTATTACCAACAACCATTACCTTATTTAATCATTTAACTTAACCAAATCAGAACAATGTTCATTGAGGATTTTTTTTCAATTAGTTGACTTGCAAACTATATATTTTATGTGATCACTTATATTTTTTCTCAATACAACTTCAATTTTGAAGTCGTTGTTCTAATACCACTTTGTAATGTAATCTAGATTAAGACATATTCCATGTAATCTGCATCTTTGAAAAAAATCTTTTAGATGATGAATATGTTTTCCTCTTATATTAGAATGAATGGTAAGATCATCTTAATATTCAACCATGAATCTCCGGATCGGGTCTTTGAAGGCATGGTCCATAACTCTCTGAAAGGTTTCTCTCGCATTTTTTAAGCCAAAGGGCATGCAGGCATAAGCATATGCCTCACAAGGTGTTACGAAAGTAGATTTTGATATGTCTTCTTCTGCAACCAACGCCTAATTGTATCCTAAAAATCCATCTAACATGGATATCAAAGATGAACCAGTGACTTGTTGAAGTAACATTTCTATGTTAGGAAGGGGATAATTATCTTTAAAGCGTTCCTTGTTCAAATCTCGAAAATCAACACACAAACAAATTTCTGCACTTTTCTTTCTTACGATAACAGGGTTCGACAACCATTCTAAATTCCTAATTGGGAATATTATTCCATATTTCCTCAATTTCTCCAATTCAATTTTCACCAAGGGTTTCAATTTTGGATTTATTATTCTCAACTTTTGTTTGAATGGCTTCGTCCCTTCCTTTAATGGTATGATATGCTCGAATATAGATTTATCATATGCTTTCAAATCATCGTAAGTCCATTTGAAAACATCAAATAATTTTTCGAACAATGAGGTATGTTGATTAATCTCTTCTTGTGTACAACTAAACCTAAGATTTACATATTTTGGGTATTATTCAATCCCAATATTTATCTTTTGAGTTTCTTGCACCTTTCTCATAGATGCTTCTTCCTTCAAATTTGGCATCCTCACTTGATCATATCTTGTGAATATAGGCTCAAAATTGATATATTTTTTAAGAATTGGTGTAGGATCATCAAGAATTTCATCTGTCTCAGCAAAACAATCAACCAACTATTCATCATTTTTGAATACTTGCAAATGATGTTGATTATCAGGAACTGATGGCCTGAAAATTCTCTTTACTTAAAAAGTATTCTGACTCTAAAAATCATCAAGATTAAACAAAGATGCAACAACTGTCAGTGAGTTTTCCTTTTGATTTCTTTCCCTGGGAACAAATGATATATTGAATGAGCTGAAGGAATACATCAATTCATTTACTCTTTTGGCATAGAGTATTAATCCCTCCTTTTTTATTTTATATTTCTTCCTGAGGCGATTTATAAAAAATTTAGAGTCACCAATTATGATTAAATGTTCAATCTTCATTTGGATTTCAAGATTCATTCCTTGTATTAATGCCTCATATTAATCCTCATTGTTTGTACAAGGAAATTCAATCATGATAACATGAGGATATATAACTGAATTGGGACTTTTGAACACAATTCCTACTCTGCTCCCTGAGCTGCAACAATCACCATCAAATGACATCCTCCAAAATCATTCAAAAGAATTTTTTACTTATTATTTCAAAATATATGTATTCTCTTGATCAAGCACAACATAGTTTCCTATACAAGAAAAACATAGTTTCCTATACCAGCATCAATATAATCTTGCATTAATTCAGTGTCTTTTTTCTTCAAAAAAAATGGTTTTCTTGACTCTCAAGGAACTCTACTCATTGTTCCATCTTTATTCAGAAACATCATGCAACTCCCATAATTCGTGGTATACCCTCCTATCAACGAAGACCAATCTCTTCCAAGAAATACTCCATAAGTTGGAGGAAGATCAATCACTATAATTGTGAACACAATTGTATTTGGGCAAGAATTATCCAAGCATAAAAATATGTAATTTCTCCATACACTGGGACCTTTCTTAAGTCAATGGCATATATACTCTCCCCAGTTTCATAATACTTGGTACAACTCATCCCAACTGCTTCCATTACCAATAATGGCATGATAGTGTTTGTTGCTTCAGTGTCAATCAAGAAATTATGAAGCACCACATAATGATTTTCTATTGTAATATAAAAAGGTGTGACTTTACCTTTTGGTATGAATGTTGATATATCCTGATTTTGCTCTAGATTTGATGCAACAACTTCAATTCTATGAATTGGATCATCTAAGATTTTAAGATTTTTTTCCCTCTGCTGTGGGATTTTGACAACTTCCATGAATGCTAGAGTGATTCTCAATTTTGTCAGATCATCAATCACATTATATGTTATTTGTGGAGGATTATTTGCTTGATTTACAATTGGTTTCTTCTTAGTTTCTTATGTTCCATTTGTTCTCATCTTTTCCTTTTCTTTCTCTACATTTTCTTTTGTTTTAAATTTATTTTTTGTGCTCTTGTTTGCACAACATTTTCTTGTGAGATATCAATTTATTCAGGCTCATCAAATATATACATGGATGACTTTCCTTCATTCATCAGTACAAATTCAATAATTTCTTCTTGAACAAAATCAACCTCTTGATTGTCAACTATTTCATCTTCAATAATTTCTTCTATATTATAACATTTGGATTTGGAACCCTAGGTGCCCTCTGTATGAATTCTTCATTTGAACCATCATTTCATATTATTTTTCCTTGAACATGATTTCTCCTCTATCCCTGAATAGGAATTCTTGGATTTAGAGTAAATTTTTCATTTCTTCTTAGTCTTGTCAATTCATTTTGCATCTATCTAATAGTTCGATTCATCTATGATATCTCCATCTTCTGTGTAATCTCTTGCATTGTTGTTGGATCATTTTTCACATTATAAATTAATCCTTTGATTATCCCTCCACCAACTCCTCGGTCTCTAGTATTTTGTTCTCTTTGATCTTAAACTTTCCTTGAAGTTGATGCTCCTTGATATACAATATTAATGGTATCCATTTGTCTTTGGACTTTTCCTAGAATGATATCATGATCTGCATTTGTCTCCAGCATAATTTCCTCCATTTCCATCACTTTATTCATTGCATCATTTAGATCTTCAATTTGTGCAACCCTAATGACAAAATTCACATTTAAGGGCATTGCATTTTGTAACACCCAAGTATGATTGGAGCATTTGGCCTCTGATTTTCTTGGATCTTATTAAACGTTCTTATAAATAGGAATTTTCTTTTGTTTGTTTGTTAATTTGTCTAGACCTTCTTGGCAACGGGATTAACCTTTGGCTTGAAAAACCGCGACTCAGGGGCATCTAACCCGTCAAAGTCACCCGAGGATCACACCCGGCCTAAGCCACACCAACCCTTAACATGGTTGGATTTTTTGTCCCCGCAGGTTTCGAACTGGTCACTTTTCAACACAGAGTGGCTTAACAACACACTCAGTCACCGACTGTCCTACACCTCAAGGAAGAAAAAAATAGGAAATTTAAATCTCATATCCTTCCACCTTTTTTCAAACGGATTTGGGTGAATTGCATGAGTAGAGTATGATATGCTACTAGAGTAGCATACATGGTAAAAAATGTATTTTCTAAATCATCAAAGGTAGAAATTGATCTTGCAGGAAGGGACATATACCATTCATAGGCTTGGCTTATCGATGTTTGAAGAAACGATCTGACCACTACATTGTCGTGATTCACCAAATGAATTTCTCATATGCTCAAAATATTTTCCATATGTTTCTTTTGATCAACCAATCCATCTACTGGAAATGTTGGCAATGCTCCTTGTGGGAGGGTTGGCAACTTATTTTGTTCACTGTAAATATTTAGAGGGCTATTTCTAACCCTTCTCTAAGGAATTATTTTCCTTTATCTTTTCCTTTCTTCATGATTCTCAAGGTTTTCATTTCTTTCTTCTCTTTCAGCCATGATTGGATCTTTTTCCCTTTTGATGGTGAAACTTTCTCCAATTTCTTGAAGTTTTTAACTTTTACTCCTTGTTATTGCTCCTTTGTATGTTTCCATCTTCAATTTCTATCATGTCTTCTCTATCTTCTTGCATTTATCTTTCTTCTTCATGAGCAAGAGTCTCCCTCTTATATCTTCTTTGCAAAAATGCACCTCTTCCTCAAGGGTCTTGTTGATGTTTAAATCAATTAATATCGAAACAACAACCTCATGAGGATTAAAGATCCCCCTTCATTTTTATAGAGGTGGTACTCCTCTTTGACTTCTTTAAATATTTATCTTTGAAGATCTTAGGACAAAAATATTAAAATGAGAGAGTACTAAAAAGAAAAATCCAAATATTTATCATTCAAATAAGTAGAAAAGAAGGGAGCGATCATAAATCAATTATATTCTCCTTAGGATAAACAAAACATAATTGGATGAATTATGAAAGAAAAAGAGAAAGGAAGACGGATGTGATCAATTTGCGCTTACTATGATGGAATATCTCGCTCAATTTTGGGTCATTGTTGCTCTTATATTCTTTCTAGTGATAGTTTCTAGACATGTACCAACTGCTTCTATTTCATCTCCAGTAATCTTGATCAACGTTGAATTTAACCAATTTTCAATATATTTACGCATTTGAGAAAAAACTATCACTTGTTTGACCCTTATGTCTAACATTGTACTTTCTAATTCTCTATAATCGATTGAAAGTTCTTGTAATGTAAACTCAATATATTCATTTTTATTTACATATTCTACAAGCCAACTTTCAATTTCTTGCTCTGTGTAATCGGTTGTACTGTTGAACTTGTCTGCTGATATACCTTTTAATATTTGTACATGTTCTTCAAATTGTTGCCTTATCAAGAGAATTCTATTTGAAATAAGTTTGGAATCGTGTACTTCACCAATACTTCCTGCAAGGTCTGATCCCATTATCTTGGAATAATCTTCACTCTTTTTTACAGTTAGGATATCCAAATCATCCAATAATTCTTTTACTGTATTAATTATTTTCATCTACCACGACTTCAGTTGTTTTATGTGGGTAGGGGAAGGAAAATATTCCTTTTATTTTTATTTATTTCATTCCTAAAACCTTTAAACTAAATGTAATAATTGCATCCTTATAAAAACGTTCGCCATTTCTTAAGTCATCTTGTAAATATTCTTTGAAATTTTGAATTCTAGAACCAAGGGAGACAAAGATACTTGTTAAATCCCATGTCTCCAAATTCAGAGACATCTCTCCAATGTAGCACCTAATTTCAACAAGTAAACTTGATGTTCCCTTCAATTTTAGACTCGATTTTGGGGTTTTATCACAATTCTACCAGGGTTGGACCACTGAAATTGGGATAGAAAATATAGGGAGTGGAATCAAAGTATGTTGTAATTCCTTAACCCTTTCCTTAAGCATCATATTTTCTTCCTCCATGTCATCCACTGACACTTCTAGGGCATAAAGTGTAGCTTTGTGAATTCTGGTGATTCTGGAAGGAAGTACACCTTTGAAATCAAATTCTAATTTAGATTTATCTTATTCTTTGAATGTGTTTTCTTTAAAATTATTTTTTTAGAGCTTCTGTCAAATAGGGCATTATGTACTGTGAAAGATGCATCTTTTGAAAAGGTTTGTTCTTCATTTTCAATCCTGGTTTGAACTTCCCTACTTTCTTGGAGTCTCTTTTCATCATCTAGGAACTCAATATATTCAATATTAATATCCATATCCATATATTGAATCTCAATTTCTCTTTTAGGTGTGATTTTTTATTCCTACTGCTGAGAAACTTGCCTTTTTCTTTTCACCTGAAGTTTATGATATTTCACCAATCTTCCTCTCAGAGGATTTTGGTCACCTCCATCATCAGAATTATTGGTAGAAGATTTCTTTTTTTGTGGTGTTACTGGCTGAGAAATTTTCTTTGGTAGGTTTGTTTTTTGTAATACATTTGGTGAATGAGTACTTCTTTGAGTTGTAACTTTTCCTCTCTATTTATGTTTATTTGTAGTACTCACAATAGTTTCAATATATTTTTTTTTCCTTTCGCCAACTACTGTTGGTGGGTCTTGACTATCTCCCTCTTCTTCTTCAAACAAGAATGTATTAGCAAGTGAAGTATTGTATCCATCAAACATCATGTGGTCCATGAAAACATGATTCGGTTCAAAATGCTTAAGAAAATTTCAAGTTGTATTGATCGAATTGAATTGTGAATTCATCAATTTTAGAAATACCTCTTAATAAAAATTTCCCAATTCTCCATGGCATTGGAATACACTACTTTTTCATTTTCTCGTGGAATAAATCTACCCAGAATCTGTATTGTCTGACAACCTCTATGAAAAAAATTCTATCTGAAACATAATAAGGGATATAAAATGGCTTCTCAGGAGAAAGATATTTCTTACCATAGTATAATGCTCCATTTTCTCATAACTCCCCTTTTTATCTAGGAATTTTGATGCCTCAAGGGATAATATAGATTGTTTTGGACCAAATATGAGTTTCTTGAAAAAAAAAATGAATCTATTATAAAATTCTCCAAGGATAAAGTAGTCATTTGTCTCTATAGGGCTTCGTAAAACATTGGCACTGGATCAATTTTACAGTCAACCCTCTCTCTGATACTTAGACCTTTAAAAACATAACAGTAGGTGATAGAAAATATCAAGTATGAAGACATGTAGAATCTTTTATTTTCCTTGAAATTTGTTGATTGTGAGGAAATTCATATAGAAATAATCTTCTCCCAATTGAAAATACCTTCTCATGAATTGTAAAATATAAAATGTAAAGAGATAACCAAGTATTTTTCATTGTTGATTCCTGACCTGTAACTCAGGAAGAGACTTGCCAATTATTTATAAGGATTTTTAAGTGAAATGACCTGAACATTCGATAATTCCTTCGACATCATGGCACGATATTCAACGTATTCCCACAAAATTTCAAGTCCAAAAGTTCTTTCCTTAAGGAATTGTCTAGATTTATCCCCTTTGAATGTGATGGTTGGATCAAGGAGCTTCACCATCTTTCTAAAAACTGATGGCAACAAGGAAACAAGATATTCCACTTAAAGTTGAATCACTCTTTGATTATGTTCATACTTATTGACACACCAAGAAACAATTTCCCTAGAGTTAAAAAACTCTATTATGCACCCTGTTGAAGAAATACATGATGTACAAACAATATTTCCATTCCTTTTTTGTAGTGGCAACAAAGAGTAATACCAGTAAGACCTCAACCACTAGAACCCTTGGTCCTCTCGCCCAAATAATTTCAAAGTATCCCCATAAAAGTGTTCTCTTCGTTTCACTGCCCTGTTGTTTGGAAGTTGGTGGAATTTTGTATATTCAATTAGAAACATTAACTTCAAAGTAAATAATATTTTGATAATATAACCCACAACTCCCTTTTCAATGGAATAATTAATGTGGATTGAATGAAGGCTTCCATCGAGAAGTCTGCCATTAATAATGACCTTTTCAAAAATTAATCAAATATTATCCTCTGTAAGATTAGCATTAAATAGAGTCTTGGAGAAAGTGAAAAGTAATGTATGTAATATGATGGAGGATCGTATGTAGATATCAAGAAATGAAGGAAAAAACATGAACCTGCCAACCCGCAAACCCGTGGTGATATTAAAAATCGATTAAGTATTGATCTATCAATAGATTTGAGAGTCGTTCAGACTCATATAACATAAGAAAATGAAATGGGGAAACATTAACCTATTAGTCCTTCAAGCCGCGAACCTGCCATGCTAAGAAACTTTGAAAATATTCTAAGTGCAAAATGAGGGTCACAAAACAATAAGTTGCATTTTGATGACCGCAAAAGAGCAAACTTGAATGAGAATGATGATACCAACCCACAAACCCTCTATTATGGGAGAACTTAAGAAAATTACAAGTGTATCATCATTCTCACTGTCCTTCATTTCATTTCATTTCATCACTCTCTATTATGGGAGAACTTAAGAAAATTACAAGTGTATCATCATTCTCATTTTGTCACCAACCCACGAATGGTGCAATATGGACACGACAAAGAATTAAAAGTATATTTTTTGTAACACAGAACTTGATGAGGAAGGTTATGAACCCACCATGGATTGAAAAATTTCTAAGTAAAGAAAAGGTAAAATCAAAACATTTGAGCTTATGTATAGGTCAACAGGTCCTTATTTTATCCTTATACTCCTCGATTTATTTCATCATGTTCATTAAGTTTTTCTTGGATGCCTATGTGAAAGTTTCTCTGACTGAAGTGATCACCAGGAGATCATCTATAATATTATCCACTACAACTTTCTCCATTTTAACCAAGAGTGGGGCCACTCCAGCAAGAAGTAACCCTTTTATTTTCTGTTGTATGATTTTTCTTGACTCTTTGTTAAATCTAAAAGAGTTTAGGTTGGCTACCTTTCGATCTTTTGACAGTGTGTATGCCCCCAACCAACACTCTCCCAATGGGAAATTTCCTTCGGTCCGAGGAATATCTGAGGATGATCTTGGGATATTAGTGTCCATAGGGTATAATCTTTTTTCCTCTTATTTTTTTATGTTCATCTCTGTTATCCCCTACCCTAGGGATAACTAAGGAGATGGCATGTCAAGGCCCACAAGTCATATACATGGAGTACCGAGAGTCGTATGACTTGAGCATGGCCCCGAAGGGACCCTCTTTTCTTCAGTGCAACCCATTTATCAACCCATTTATTTACCAACCTGGTCCTAAAGTAGTAGTAAGTCCTTCTCCATGAGGTAATGAGTCCAGGTATCATGGTATGTGTCACTTTGATGTTTGAAGAACTTAAATATGTTGCATTGAATTATCCTTCATTTCATAATGTTAGCTTGAAAATTATGCTCTTTTACTTGTTCATACTTGGAATAGTGACATGGTTCCCTAGTAAGTTGATCTCCCTTTAGGATGGGTTGCCACTAGGTGTGTTTTTGAAAGGTCATCGTTTGTTCCCTCCATACTTACCACTTTTCATACTTATTCTTCTCATCTCCCCCTGCCTTTTTTTGGGCATTGGGATTGGCCATGCTAGGAAGGATTGTACCTTTCCTTGTGGGAAGAAGGGGATAAAGGCCCAAAGGGTAAAAGTAGCTAGCAAGAGTTAAAATCAAAATTGGAACATTTGAGATGATTTTCCCAGGGATTCCCGAGAAAGAAGTAAAAACATTCTTAGTAAGAAAATGGAACCCATAAGATAAATAAACACTCAAGGTAGATAGGAGGTCTAATAACAAGCCGACCTATTATGAACATGGGCATGTAGCAATATAACACTACCACCTATTTGGTCACCAAACCAGGGTAGTGGCTCTTAGTGGCATAGCTAAGAGAAAGGGGGTCTCGTCATGAGCCAACCTTATCTTCTCCATGACATGTTTGTGGATAACGTTATCACCTCTACTCATCAAGCCAAGACAGTTTCCCTCAACTATTCCCTTGAAGTACAAAATAAAAAGATCAAAAGAAATGAAGCTAAGAGTAAAAGGAAATGAATGGGCTAGGAAATAATAAAATATATGACAAGGTGAAGCTCACCCTCTACAAAGACACCCACATGTAAGACTTACATTTCCCTGTTATCACTGCACCCCATTCCCAAACACTTACCCCATGCCACCTCATACACTTACATGACCTGGATTGGCTCCCACCTGGTAAACACCTCAAACTTAAGAAAGGTTAGCCCAATAGGACGCCCTGAGACCTTCTCCAAACCTAAATTGTCAAATTACACAACGTCTTTGAGAATTTGTCTGGGTTAAGGGGGGTTTGATGCACATGTTTGGGTAATTTAATTATTGGATGTGATTTACATGTTATGATCCATGTGACTCATGAACCCCTAGAGGAATACTTGTTGTTTCTACATGACCTTTCTTGATGGACAAGTACACGTGAGCGAATGATTAGCTCGGATCTTCATGGGTGCTTAAATCCCACAAATGGATGTTGTAACCCCGTCTAGGGGCTAGAAGACATCATAGATTTTCACCAAGAAGAAAGAAGGACGTTTCCTTTGGACGCACCCTGCCATACCTAGACCCATGGGGATCTTTCTCTTCCACGTGGACATTGGCCCTAGAAGGCCCATGGCGTCACCATCATGACCTTGGATGTCATCCATATCTAGGGTTTCCATTTTGGAGGAATTTATGAGCCTAGTGGCACATGTGTGCTTAATCTAGGGCCTTTGGAGGCCAAGTGCCCTACCTTTCAAGCCCAACATTCCACCTTAGGGACTCAATGTCACCCTAGAAGGGCATGAAGTCACCCTTGGAGATGTTTTTAGATGTTAATTAATTTTATTTATGTCAAAATTATATTTTAATGTAAATTTGCCAGGAAAGCCTTATTTTTGACCTAAAATTAATTAAAGGTCAATGTTTTGTATAAATAGAGAGAAAGTACTCTCATTTTATCATCATAACTCCCCACACAAGAGGAAGAGGACTGAAAATTGCACCCTATTTGGGAGTTCTTGGCTGAAATGGTGAGGAACACTTGTCTTGGAGGCTAAATTTTGCAACTTGGATAATTTTTGGTGAAGTTACTTGGCAATCTAGGGTTTTATTGCTTGATTATTCTTGGTGAAGTAAGTAAATCTGCAATTGCCATTTCATTTTGAATGGTTATGGTATATTTTATTATTCATGTTAAATATTATGAAATTGCTTTCTTGAAAAACCCTAGGAGTAAAGGACTTGAGGTGATACTTCTTTGATCTTCATTTTCTAGACTTTACTAAAGTGATTTGACCTAAACAAACTTATAAAGCCCTAAAGTGCTATCACTTTAGAAGTCATTTCCTAGCTGTTTTTTCTCTTAAAAGTTTTCAATAGTCTAAGGAGAAGGAAGGCGCTAGGGCCTAGAAGTGCCTACCCTCTAGTAGCTCACCTCCCTAGAATTTTAGATCCTAGAAGACTTAAGGTTCTACTCTTCTAAGATCCATTCTTTACTTAGACAAGTATAATCATTGTTCTTACTACTTCCAAGTGAAATACGCCACTTGTTGACTCCATTACCCCCACAAAGGAACTAGTCTTCACATCTTCCCTCTTTGATAAATCATCAACCTT
This sequence comes from Picea engelmannii, assembly GCA_009831015.1. Lineage (NCBI taxonomy): Eukaryota > Viridiplantae > Streptophyta > Pinopsida > Pinales > Pinaceae > Picea > Picea engelmannii. The sequence goes on along the minus strand of ML787217.1, from coordinate 19,996 downwards.
AAAAATCAACTTCTACTTGCTACCCTACTAACTAAAACTAACCCTAACTTAGCCTAGATTACTTGTATATTTGTTGTTGTTATAAAAGATTGGTACAACCATCTAACTGCAGAAATTTTTCTGCAAAACTAACCTTTTATGCTAGTTAGACACTTCATAAATTGCATGTGACAATTGATTATCATTTTTCCTATTAAAAGATAACTTTTAATTGTGTTTTCAAGCAATTATGAGGCATATTTCTTGCAATTGTTATAAAATACTTATTTTTTTTGTAAACTTTCATATTTCTGCAATTTTATATCATCCAACTTATATTTCAAAGGTTCATTGTCTTATTGAAGCACTGACATCATTTTGTACTTGAAAATTACCACATTTTTGTCTTGTTCTGGGTAGGTACACTTCATCCATTACTTTTGCTTCATCTCTTAAAGACATAAAAACCTTTTAACTTGAGTGACCAGTGAGAGGGGGGTAGTCTTGCATCCTTGTCTTAGTTTCATCACCCCTTTAGGTCACTAGGGATGTCCCCCTTGGGGTAATCTCAACATACTCCTAAACAAAAAGGGCTTTCCTATTAAGGTGGTAGTGATAGGTCACCCCCTTATTACGCCAATCTTGCCTCACTTTCCTTGGGATTTGGGCAAATACAAATTGTGCGATAACAATCTCTTCTCTTTTGTGCTTCTTGTTCAACCTCCATGTTGGGAGATACCTCTCCTTATGAAAATTACCTCATCATATGTTTCCACTCTTTGGTGGATATATTCCTCTTCCCAATATTGTGATTCATACCTCCACCTATATTCACAATTTTGGCAATGTGCATTGACGATTTTCAGGGTGTCATGCTTGTGAAACCTTTCTTTATCGAAGTGAAAAGAGGCTAAGGTTTCCACTTATTCTTGGGACTCTTTAATATTCTTTAAAGAATAGGAACCAACCCAGAGTGCCAGAGGTGGACAGATCATTTTCTTTTCCCTGTTCAAAGTTTCACCTACCCCATGTATCATGGTATAGTATATTATCTCATGTAAACATTGGTGGCCACACAAACTATGATATTTGTGCCATATTTGAGTATGTTGATGATTACAGCTGCGTGAGACATCCTCCAGGACACAAACCTAAGAGAGAGCCCCTGAGATGGGTGTGTGGTTCCTATCTGAGACAGAGTTGGAATGTAGTGATGGCCTTCTCCTTACAGAGATTTGATAAGAACTCCAGATGATTCACCTGTGTAACACAATGAGAAAGGAGATTTTCTGAGTTGTACGTGCATGTGGCTGAGTACAAGGTGAACGTGTGAATTCCCATGATATGGGAAAATAGTTATGAGATAGAGATGAAAACGTTGTATTAGCCTCCTCTGAGGATAGAGTTGAGATGATGAACTCCAAATGAATCTCATGTGTAATGCAGTGGGAAAGAAGATATGTTGAGTTGGACATGCATGTGGATGAGCACAAGTGCACATGATCCTAGTGGTTGAGCACTAGTGAGCATGGTTCTCCCGTCAGACATAGTGAGATAGAGATATGGACATCCCTATGAATGTGCCCCTAGTGGTTGAGCACTAGTGGGTGTATGAGATCCATTGCTATATTTTTCAAGATTTATACTTACCTGTAACCCTAATTGTAATGTAAAGGGTATACGTCAGCCCCACCTTAATGTAATAGATAATTAATGTAAAAGATAATTAATCTGATTATTATTAATTATATTGTGAGTTATAGAGGTCGGCCATGTTGTGCCAATAGACACTTTTGTTGACAAGTCCAGTCTAATATAAGTAAAGGTAAATTCCCCATTGAGGAATCATATCTCAAGTGTGAGTTTGGAAATTTTAGCAAGTACATCTTCTTGGGAAAAGTGTGCATCTCTCTTGGGTGCTAGTATTCTAGGGTTTGTGAGCACCCTTTTGTGTGCTAGGTTTTCTTGGTGGTGGAGGTATTTCTCTTGAAGAATATATAAATGGATTGGTTGGGTTTTCTTCCCTTGTTGAGAAGGGTTTCCCAGGATACTTCTTGTGTACTCGTGCATGGTGTTTCTTCTTGTGATCTTGGTTGCTACAACAAATTGTATATGGTTTAAGTAAAATGCTAAAATGGAATGAACTTCATGCTTAATCCTAGCTTATAGAAAAATCAACAGAGTAGGTACTTGTATACAACTCTACCTATAATGACCTAGGATTTATCTGACATTCATGGCACAGGTGCGCATAACAATAGTTGAAATACGGGAATCATAAAATTGTCACAAATCTGCTAATACTAAGAATGATATTTATGTTCCCAAATAATCTTGCAATAAACATGGATGGGATGGTCATTTTTCTACCATGCCCAACTCATCTCTAGGTATGCATGAACCAAGCACATCATATCCAATATATATGAGTCCATGTGAAAACTGAGATATTTCCCAGGGGCCATATGCTTTGAAACTAAAATTTCTTCTGTCAACGTTGAAGAAACAATATCATCCCGGTTGAATGAGGATCTAGAAGTGGTGATGTAATGAATGAGAGGTGCTCATGATACTTTAAATTTTTGTGCATCTGGATCTCTATAAGTTCTACATATCGTGGTTGTCATGTACTAGTGTGGAATCTTGAAAAACTTGTAGGGTAGTCTTCTGAATTCCTAATACAAAAAATTTTATTTATCACCCACCAAATTTTCATGAGGTCCCTAGGTTTGTGAGGGAGTCCCTTTACTAATTCATCGTCAAATGTCAACTCTCCCTTGGCTAATTGATAGAAAGTAGTGATTACCAAAGGATGGAAAGAAGCAACTAGTTTTCCCTATGCATTGATTACCAGTCTATCATATATGTGAGTGTGCTTAACAATCCAAGAGATGGCTTCTACACAAGGAAAAACTTCTACATGAGTTTCTATCTCATGCAACATGGATATTTTGATATCCCTATATATCTTGAGGTCAATTTCATTCTCCAACTGTTAGGGGGAATTATGGTTTTTGAACATTTGATGGACCTCTCCCCATTTGAAAGATGTGTCTTTTTCAATGATGCATTGTGTATCATTATATACTAGTCATGGGGTGTAGATATCAACATTTTCTTCTTCTCTACTAGATGAGACCTCAATAATAAGTGTTTATCAGGTTTCTATACCCTCCTTTTGTATGTAGGCATGATTGAACCTGGAAAAAAAACACATTTTCTTGTAGAAAAATAATTCTACCATCAGTTCATACAAACTAAGGTGAAAAGCATAGAAAATTCTTGCAAACCCCTTTTTTCATAAAATCCATAAATCCATAGACCCATGAGATGAAAATAATTATGGTTGAATCTCTAGGAATAAAATCATTCATTGCTTTGACACTAAAGAATTTATATTCATTCAAAGGTAAGGGCTTGAAACCCATGTGGTTATAGCTGAAAGGGGGTGTTTGGTTCATAATATCTACCTATGAGTGGAATCGAGAGCCAATAATACAATCCATGTGTCACTGAGAGTGAGGATACCGAACTAAGAGATAATTTACCTAGAAATAACTTATAGTCCTTTGAGGTAGACATCGTAGACTAGTTATTATCCATGACAACCATTGCACATAGTGACCAATTCGTCCATGGGGACAGTAATCGTGATTTACAACATTTTGGCTAAATGTAAAATAACAAGTTGAGTCCATCATCCAACAACAAAAAATACTCGTGAAATCATTCGAGGGAAAGAAAACCATGGGGGGGAATCCCTAGTGATACTTTGGATCCTTAAAACTATGGAGAATGGATTGGCACAGAGAAGAAAGAGGTGTGGGATGTTTCCCCCCTTTTTTATTTTAAAACATAACTTAGGTGATCTTAATAGTGAAAATGAGCATTACAAGATGCTTTTGTGTTGGACAATACTTCTAATGGTGGTCACTCTTGAGTGATTAGTTTCCATGCTATATATGACAATATCCACATAATTGAAAAGGACGGGAGTTATGGGGAGTGTACCTTGATCTCATGAGCTACAATTGAATGACATTTTCCAAGTGATTGATGACTTGGGAGATGTTGTGGTCCTGTCGATCCCAACATATCCCAACGTATGAATGTTGAAGCTTTGATGTGTCAATGGAATACAAGAATATTTCAATGACGTATCAGCTAAAAAATAGGATATCGTGTTGGCGGATTAGTTGAAAACAAGAATCCTTCATCAATATGTCAGCAAGGTGAAAAGATTATAAAAGATAGAAACATTCAAATTTCTCTAACGTTGGAAGAAAACTCAAGGAACTTCGAAGTGACAAATACATCAACACAAAATGTAATTTCCTTGTCGATGCACCATGTGTTGGTGATTTAAGATGATTTTTTGTTGGTGTTTCAACAGGTAAAGTGGATCACCCGCTGATACGCTATGTGTCAAGGAGAAATGTGGATCCTTCGTTGTTAGGGTCTGATCCTAACCCCTCTCCATGGGTCACTAATTAGTAGGATATGTTTTCTATGCAATAAAGGTCGACATTAGTTAACAAGGCCTAAAAAATAAAGGAGAATAAGTCAATGAAAGAAGACCTAATAGAATCTTCCATTTCTAGAAAGATCTTCCTATAAAAGTTTCCTTAGAAGGTAGAATTAGTATAAATAAGAGTAGGAGGCATTGGATATTCTTTTCTTGGATATTATTTTAATAGAGTTATGATCTATTGGAGGTTTCCCCCTCTAAGAGGCAAGTGAACATTGCTATCATTAATAAAGGTGCTCTTTCTGGTGTTATTTTGGCATTATTATGATATTGTTCTGGATATATCATTGTTTTTTTCCATTGCTTGCTAAATATTTCTGTTTTGCATACTATATTATATCTGGAATATTGCAAGTGGTATCAGAGCTCTTTCCAGGGAAAGACTTGTGGGGTAAATTTTTTTCAGGGTAGAGACATATTCCGACGTCTTTAATCTATAGAGATATGTCGTTATGCGCATAAACCCGTGACTAGGGAGTCATACACGCAGGAAATACAAGTGATTTTTAAGCACACATTTGTTGGCCACCCTTGTAACCCTTCGAGTGGTAGCACATCAAAAAACACATGCATATGGATCGGCCTGGATCTCCTGAATCCCTTCATAGATAAACCAATCAGACACCTAACTACTATAGTGCCACGGAGAACAACACTCAGGAAGATACTCTCTAGTACATGGGTAGTCGGGTAGTACGACTAAGGAAACAATATATCCTCTTTAGTTGGTGCCCTGAGATATTGGGTTGAGTACTATTGTTGGACCTCACATGTATATAAGAGAGCTATAGAACATGCAAACCTTTGTTTGTAGAACCTTGAATACCATAACCCTTGGGACGAAAACATAAACTGAATAGACAAGATCTAATCTAGTGCAACTGTGTCTCCTGCATTCTGGTTGTGAAATTCTTACACATTTCTTCATGTTGAACATTTGGCCATTTTGTCACTGCAATATTATTAATCTCAGAATATAACTCTGTAGGAGTAAAAAAAAAATGTATGGGTCCTCTCAACACCCTTATTTTTAACCTAGTCCATTGCATTCCTCTCTTCATTCTGATCAAAGTGGTACCCTTCACTTTTAAGCCTTTTTTTCTCTCCGTGGTCCCACCCCTGTCTGAGACACACTTATTTGACACATCCCATTGGACTCATCTCTTTCTCCTGATCACCCTAGCACATCTCACTTTTTGTGGCCTCGATTGTTGTCCCACCACCTCATCTACTACCTAAGTCGCTACCATGCCAACCACCCGATATCAGACCCAAGAATATTGGGATACTAGGATATCCAACTTAGAATCTCAAATGGACTCCATCCCGACTACCATACAAACCACAATCATAGCCTCCCTCCCTGTAGTAATCCAAGCAGCCATCTGTGAACCCATGCAACCATTCAAAAAAGTTAAGCAGGTAGAACCCAATGCAGAGGACCCTCATCATTCCCATTATGAGCATACTCATTCCTCCCACTCCCCTTGGGGTTCTCCACACTCTTGGAATAAGGTGCTCAAAATCGACATGCATAAATTTGATGGATCCAACCTAGCAGAGTGGGTCTCTCAAATGGAACAATACTTCTCCCTCCATAATATTCAGGATG
>ML787217.1:0-13777 GCA_009831015.1 Picea engelmannii | reverse complement strand
AAGATATAGAAGAGTCAGTATTACCAGTACATAAATACAATGTACCTACCTTCTCTCCTTTCGCTATCACCAATGATCCTTTGATGACCTTCCACGTCTTATCTGTAAATATGGATATACAACCTTCACTTGCCAACTTCCCTTTTGAAATTAGATTTTTCCTTAAATTTGGAATATGTCTTACCTCTTTCAACAACCATTGGTTTCCATTGCGTTGCTTTATTTTTACCTTTCCCATTCCAACAATTTTGCATGGTGCATCATCACCCAAATGAACCTGTCCAAAATCACCTTGAACATAATCTAGAAAATGTTTCCTATGGGGTGTGGCATGAAATGAAGCCCCTGAATCTACTACCCAAGACTTAGAAATATTATCTACAGAAAGAATCAAAGCATCTTGTAACACATCACCTATTACATTTGCTTCCTGATTTCTCTCCTACTGTCCATCTCTTTGTTTATTTGGAGCTCTGCAGCCTTTCTTCAGATGTCCTTTCTTCCCACAATTCCAACACTCTATATTTCCAAGTCTACATTTGGATCTTCCCTTCCTAGAATTCCCACGGTTCCCTGAGCCCTTTCCTCTATCCTTTTGTCTTCCCCTGTTCTCCATGTTCAACGCATTACCTGATGTCTCACATGTGATTTTCCATCGCATTTCCTCACTAAGGATAACACCAACAACATCATAAAATTTTAAATTATTTGAACCAGAGACAGAGTTACTTACAGCCATTGCCAAGCCATTCCAGCTTTCTGGCAATGAGCACAAGATTAGAAGAGCCCTAACCTCATCATCAAAGTCCACTTTTACAGAACTTAGTTGATTAGTAACCGTATTAAATTCATTTAAATGATCTGCAACAGACCCACCTTCGACATCTTCATATTAAATAATCTCTTCATTAGAAATACCTTATTGGATGTCGAGGGTTTTTCATACAATTTGGCCAACGCGTCCATCAAACCATTCATTGTCTTTTCTTTCGAGATATTGAAAGCCACCGACGCTGCCAGGCTCAGCCGTATCATTCCTAGAGCCTTTCTGTCAAAAATCTCTCATTCTTCGTCCTTCATGGAAGACGGCTTCTTTGCTACTCTGCTCAATGGTAGGAATAGATCCTTCTGATATAAATAATCTTCCATATGCATCTTCCATAACTGGTAGTTTTGGCCATTAAATTTCTCGACCCTAAACTTTCCATGTTCTGACATTGCTCCCACTCGAACTAGGAACCCTCTTTTCCTGCGAGTTACCTTACGCTCTGATACCAGTTGTTAGAAAAAATAGGACCGCGAAGAAATAAAATAAAACAAATGTGGAAATAAAACACAGAAGATACACAATACAAGAGAGACACAGATTTACGTGGTTCACCCAGTGTGGGCTACGTCCACCAGAGAAATTGCCAGGTCCTTTCTTTATTATTATCTAGCAAAATGAAGGGATACAACCTACAGCAAAACCCATTGTAACTTCCTCTTCTTTCTCTCACAATCTCCTCTCTCAGAATACAATACTCGCCAACATACATAGCCACAATACATTTCCCTCATAAAAGAGGGTTGCCTTCTAGGGAAAAAAACCCTAACATAATCTCTATCATTAGATTTGCAACCTTATAATGAACGATCCAGATTTACAATGAAATTACAATATACTTTTACAAGGAAATTTTTGCTTCGGGGGCTTTGCCCCCTAACCCCCGCTTGCCCCCAGACCTCTAAAACACGGTTGAAAGTAAAGGACCTCTAAATCAAGAAGATAATCAGGCTCCACAACCAACATGGGGTGGCCTATCCTACACTTGATGACTGGTTAATACCCTTTTAGAAGACCAAAAGGTCTTAGTGGGGAGGCATGATCCAAAATGGATCTAGGAAGGCCTAAAAGTACAAGTTCTCGGAATCATACAAAACCATCACCATTACGTCGGGCTCATCGCACTGATTTCGACCATATAATGTGTTCCGTAAATGGACAATGTATGTGAAAGATATCGCATTCTGATCGATTTCCCAAACATGCAAAAAGTCAACTAGTCAAAGTCAACATGGCGTACTGCTGATGTCAATAGTACGACGGGTAACATCAACATGATGCCATGATGATGTCAGTAGGGACACATGGTAGCACAAGGAGGTGACACGTGTCACTCGGTTTTGGTGTTTTCAAGCTAAGTTGGACCAGTACGAAAATGACATGTGGCACTGTACGGACGTGACACGTGGAATTTTGTATGTGACATGGCCCAATGACAGGATGAGACATGGCAGTACATAGGACAAGTAGTTGTATGGATGCTAATTTGGTAGTGTGACTAGGAAGTATGGATGTTGACAGGGCAACTGACTTGGAAATACAGACGCTGATGTGGCACAACATGTAGTTGTATGATAGGTGACATGGCAGTTGACTGTGCATGTTGACTGGGTTGTTGACTGTGTGCTAACTGTACCATATGGGCCAATCACAGGGTGACACGTGGCCCAATCAGAGGGCACCACATGACACCCCAAATTTTTCCAATGTTATCTAGGCCAAAAAAAAAAAATTGATACTTCGCCAGTTTCGAACTCCAAACCTTCGTTCAAGCCAAAGGTTTCAGATTTAACACCTGATCGATCGGTCTATGTTATGACTTGTTCAAACATATGGAAAAAATATGTTTTAAATTGAATTGTGGCGTGGTTTTAGGGCTAAGCCCCGGTCGGAGGGGGTCAGCGCGAGGCCACTTGGCACCCCACACAACCGAGGGCTAAGAACCAGGGGAAACACCATGGATTGGGGGTGCATGGAGAGTTAAGGCCATGGCCACATGGGCTATACCCACATGACCATGACTGGAAGATAAGGGGTCAGTGAACCAACACTCAGCTAGGTCCATATGGAAACACTCCATATGACCAGGGGCCTGAAGGAAGCGGGTTGCGCCGAACATTTTTCCAAAATTGGGTTTTCAAACTATATGTTATGTTTTTTGGGGTTTTTTATGTTGATTTTGGGAGATTTTGTCCATTTTGGGGGGATCTGGAGCCCGATTTGAGGCTAGATCTTGGGAGGAAGTTGGGGTAGGATCACAAACTCAAATCCTATATAAATCAGAGGTTTTTGATAGACCAGGAAGTTTAGAATTGAAGAATGATGATGAGTTTTTGAAGCTTGAAGCCATTTTTATGTAGGGAATCCATTGAGGAAGCAAATTTTGGAGGCCAATTCCAGGAGCTACGCTCAACCTTTTTTAGTGTCGTCATTCGTGTTGGATTCTTGAGGTTGAGAAAAACATAGAAAGACCAATTTGTAATCCTTTTGACACTTTTCTAATGTATGTTTGAAGCATTGAAGAGAAATAAGAAAGCATCCCCCACTAAGACAAAGGACCAGAGACGTATGCAATCTTGTCGAACTTAGTTAACAACCTTGTTGTTATGGTTTGTTTTTCTTTGTGCTTATATTCTGATATGCATTTATTTATGATGGCTTCTATAATCTCTCATTAAGTTCTTCTTCTTTCCTTAATTCTTAATTGGTAATTGAACACATGCTTAAAAATTAACCAAGTCTTTAAAGATCATTTTCGGATCAAAGTGGGACCCATAAATGTAGGAGTATAATAAATTCAAATGAGAAAATTATCAATATTACTTGAATGACATAAATTCTCTAAGAAATTAAACATGGATGACTGGTTTCCTATTGGTTTCTCATTTATTAAAGACCACTTATCTCTTCATGTTTTCTTGTTTAAGGATGAGAGGAAAAATCCCCCATCATAATTTACATGCCTACTTGAGCATAAAATTGTTAATGATTGATGAAATCATATGTAATAAGTAATTTAGGAATTTCATTTATGCTTGTAACATTTTAAAATAAATTTCATTATCAAATTTACAAGCATGAATAAAGTCTAAGTTTTGGTTGTTTCTTTAGCATAACATCAACGTTTATTTCTTGTCTCACAATAATAACATTGATTTAGTTTTTTTATATTTTTTCGTTCTAGTACTACTGGTACAAAAACCAGTAGGTTCCTATACCAACAATACATAAATTTAAATATTTTTTGAGGGTACATTTTGCATGATATTTTCAGCAGTTCTCATCTTTAGCATACTTCATCTTTAGCATTCATTCAACAAGCACCAATTCCACATCGTCCTCTTTCAACTTGCAACAATTTCTATGTGCTAATAAGAGTTTGCATGAGTACATGCAAACCAACAGGCTTGGGGGAGAGAGAGAGACATAAGTAAATCTCAGTGGATGAACACTCATCATCCTCTCTCCTAGATCTCTAGTAGCTCTCAGTCTTGCTCGACATAATCTTCAGTTTTAGCTAGCATGTACTCCCATTCATCTTCCACTTCATCAACCTACAATGCACATGAAAGTGAAGGTAAATTTGACGTAAATTTGGTTTAAGACTCTTTGATTCATTAAACAATTTAATAAAACTTAATGATTAACCATTCCATACATGTTATCTTTTGTAAACCATATTCATTCATTCTTCATCTACAATTCATAATAAAATTCGTAATACTCTGATAAGGCCATAAGCATGAAAAGAAAAATATTGTGGTACATAAATCCAACACATCATATAGTGTCTTCTCCTTATATATCATAAATCATTCACATTAAAGGGATGAAGTCATTGTTGCCTAAAAACCACAAATAAACATTGGTCTTAAAAAAAAAATAGAGTATACAAACACCTAAGTCCATATTCATCTTGCCATACCATCCACCATCCCTTCATAGCCCATCTCTTGCTTGTCCTCAATTTTAATTGCTCTATTGTAAAATAAATTAAGTTAAAAAATGTGACAAGTTCAAATGAAAAATGGTGTTGCTTCATAAGAACCAACACCTGCACAAAGAAACAAAGTCATACAAATCAATGATTAAATAGAGTATATAAGAATTTTTTTTGCATGAGGACATGCAAACCAACAAGCGTGCAGGTGTTTTGAGCTCCAAATATGTCATATCTTCTACCATATAAAATCATCATTCACAAGCCATGTTATGTACTTACCGCATATTGAATAATCATTATATTACCAATTTTCATTAAAATGTATTAATTTTACCTTGTGGTTAATTATTAATGATTTATTGTATTTTGAATGATTAAATATGCTTTTAGCATGGTTTTGTCAATATTGGTTTACCAATGTGTTTGTCTCTCATAAACATGTTATAGTCAACTATCCAATACTCAATTTGGTTCTAAGAAGGTTCTACAGTATTCTGGTACCAACATCCTATAGAATTTTGGTACCAACTTGTGCCTCGATTTTTGTGCAGATGAAGGCAGATCTCAAAATTCTAAGATATGGGTTTTGTTCAGAAGATGGAAAATTGAGTAATGCATGGGAATTTTTTCAAAATTTGAATCATTTTGGAAGATATGGATGAATATCTAACTTGAATTTGCCCAAATCATTGTACAATTCAGATTTTGTGATTTTTTCCTAAATTATCAAATTCATTTTTCTGAGTTTGGGGGTTTGGTTTTATCCATTATTCCATGGATTTCATGTAAAAATAATCCTCATATGGCTGTGAGAGAGAGCCATTATCATTATGGGAATTCTTTTATAATGGAGATTAGGGTGTTATCATGACAATGCCAAGATTGTAAGAGACTTGTAATTTTCTGAATTTGATGAAATAAAAGAGTCGGCGTTCTTGTACATGGTGTAGATCATTCTTTAGTATTGTATATTTGTTCCACAGTGCATGACAAGTTTGGAGGGACCCCATCCTTTGGTATGCACTATTTATGTTTGTCTTTAGATTAGTATTTTACATTTCTATTTGTAGATTTCAATTCTAGATTTTGTTTTGATTTCATCTCACATAATTGGAATTTGATTTATGTAGATTAGTTTTTCTATTGTGACATGTTTAATTCAGTAAATTACTCATATTTGTACAACTATGTTTAAAACATATCATCATAATTTTCCAACTCCAGGTATTTTTTAAAATTGAATCTTGTTCCTACACTCAACAATCTTGCATCAACACACTCAGCATTCCTGCACCAACAATCTCATCATTCCTGCACTAGTGCACTTAGCATTCCTGCACCATCATACTCAACATTCCTACACCAGTGCATTCAACATTCCTCTATTTCACTTTGTTCCTGCACTACACTTCTTTCCTTCACTCTGTTCTTGCACTACATTCTATTTATGCACTATGTTCCTGCACTACATTATGTTCCTACACTACATTATGTTCCTGCACTGTACTTTGTTCCTGCACTCCATGTTTGATTTATGAGTTTTATTTCCTTCACTTCATGACTCATATCTACAACTTCACTTTCCATTATTGGGTGTATCTTTTTTAGGACAATTCATTTTTGTAGTTTGAATTTAGATTTCATTGCCTAATTTTTTTATTATGTTTTTCTTTAGCTAGTTTTCTTTAATTTGGTTTTCTAGTAGTTTAATCCCCTTTTATTTCCTACACTTGGTTTTATTTGTCGTAATTTGGTTCCTTGAATTTTAATTTCACATAGCTTCAATCACCAAATGACATATTAAGGGTCTAACTCATAAGATATGGCCTCCTCGTGATGGGATTCATCCCAAGGTGATTAGTTTATTTCATGTCAATTGAATTCATTCTCGCTTGCCTATTTCATTTATTGAATTAAAGAGTGGTTTGACAACAATAGGCTATCCTATGCTCCAATCCTACATTTTTTGTGCTTGCACCTCTAAGATTACGAGCCTCGGTTGATAATTTAATGTGGAAATTGATAATACATATATTTAGCCCCACACTCTTCCATGACCATTGGAGTTGTTCAAAAAAAAAAAAATTTTAACTCTCTTATGGCCATCAACAATTCTTCAACCTTTGATCTTTTTAACTCTCCTACAATCATTGAATCTCTTCAAAACTTCAATATTTTTTAATTGTCCATGGGAATTAAAGTTCGTCAAATTTATCTTCTTTTAACTCTCTCATGGTCATGATTACAGCTCTTTAAAATTAATCTTTTGAGCTCTCCCATAGTGATTGAAGTTCTTCAAAACGTGGATTTTTCAAACTCCCCCACAACTATTGAAGCTTTTCAAAACTTCAATCTTTTTAACTTTTCCATGGGCATCGAAGCTCTTCAAAAATTTGATTTTTTGAACTTCTTTGAATGCCTTTGGGGACCTCCATGATATCAAACTTGCAAATATCTCTGAAATCCTTTGGGGACATCTACGACATCAAAACTTTGATCTTGCATGAGACTGTTGGAGCTCTTGCAAACTTCCATATTTTGATTAAGCCCAAATTCCATTGGTTCCTTTATGAACTTCGACCTTTGAACATGCTTGAAAAACATTGGCCACCTTTCGATGAGTTAAAAATTTCACCTCTCGAAACAGTAATTATGATTTTTTCACACTTCACTCTCAAATGAGTCCAAAGAGTCATTCAAATGACCATTATCGCATGCATTTTGATCTCTACATTTGAAACTGTGATTCTTTCATGAGCCTACAATTTGAAGGGTCCTTGTAACCTGGATTTTTTCTCCAAATTCTGCTAACCTAGAATTGGTCCTTTGACATAATAACTTTCTATAGGAACATTTCACTTCTTACTCAATATATTTTAATTCTTATATCTCATCAATAAACTATAGGAAAATGTAAAATTTTCTACTCCATGGATTTAATCACCAACTCCTTAGAATCATACTAGATTCACTCCATAAACAAATTCAAAGGCTTAGTGTTGGACTAGCTTATTACCAACAACCATTACCTTATTTAATCATTTAACTTAACCAAATCAGAACAATGTTCATTGAGGATTTTTTTTCAATTAGTTGACTTGCAAACTATATATTTTATGTGATCACTTATATTTTTTCTCAATACAACTTCAATTTTGAAGTCGTTGTTCTAATACCACTTTGTAATGTAATCTAGATTAAGACATATTCCATGTAATCTGCATCTTTGAAAAAAATCTTTTAGATGATGAATATGTTTTCCTCTTATATTAGAATGAATGGTAAGATCATCTTAATATTCAACCATGAATCTCCGGATCGGGTCTTTGAAGGCATGGTCCATAACTCTCTGAAAGGTTTCTCTCGCATTTTTTAAGCCAAAGGGCATGCAGGCATAAGCATATGCCTCACAAGGTGTTACGAAAGTAGATTTTGATATGTCTTCTTCTGCAACCAACGCCTAATTGTATCCTAAAAATCCATCTAACATGGATATCAAAGATGAACCAGTGACTTGTTGAAGTAACATTTCTATGTTAGGAAGGGGATAATTATCTTTAAAGCGTTCCTTGTTCAAATCTCGAAAATCAACACACAAACAAATTTCTGCACTTTTCTTTCTTACGATAACAGGGTTCGACAACCATTCTAAATTCCTAATTGGGAATATTATTCCATATTTCCTCAATTTCTCCAATTCAATTTTCACCAAGGGTTTCAATTTTGGATTTATTATTCTCAACTTTTGTTTGAATGGCTTCGTCCCTTCCTTTAATGGTATGATATGCTCGAATATAGATTTATCATATGCTTTCAAATCATCGTAAGTCCATTTGAAAACATCAAATAATTTTTCGAACAATGAGGTATGTTGATTAATCTCTTCTTGTGTACAACTAAACCTAAGATTTACATATTTTGGGTATTATTCAATCCCAATATTTATCTTTTGAGTTTCTTGCACCTTTCTCATAGATGCTTCTTCCTTCAAATTTGGCATCCTCACTTGATCATATCTTGTGAATATAGGCTCAAAATTGATATATTTTTTAAGAATTGGTGTAGGATCATCAAGAATTTCATCCGTCTCAGCAAAACAATCAACCAACTATTCATCATTTTTGAATACTTGCAAATGATGTTGATTATCAGGAACTGATGGCCTGGAAATTCTCTTTACTTCAAAAGTATTTTGACTCTAAAAATCATCAGGATTAAACAAAGATGCAACAACTGTCAGTGAGTCTGCCTTTTGATTTCTTTCCCTGGGAACAAATGATATATTGAATGAGCTGAAGGAATACATCAATTCATTTACTCTTTTGGCATAGAGTATTAATCCCTCCTTTTTTATTTTTTATTTCTTCCTGAGGCGATTTATAAAAAATTTAGAGTCACCAATTATGATTAAATGTTCAATCTTCATTTGGATTTCAAGATTCATTCCTTGTATTAATGCCTCATATTAATCCTCATTGTTTGTACAAGGAAATTCAATCATGATAACATGAGGATATATAACTGAATTGGGACTTTTGAACACAATTCCTACTCTGCTCCCTGAGCTGCAACAATCACCATCAAATGACATCCTCCAAAATCATTCAAAAGAATTTTTTACTTATTATTTCAAAATATATGTATTCTCTTGATCAAGCACAACATAGTTTCCTATACAAGAAAAACATAGTTTCCTATACCAGCATCAATATAATCTTGCATTAATTCAGTGTCTTTTTTCTTCAAAAAAAATGGTTTTCTTGACTCTCAAGGAACTCTACTCATTGTTCCATCTTTATTCAGAAACATCATGCAACTCCCATAATTCGTGGTATACCCTCCTATCAACGAAGACCAATCTCTTCCAAGAAATACTCCATAAGTTGGAGGAAGATCAATCACTATAATTGTGAACACAATTGTATTTGGGCAAGAATTATCCAAGCATAAAAATATGTAATTTCTCCATACACTGGGACCTTTCTTAAGTCAATGGCATATATACTCTCCCCAGTTTCATAATACTTGGTACAACTCATCCCAACTGCTTCCATTACCAATAATGGCATGATAGTGTTTGTTGCTTCAGTGTCAATCAAGAAATTATGAAGCACCACATAATGATTTTCTATTGTAATATAAAAAGGTGTGACTTTACCTTTTGGTATGAATGTTGATATATCCTGATTTTGCTCTAGATTTGATGCAACAACTTCAATTCTATGAATTGGATCATCTAAGATTTTAAGATTTTTTTCCCTCTGCTGTGGGATTTTGACAACTTCCATGAATGCTAGAGTGATTCTCAATTTTGTCAGATCATCAATCACATTATATGTTATTTGTGGAGGATTATTTGCTTGATTTACAATTGGTTTCTTCTTAGTTTCTTATGTTCCATTTGTTCTCATCTTTTCCTTTTCTTTCTCTACATTTTCTTTTGTTTTAAATTTATTTTTTGTGCTCTTGTTTGCACAACATTTTCTTGTGAGATATCAATTTATTCAGGCTCATCAAATATATACATGGATGACTTTCCTTCATTCATCAGTACAAATTCAATAATTTCTTCTTGAACAAAATCAACCTCTTGATTGTCAACTATTTCATCTTCAATAATTTCTTCTATATTATAACATTTGGATTTGGAACCCTAGGTGCCCTCTGTATGAATTCTTCATTTGAACCATCATTTCATATTATTTTTCCTTGAACATGATTTCTCCTCTATCCCTGAATAGGAATTCTTGGATTTAGAGTAAATTTTTCATTTCTTCTTAGTCTTGTCAATTCATTTTGCATCTATCTAATAGTTCGATTCATCTATGATATCTCCATCTTCTGTGTAATCTCTTGCATTGTTGTTGGATCATTTTTCACATTATAAATTAATCCTTTGATTATCCCTCCACCAACTCCTCGGTCTCTAGTATTTTGTTCTCTTTGATCTTAAACTTTCCTTGAAGTTGATGCTCCTTGATATACAATATTAATGGTATCCATTTGTCTTTGGACTTTTCCTAGAATGATATCATGATCTGCATTTGTCTCCAGCATAATTTCCTCCATTTCCATCACTTTATTCATTGCATCATTTAGATCTTCAATTTGTGCAACCCTAATGACAAAATTCACATTTAAGGGCATTGCATTTTGTAACACCCAAGTATGATTGGAGCATTTGGCCTCTGATTTTCTTGGATCTTATTAAACGTTCTTATAAATAGGAATTTTCTTTTGTTTGTTTGTTAATTTGTCTAGACCTTCTTGGCAACGGGATTAACCTTTGGCTTGAAAAACCGCGACTCAGGGGCATCTAACCCGTCAAAGTCACCCGAGGATCACACCCGGCCTAAGCCACACCAACCCTTAACATGGTTGGATTTTTTGTCCCCGCAGGTTTCGAACTGGTCACTTTTCAACACAGAGTGGCTTAACAACACACTCAGTCACCGACTGTCCTACACCTCAAGGAAGAAAAAAATAGGAAATTTAAATCTCATATCCTTCCACCTTTTTTCAAACGGATTTGGGTGAATTGCATGAGTAGAGTATGATATGCTACTAGAGTAGCATACATGGTAAAAAATGTATTTTCTAAATCATCAAAGGTAGAAATTGATCTTGCAGGAAGGGACATATACCATTCATAGGCTTGGCTTATCGATGTTTGAAGAAACGATCTGACCACTACATTGTCGTGATTCACCAAATGAATTTCTCATATGCTCAAAATATTTTCCATATGTTTCTTTTGATCAACCAATCCATCTACTGGAAATGTTGGCAATGCTCCTTGTGGGAGGGTTGGCAACTTATTTTGTTCACTGTAAATATTTAGAGGGCTATTTCTAACCCTTCTCTAAGGAATTATTTTCCTTTATCTTTTCCTTTCTTCATGATTCTCAAGGTTTTCATTTCTTTCTTCTCTTTCAGCCATGATTGGATCTTTTTCCCTTTTGATGGTGAAACTTTCTCCAATTTCTTGAAGTTTTTAACTTTTACTCCTTGTTATTGCTCCTTTGTATGTTTCCATCTTCAATTTCTATCATGTCTTCTCTATCTTCTTGCATTTATCTTTCTTCTTCATGAGCAAGAGTCTCCCTCTTATATCTTCTTTGCAAAAATGCACCTCTTCCTCAAGGGTCTTGTTGATGTTTAAATCAATTAATATCGAAACAACAACCTCATGAGGATTAAAGATCCCCCTTCATTTTTATAGAGGTGGTACTCCTCTTTGACTTCTTTAAATATTTATCTTTGAAGATCTTAGGACAAAAATATTAAAATGAGAGAGTACTAAAAAGAAAAATCCAAATATTTATCATTCAAATAAGTAGAAAAGAAGGGAGCGATCATAAATCAATTATATTCTCCTTAGGATAAACAAAACATAATTGGATGAATTATGAAAGAAAAAGAGAAAGGAAGACGGATGTGATCAATTTGCGCTTACTATGATGGAATATCTCGCTCAATTTTGGGTCATTGTTGCTCTTATATTCTTTCTAGTGATAGTTTCTAGACATGTACCAACTGCTTCTATTTCATCTCCAGTAATCTTGATCAACGTTGAATTTAACCAATTTTCAATATATTTACGCATTTGAGAAAAAACTATCACTTGTTTGACCCTTATGTCTAACATTGTACTTTCTAATTCTCTATAATCGATTGAAAGTTCTTGTAATGTAAACTCAATATATTCATTTTTATTTACATATTCTACAAGCCAACTTTCAATTTCTTGCTCTGTGTAATCGGTTGTACTGTTGAACTTGTCTGCTGATATACCTTTTAATATTTGTACATGTTCTTCAAATTGTTGCCTTATCAAGAGAATTCTATTTGAAATAAGTTTGGAATCGTGTACTTCACCAATACTTCCTGCAAGGTCTGATCCCATTATCTTGGAATAATCTTCACTCTTTTTTACAGTTAGGATATCCAAATCATCCAATAATTCTTTTACTGTATTAATTATTTTCATCTACCACGACTTCAGTTGTTTTATGTGGGTAGGGGAAGGAAAATATTCCTTTTATTTTTATTTATTTCATTCCTAAAACCTTTAAACTAAATGTAATAATTGCATCCTTATAAAAACGTTCGCCATTTCTTAAGTCATCTTGTAAATATTCTTTGAAATTTTGAATTCTAGAACCAAGGGAGACAAAGATACTTGTTAAATCCCATGTCTCCAAATTCAGAGACATCTCTCCAATGTAGCACCTAATTTCAACAAGTAAACTTGATGTTCCCTTCAATTTTAGACTCGATTTTGGGGTTTTATCACAATTCTACCAGGGTTGGACCACTGAAATTGGGATAGAAAATATAGGGAGTGGAATCAAAGTATGTTGTAATTCCTTAACCCTTTCCTTAAGCATCATATTTTCTTCCTCCATGTCATCCACTGACACTTCTAGGGCATAAAGTGTAGCTTTGTGAATTCTGGTGATTCTGGAAGGAAGTACACCTTTGAAATCAAATTCTAATTTAGATTTATCTTATTCTTTGAATGTGTTTTCTTTAAAATTATTTTTTTAGAGCTTCTGTCAAATAGGGCATTATGTACTGTGAAAGATGCATCTTTTGAAAAGGTTTGTTCTTCATTTTCAATCCTGGTTTGAACTTCCCTACTTTCTTGGAGTCTCTTTTCATCATCTAGGAACTCAATATATTCAATATTAATATCCATATCCATATATTGAATCTCAATTTCTCTTTTAGGTGTGATTTTTTATTCCTACTGCTGAGAAACTTGCCTTTTTCTTTTCACCTGAAGTTTATGATATTTCACCAATCTTCCTCTCAGAGGATTTTGGTCACCTCCATCATCAGAATTATTGGTAGAAGATTTCTTTTTTTGTGGTGTTACTGGCTGAGAAATTTTCTTTGGTAGGTTTGTTTTTTGTAATACATTTGGTGAATGAGTACTTCTTTGAGTTGTAACTTTTCCTCTCTATTTATGTTTATTTGTAGTACTCACAATAGTTTCAATATAT
>ML787216.1:185229-271067 GCA_009831015.1 Picea engelmannii | reverse complement strand
TCTTTATACCCTGGATATGGTCAAGGGAACAAAACCAAGAGTTAGGCCCTAAAGTGAGCTTATAGGATTATGATACCAATAATGGCACCTTAAACCACCACAAATGACCCATCGAGGGCATCCTTTGTCTCTAACTAGGTATATAGGTACCACTAGCATATTTTAGCACTAGGTATGAGTCTTGAGGTCCTGTACATGGCTAGGTAGGGAAACATGAACATTATTCCCTAAAGGAAGCTTCTAGCCATCAAGAGCCAAGAAGGATGCCTCAAACAACTACACATGGCCTCCTGAGGGTATCATTGATTTATGATTAGGGATGTTAATGCCACTAGGTGGTTTTGAGTAGTAGGTATGTCTCCCAAGAAGATGGAAACAATCTAGGGAAGAAGGCCATGCCTTAGGTCCTAAACAAAGCTTCAAGGCATCCATAGCCATGAAAAATTCCTCGAATAACACATTACCTCTAGAGGCTATCCTTGGCCTCCGAGAAAGGATGTTAGTTCCCTCACAAGGTTTTGATTATTAGGTATGAGTCTCAAGACCTTGGATGGGTGAGGGGGGGAAAAAAAGCCTTAGTTAAAGTACATAGAGTATTGGCATCTACGGCCAAACATGACACCTCAAACCACCACACCTGACCTATCAAACTTTTAGGAAGCTTATAGGTCTCAAGGGTCATGAATGACACCTCAAATGACCATAAATGACCTCTCGATGGGATATTTGGCCTTCAAGTTAGGATACGGGATCATGGAAAAGATTGAGAGAAGAAACCCAAGACTTAGGTACTAAATCAAGATTCTAGGCATCTAGGGCCATCAATGACATGTTGAACCACCACAAAGGACCTTTGAAGGGTATCCTTGGTCTCTAGATGGGGATAGTTAGCGTTATGATTTTTGAACATTGAGTACGAGTCTCTCAAACCTAGATATGGTTATGGGAACAAACATGGACATGGCTCTAGACACAGCCAAGGGAGGAAACATGAACATTAGGCCCTAAAGGAAGCTTCTAGCTATCTAGGGCGAAGAATGATGCCTCGAACAATCACACATGGCCTCCTAAGGGTATCATTGGCCTATGATTGGGGATATTTGTTGAGAACATTGACCACACTGAGGGGGGGGTGAATAACTGTGGTGTTATTTTTATAACTTCTTACAAAACTTTAGTTAGCCATCACCATTCACAACATCAATACTTGTTACTTATATTCACACTTAGTTTCTTTCATGTAAACATATATTAATTACATATATTAACAATAAAGAACTATTCACCATTACAATAAAGAACGCAATGAACACTAGATATATGTATAAGTTTTTTTTGTATTATGGACTACAATCCTTGGGGTTTATCAACACCAACTGAAATGAGCACCAAATCAAAGATAGCACCAACTCTTAATGCAAGACCCAGCCTGCAGATCTCAACACCAACTGAGAAGAGGAATCCAATCCTCAAGTACAAGCCCCATCTTGTAGAAAGAAATAAATATGTCAAACTGTACCAACATTCTATACCAAGGAAAGTGCATCAACTATGCATAACACAACCTGTCACAACAACCTGTCACCTCAACCTATCTCTCAAATCTCATCATCTAAATCTAATCTACTCTTAAAGATCAATCATCAATAAACTCTCAACCATATGCACAATATCACCAAGTTAACCAACAAGATACCTCTATGAATACACCATACTCTCCATAAACCAAATACCATAAACCCTTACATAAAACCATGTGTCAATCCTCACTATTTTGTAGCCTCAAGCATGTACCATGTCATGACCAAATGTAACCATCAAAACATGAATATAACATGCATGTAACTATGTAACAGAATTGTTGTATGTGATCACAGACCTGCAAACCTTCCTTAACATCAACAACAAGAGACTAGCATTTTCATCAAACTTTACTTTAGTCTCACATGACTAATTTTGGATTAGTCAACAACCCTAACTTGAAACAAGAATAACTTTGTACATGTAATGTATAAAGTTATGAATATAATACACAATATTATTCAGTGTCTTATCTGCAAATTCTTTGGGTTTCACTGCTTGGAACCTCCCAGGAAAGGATTTATAGAAAAAATGGCAGATGTTGTCGAATTCTAGCTTATTCTAGAGAGTGAACTTTTAGAGCATGCCACACATGGAATATTTTCTGTATGGATATAAAAATGGTACAAAACATACTACAGACTATACTCTAACCAATGCATATGTTCTCACTAAATTTTGATATTTTATGAAGAAGTTATGAAATTTTTACCCATAACACTTGTTTTAGACTAGTTTCAGGACTAGCCACAAACCCTATCTTCCATAGAGTGTAACTCCCAAACTACAACAACACACAAGATGAATTTTTTATCATAATTAATTGGATATGTTTTCTCAACAACCTACATATTTTTCTATCTGAATCATTCTAGAAAATAAGTTATTTCCAAGATGGTGAGATGATCTGTAAATAACATACCTTAGAAAGCATCATTAAAAACTGTATCCTCCCTTGAATTTTCGGCCTCCTTTACTTCACCTTCCCTCTGAAATTCACCTATATATCCTTTAGTTACCTCAGTCACTTGTATATATTCAATATGCTCAATATATTCTTATGGGAGACCCTTACTCTCTTATTAATAATATCCAAGTAGCTTCCTCTAGAAGTATCAACTTTTGTCCACTTAACCACTTTGTCCACTTAGCCACTTTGTCCACTTAGTCACTTTTTCCACAAATAGTAAACTCTCCACTTCTAGTTGCAACTAATTTATTTTTAATTTTTTTCTTGTTGCAACCACTTAATCCATGACTAACCACTTTGACTGGTAAACTTCTTCTAGGAGCTTCAAGAATAATTTGACTTCTTTGACCTTATAGGGGCTTCTAGATGACTCATGAGGGTTCTCCAACTTCACATGGCCATAACTCTCTAACCATGAGGAGTTATGTAATGTTCCACATATCACCAAAAACGACATGCCATATACTATCCATATGGAATAGTTTCTCCTGCAAATTCATTGATCTTCATTACATTATTCCTTAATGAAACTTGGGTTCCCTAACCACACTCATGGGCTACTCAACCACTTAACCATTTGGAATTCACAAATCATCTTCCCATGAGGGATTTCACCATAACAGGAATTTTATCGCACAATCTATACTTTCACAAAGCCTGAAGGCAAGTAAGCCTAGATTGACATAACAGAGAGGTAGTCCTATCACTGTCACCCCAACAGGATACCTCTTTCTATTTAGGAGGAGGATAAAATCTCACTCCAAGGGAGACGTCCCAGGACCAAGTTGGTTGATGAAGGGTAAGAAGACCAGGTAAAACCCACCTCTCTCTCTAGGTCACTCAAGGAAAGAAGTCACTTGGTAAAGTTCAAAGGGATAAAAGGAAATGGAAATGAATGGTGCCTTCCCTTTACCAATGAAACATCAAATGTTAGCAATAAAAATGATTTCACTAATTATGATCAATGACTTCTTAGATGAATTATGTGCTACAAGCAAAGATAAAATTTGTAGCAACATTATATCCGGAAATTGCAAGTTATGATGACAAAAATAATATAAATACTTTTCAATTTGATAGTACCTTGTCACTTACAATTTCAAGGTTAAAACAAGTCAATAAGTGACTTCAATGGGATGTCAAAACACTTGTAACAATAGTAAAATAAATCATGATGACACCATCAAAACCACTTCAGAAAGTGCTTAAGTTAGGTAATTAAACAACTATTTCAAAACCTATTGATCATGGCGTGCCTAGTACAAGTTTTGGGTGGTCTTATGGACAATTTAAGGGTTTTTAGGGGTTTTCAAGATGGTTTTAACAATAGTTACATCAGCAACAACAACCTTTAACAACTTTGGAATTTTCACTTAGAATAATAACAAAGGGAAGACTAGAGCCTTGGGGTGATAGCGCCTAGGCTAGTGAAAATTTTGGGGTAAGTTTCTAGGTTAGTATACTTGTTAGGGATGCAAAACAAGGTCTATAGTAGTGATTATGGCAAAAACAGTGTGGTTTTTAGTGTTTCTAAGCTATATTAGTGTTAATGTTAGTGAGATCTTCAAGCAAGAGAGTTTGAAAGTTTGTTTTGATCTCATTCATACACAAGAGCATAGAAATCAGTTCCTTTAGGGGCTTATGGAGTCAATAACAACAACAATATAACTTGGGAAATAAAGTAATGATAATACTTGTCTAAGAAAGAGGTATATGCAAGGGGTCTTGGCACTTCAAGGCCTCAAGCATCTAAGCCTTTGAGAGAGGTTTTGCTAGAGAGTAGGAACTTATAGGCTCTAGCATACCTTCCTTCCTTAGCCTTTTAAAAATTAATTGGTAATTAGAGTGAAGTTACTAGAGAGTTATCACTTTAGGGCTCTAGTAAAAACTTCCAAAACTGTAATACCCCTATTTCCCCTAGTTTGTAAATATAAATATAACTAGCCAAGAGACTATGGCAAACTAAATATGTGTGAATTTTTTATTTGATGAACCTTTGTAAAAAAGGGTCAATGTATGAATTTTATGTTATTTATAGAAATTGGATATGTGTTGCATAACTGTTGAAAGGGGGGAGTTTCTCAAGATAGACCATGGATTTCATGAGAGAGATGGTGAGGGAAACCAAGAAGGTTTGAGATGAACCTCACCAAACTAGTACCTACTGGGTGTAATTGCTCAACAA
Organism: Picea engelmannii; assembly: GCA_009831015.1. NCBI lineage: Eukaryota > Viridiplantae > Streptophyta > Pinopsida > Pinales > Pinaceae > Picea > Picea engelmannii. Next base: position 266,331 of record ML787216.1, on the reverse strand, counting down.
TCCTTTGACCCATAAATGAATTACCAGTCAGATTGGTAGTTGGAAGTCCCTCCTCAAGAGTTAATGAGGAGATGCGGTAGGGTACCCATATGTAAGGCTTCTAGGCTTGACCACGAGTTATGGATTTGGACCCACGCAACCTTGTTGAGAAAGGAAAGAAAGGAAGTGATTCGGGGGACAGAGGCAGATCGGTAGGAAGCAGAGTAGAGAAAACAATCTCCAAAAGAGAAGAGAGCATGTTTTCGACTCTGGAGTTGAGAGAAAAGCTAAGAAGCAAGCTCGTTTTGGCTATAAGAAACCATGGGAAGGGTCTCACTACAAGCTTATAAACAAGGTTGATGAGTGACTAAAGAACTTATCACACAGACCTCCTTGCTTGGTGCAGAGGAATCAACTTTCCAAGATCTTGTGGGAGGAGGAGAGTAACCTCTGTCCCTGACTGTCGCGAAGCAAGGAGAAAGAATCTCTCTTAGAGAATCATGGTCTAGCTCGGGGGTGGCCAGCGGTAAATCCGTTAGGAGTGGTTGTGCCTATGGTTGGGTCGAAATAGGCACCCCTTTCAGCAGTCGCTTCACATTTTCCAGTTCTAATAAGTATTTTCATACTCTGTGTAATAGATTGGATGCGATGATAGAATGTCTATGTTTATGGTTAAGTCTTGTAGTGTTTGAAAATTTATTACAAATGCTCATTTTCTTTTGTAAACTGCTATATTTACATAGTCTTCAATTTACCTCATTTTATCCGCTAGAGAGTTATGGGATGTGAATCCACAGGAGAGTTGGGGTAGGATTAACTGAAACGTCTAAGTCATGCCGACCTTTCTAGTTTACCTTAGTAGGAATTTCAAGTTCAACTATGTGGGAGAAGGACATTTCCTTTAGACCTTCCACCCATGTGACTGAGGGCTCATACCCATGGCCTTAATCAAGTCTCAACTAAGAGTTGAGTGTAGCTCAGAACCTCAATATGATCCCATATGACCAAGGTTTGGAAACCCCTCTCTAAGCCCGAAAGGAGTGAAGCTACTTTGTCTTAGAGACTTCGGGACTTATGACTCCACAACCCTTGAAAATAGTCAAAGGTTGGAATCGTGAATTAATGAGGTTCGTGGATCTAAGAATCCAGTGGAGATCTCTTTCAGTCATTAGATCGAACTTAGGAAGGGGTAGCATTAGGTAGTTTGGTGAAGTTCCACTTCAAGATAATAGGAGTGGTCTAGCGCTGAAAATCATGAATGTCAAATTCACGAAGTTAATCTGGACTGTTGAGAATAGAGGGACGTGTTTCCATAGATCAATGACTATCTGGAAGTTTGGGTATCCGATGGTATCAATGTGAATACATAGGGATGCACGATTTTCTCTGGATCTCTACAAGTTGGAGTAAATCCTAGCCGTGAATGCTAGGTACACATGGCGATAGATCGGGTGTGATTCATAGATTTGGAGCTCCAGAGAGGAAGCTGGAAGATACACACTGAACTCTCGAATGTCAAATTTACAAAGTGATGTAGATCATCGATCCTCGGATCCTTCGAGATCCTTATTAGCCATTGATCTAAGGACTTCATTGAGAACCCCTCTTACCTACCCAACCAATCGGGAACGTGTCATAGAGTGACACGTTGCCCCCACTTGTCCCCTGTCAAATGTCATCCGTTGGACTAGATCCATTGGATGAGATTCTACGTGGCAGGAAATCCTATAGTCTAGAGACTTGGTACTCTGGAGGAACTTGGCCAAGAGTATTCAAAGTGTGAAAACTCCCGAAGTCGTAAATGGAAAAGTGAATCTCAACCGTTGACAGGATGAGGACATGTGGTGCTACATAAGAGAGTCCAGATACTTGGCTCTTCAGGGGATTCACGATGTGAGGAATTGGTAAGCTCTGAAGCTTAGATTCATGAAGTAACTGGAGTCGTATATCTATGGATATACATGGACATATCTCAACTGTGATATTTGAAAGAAGTTAGAAGGTTGTATGTTTGGGGTTGATGTGGCTCACTGACGTCATCCAAGGTGACATGGACCTACAACTAAGGTACCATGTGTCACCGAGATATGGACGATTCACATACCCCTTATACCTATTAGAGCATGACATGTGTCACCCCTTAATGAGGACATGTGTCACCCATATTCCTCGGTGTGTGTCAACCTCTAGTTCATTCCCACCTGGCCAACGTGGTTAGTGATGCGACCAAGACTCTAGGAGTCTATGACTTCAGGAGATTGGAAGATTTGGGGCGTAGTATAGTAGAGGGGCGATCAACATTGATCACATATTTCCAAATGTTGAAACATTCAATGCCGGTCACCGATTGTTGAACACTGAAATTGTAGAATGTTGATCATCGATTGTCGAACACCAAAAACATAGAACATCGAACGTCAAAAAAGGGACGTTCAATGTAAAACGTCAATCATCGAATGGCCAAGGCCACGTGGAGATATTTTGGGACTTTGGGGAGTATGCATGCAGTAAGAAAAGGGGTGTTTAGCGTCAAACATTGAAGACCCCAACTAATAACACCCGGATAACTTTGGGAGGTTGTATCTTTCAAACCAGGGATCAAATTTGAGCCGGTAATAGTTGTTAGAAAGATACAGATGAGTAGAAGAGGATGAAGACCTCGGAGAGATGATTTGAGATTATTTGAACGAGCAAAAATTTAATGCCCCATCCCTAGAAAGGGTATTTAGGGGTCGGGTGTGTTACAAATTGGTATCATAGCATGGCAACAAAACTTGGCCTACTTGGGCTTATGCACAAGTCGCATAAACTATTATTAGAGAACTTTATGGGGTAACACCCTATGTTTCCCCCTTCTATAAGAAACTTGTTTGAACCTCTATTGAAGAGAGGAATGAAACCTTCTATTTTTGATAGATTCTTTGTAAATCTGCATTGTATGTTGCTAATGTTTCCAAATAAAGAAGCTAACTTCACTTTGCCATAATATGTTGTTCATGAATTGGTATATTAGTAACTAACAGAAAATGTTTTTTTAGCACTCAAGCAATCAATGAACAACGGGAAAACTACAATGTAAGGGATGGTGACACACCATGAGTTGGGGGAGAGCTCCCACAATAGAGAGGAATAATCTAATGAAAGGAAGGTGGTGGAAACCCCTCCATATTTGGCTGAAACTGTAATAATCCTCATGCTATAATTACAGAGTTATAAGGTTGATAATGAAAGGATAATGAAGGAGCAGGAAAATCAGACTGAAATTAATGCAGTCCTACTACTAAGTCTATTATATATACAAAGAAAAATACAACATGGTCCAACTACCATTCATGTGGACAGGCATCAAACTAATAAAAATCCAAGTCCACCTTAGCTAAAAAAGCATGGTCTGGAAAGTGGCCACGCCGGGAGGAGAACTCAAGGAAGGCCCAACATGGAGCCAAGAGACACTCACTGGAATGTCTCTATGAGGACAATGACAACTCCAAGGAATATTCTAGTGGAAAAACTAGTTCCCATTCTCAGACAAGAGGAAAGAAGAGGAAACATTCCAAGAGTCATGACCCTGAAGAGTTCAAGAAACAAAAACCACCCACCTTTGATGGAGAGATTAAGAAGGGGTAAGAATCAGAAGTTTGGCTACTCGGGTTAAAGAAGTACTTCAAAGTCCATGACTACTCTGAAAACTTAAAGGCTTGGATAACCATTTTCAACCTCAATGGGAAAGCTTCCATTTGGTGGGAGGACCTTAGGAATGTGAAATGAATCCATGAGAAGGACTTGTCATGGAAAAAAATTGAGAAATACTTCAAGAATAAGTATTTGTTAGAAAAGTACTTTGATGGGAAGACCAAGAATTCATATGAAATCAAGTTGGGGCAACTCACCATAGATGTGTATATCAACAAATTTCTTGATCTGATGAGGTATGTGCCCTACATAAATGATGAAAAAGTAAATATGCAACGATTTATTAGTGGATCACCTCAGTCCTATCGAGGCAGAATTGAGTTTGATGAGCAAAATACCTTGGAAGATACTATTCGAAAAGAAAGTTATTGCTATGAGCAATTCAAGAATAAGAGAGAACCCCATGAATATTGGAAGAAGAAAAACAATTTGGGATTCAAGAAGAATGGGTTTAAATTCTCAAGATTTAAGAACCATGGGAAGAGCTATAGGATGAGCCTTCCTACCAGAAGTGTGTATCAACAAAATTTTCCATCCCAGAGTGGAAATAAACCATTTAGAGTAGTTCCAAGTAAGACTGATAACACAATGAGAGAACCCTTGAAATGTTGGGGTTGTGGAGAGGAACATCTACTAAGGGACTATCTTCATAGGAAATAGAGAAACAAGAGGATCTACAATGTCCAAGAGGCTACCACATTCAATTATGTGGCTTGGAGCATGCCAAAAATTTAAGCACCCTTGGTTAATAGACAAGTTGACCACCAAGATTCAGTGGTGTAGATGGAAGGTACGATTTCTAACCATCATTTTTCCATTTTAATTGAACCTAGTTCTAATTTGAGTTATGTTTCCCCTCAAACTGTTGATAAACGTAAATTGAAACAATTTAAACATGTTAATTCATGGTTGGTACAACTAGCCACTGGAGCCAAAAGAAAAGTAACAGAGGTCATACCATCATGTCAATTCTTTATAAGTGGGTTTCCCACCCAAGAAAACCTAAACATACTTCCTTTAGAACATTATGACCTACTGATTGGCATGGACTAGTTCGATGTCCACAAAACCAAGATGGATTGCTACAGTAAAACTTTGGAGTGTGAAAATGAAAAAGGAAGAAGGGTAACCCTACAAGGGATTCAAAATCTTGTCTCAGTGAGACAAATAGCATCCCTCCAAGTGAAGAAGTATTGTATGCAATACAAGTGTTGAACTATGTTGAGAAAGACACACCCAACCTAGAGGACCATTACATATTAAGAGAATATAAATATATATTCCCATAAGAGGTTCCAAGTCTACCTCCAAGAAGGGACATTGACTTTTCAATAGAACTTGTACCAAGAGTGGTGCCAATGTCTAGAACACCCTATAGAATGAGTACACCAGAGCTAGTTGATCTCAAAATACAGCTGAAGGAGATGTGGGACAAAGTCTACATTCGTCCTAGTGTGCCTCCATGGGGAGCACCAACCTTGTTTGTGAAAAATAAATATGGCACACTCATATTGTGCATAGATTATAGACAACTCAATAAGATGACCATCAATAATAAATATCCCTTGCCAAGGATCGATGACTTGTTTGACCAATTAAGGGGTGCTACAATATTCTCCAAGATTTACTTTAGGTTTGGATACCATCAGGTCTTAATTAAAGATGAATACATCCATAAGACAGCCTTTAGGACAAGATATGGTCACTATGAATTTGTGGTGGTTCCATTTGGAATTACCAATGCACCAACCACTTTTATGTTCTTAATGAATAATGTATTCAGAAATTTCTTGGATAGGTTTGTGTTGGTTTTCATTGATGATATCCTAATCTATTCCAAGAATAGGGAAGAACATCTCAAGCTAGTAATCCAAGTACTAAGAGAACATCATCTCTATGATAAGCTTAGTAAGTGTGACCTTTTCCAGAAACAAGTCTATTACTTAGGCCATGTTATTTTTTAGGGAGTGGCAGTTGATATTGACAAGATTAAAGCCATCATGGGTTGGCCTACCCCAAAGGATGTATCTGATATCAGATCTTTTATGGGACTAGCAGGATACTATAGGAGGTTCATAAAGGGATTCTCCAAGATTGGTTTCCCAATCACCTCCCTTCATAAAAAGGGGGTTAAATTCATTTGGACATCACAATGTGAAGAAATATTTCAAGATTTGAAATACCTTCTAACCAATGTTTGTATTGAATTTTGTAAACCCAAACAAGGACTTCCTTGTATGTATAGATGCCTGCAAGGAAAGGCTCGGAGGAGTCCTTATGCAAGAAGGACATGTGATTTGTTACGAATCCATAAAATTGAATGAGCATGAAGTCAATTATGTGACTTGCGATATGGAATTGGTTGCCATAGTGCATGCTTTAAAAATGTGGAGGCATTACCTCTTAGGTATAAGATTTGTACTTATGACAAACCATAGTGGGTTGAGGTATTTGTTTGACCAACCAAAACTCAATGTGAGACAAGCTAGGTGGATGGCTCTCCTTAGTGAGTTTGATTTTGAAATAAAACATATCAAAGGAAAGGAGAATAGGGTGGTTGATTCCCTTAGTATAAGTATGAAAGTGGTTCACTTGGCAGCTATAAGCACTAGTGAATCAGACATCAAAGAGAGAGTCAAAAGTGCACAAGAAACAGATGCATTTTTCAATACCATGACATCATACCTAAAGCAATATCACATAGGGATGAAGTATGAAGGATATCAAATGCTTAATGATGGTTTGTTGACTTACAAGGGAAAATTGTATATTTTGAATTGTGACGACTTGAATAGGTTCATAATGGATGAACTACACAAAAGACCATATATTGCTCATCATGGTTATCAGAAAATTATCACGACCACTAGGAAACTATTTTATTGGCCCAGAATGAAAAAGGACATAGTTGATTACTTAGCTAAGTGTCTAGAATGTCAGCAAGTCAAAGTAGGGCACTGGCACCCAATAGAGTTGTTGCATCCCCCACCAATTCCCGAATGGAAATGGGAAACCATATCCAAGGATTTCATCACGGGATTACCAAGATCAACCAAATAGAACGACGCCATCATGGTAGTTGTGGAAAAACTGAGCAAGTTTGCTCACTTCATACCCATCAAGTCAACTTACAAGGCAATAGATATTGCCATCATTTTTATGAAAGAGATATTTATACTGCATGGCATGCCTAAGGAAATTATATCCGACCAAGATAAAAAATTTACTTCAAACTTTTGGAAATCATTGTTTTCTAGTTTTGAAATAAAATTGGTCTTTAGTACAGCCTATCACCCTCAAAATTATGGGAATATAGAGAGGGTAAATCAAGTGTTAGAAGACATGTTGAGGATCCATGTAATCCATCAACCCAAGAAGTGGGAGGACTACCTACCACTGGTATAATTTTTCTACAACAATGGTTATCAAGAGTCATTAAAAATGAGCCATTTTCAAGCCCTCTATGGAAGACAATGCAACATTCCAATCAGATGGAACAACCCAGTAGAAAGAGTTGCAATCGAGCTAGATATGCTAAAGTAAATGGAACAACAAGTAATTCAGATCAAACAAAATATGAAGATAGCCCATGATAGCCAAAAGAGCTATGCAGACATGAAAAAGACTCCTAGAGAGTTCAAAGAAAGGGATCATGTGTATCTCTGAGTTAGACCCAGGAAAATATCTTTGAGGACGGGAGCTTGTGTCTTACATTTTGTTTTACATGTAAAACAAAATGTTTTACATGTTTCTTTATTAAAGAAGTATGTACATGATTTTAATCATATTGTTGATTGGTCTGTGATTTAGGTGGAACCTGAGGGAGAATTCCTACCAGAACCTCAATGCATAATAGACAGAAAGGAAACCCCACTCAGGAACAGAACCATTGCACATGTCAAGGTGCAGTGGAAACACTTTGGCCCATATGAGGCTACATGGGAAATGGAGGATGCCATGAAACATGCATATCCATTTTTGTTTACTTCCGTACATACAGAGCACATTGACAGATAGAACATCGAGGATGATGTTTCTTTAAGGGGGAGGGGATTGTGATACCTTTGTTTCCCCCAATTTGTAAATATAACTATAGTTGGTCAAGAGACTATGGTGGACTAAATATGTGTGAATGTTTGATTTGACGAAACTTTGTAAAAAAGGGTCAATATATGATTTTTTTGTTATTTATAGAAATTGGATATGTGTTGCACAACTATTGAAAGGGGGGAGTTTTCCAAGATAGACCATGGATGTTATGAGAGAGATGGTGAGTGAAACCAATAAGGGTTGAGATGACCCTCACCAAACTAGTACCTATTGGGTGTAATTGATCAACAGTCCTTTAACACATAAATGAATTACCGGTAAGGCTGGAAGTTGGAAGGCCCTCCTCAAGAGTTAATGAGGACATGGGGCAGGGTACCCATCTGTAAGGCTTCTAGGCCTGACCACAAGTCAGGTATTCATACCCATGTAACCTTGTTGAGGAATGGAAGAAAGGAAGTAATTTGGGGGACAGAGGTAGATCGGTAGGAAGTAGAGTAGAAAAAACAATATCTAGAAGAGAAGATAACATGTTTTCGACTCTGGAATTGAAAGAAAAGTTGATAAGAAATCTCATTTTGGTTGTAAGAATCCATGGGAAGGGTCTCGCTACAAGATGATAAACGAGGTTGACGAGTGACTAAAGAAGTTCTCGCGCAGACCTCCTTACTTGGTGTAGAGGAATTTGGTTGCCAAGACCTTGTGGGAAGAGGAGAGTAACCTCCATCCCTGACTGTCGTGGAGCAAGGAGAAAGAATCTCTCTCAGAGAATCAGGTTCTATCTTGGGGGTGGCCAGTGGTAAATCCATTAGGAGTGGTTCTGCCTACGGTTGGGTAGAAATAGGCACCCATTTCAGCAGTCACTTCACATTTTCCAATTCTTATAAGGATTTTCATACTTTGTGTAATACATTGGATGCGATGATAGAATGCTTATGTTTATGGTTAAGTCTTGTAGTGTTTTAAAAGTTATTAGAAATGCTCATTTTCTTTTGTAAACTGCTATATTTACATGGTATTCGATTTACCTCAATTTATCCACTAGAGAGTTATGGGGTGTGAATCCGCAGGAGAGTCAGGGTATAATTAACTGAAACATCTAAGTCATGCTGACCGTTTTAGTTTACCTTATCAGGAATGTCAAGTTCAACTCTGTGGGAGAAGGGAATTTCCTTTAGACCTTCCACCCATGTGACCGATGGCTCATACCCATGGCCTTAATCAAGTCTTGACTTAGAGCTGAGTGTAGCTTGGAACCTCAATATGATCTCATATGAACCAAGATTGGAAACCCCTTGCTAAGCCCAAAAGGAGTGAATCTACTTTTGCTTCAGGATTTTGGGACTTATGACTCCACAACCCTAAAAAACAGTCGAAGGTCGGAGTCACAAATTGATGAGGGTCGTGCAGTTGAGAATCCAGTGGAGATATCTTTCAGTTGTTAGATCGGACTTAGGAGGGGGTAGCGTTAAGTACTTCAGAAAAGTTCCACTTCAGGAGAATAGGAGTGGTCTAGCGTCGAAACTCCTAAATGCCAGAGTCAAGAAGTTAATCTGAACCATTGAGAATAGAGGGACATGTGTCCACAGATCAACGAATATATGAAAGTTTGGGTATTCAGTTGTATCAATGTGAAATCATAAGGGCGCGCAATTTTTCCCGGAGCTCTACTATCCATATTAAATTTTGGTCATGAATTCTAGGTACAAGTGGCGATAGATTGGGTGTGGTTCAGAGATTCGGAGCTCCGGAGAGGAATCTAGAAGATACACGTCGAACTTCCGAATGTTGAATTTACAAAGTGACGTAGACTGTCGATCCTTGGATCCTTCGAGATCCCTCTTAGTCATCGATCTAAGGACTTCGTTGAGAACCCCTCTTAACTTCCCAACCAAACAAGAACATGTTGTGGAGCGACACGTGACCCCACTTTTCCCCTATCAAATGTCATATGTTGGACTAGATTCATTAGATGAGAGGCTACATGGCAAGATATCCTATAGTCCGTAGACTTGGTACTGTAGAGGAACTTGGCCAAGATTATTCAAAGTGTGAAAACTCATGAAGTCATGAATGGTGAAGTGAATCTCAACCGTTGACAGGATGAGGAAATGTGGTGCTAGATTAGAGAGTTTGAAGACTTTTCTCTTTAGGGGATTCATGATGTGAGGAATTGTTAAGCTTTGAATCCCAGAGTCATGAAGTAACGAGATCCGTGGATCTATGGCTCTACGTGGACAGATCTCAACCGTGATATTTTAAAGAAGTTATAACGTATATGTATGGGGCTAACATGGCTCACTAACATCATCCAGGGTGATGTGGACCCACAACTAAGGTGCCACATGTCATCAGGATATGAATGATTCATAGACCCACTATGCCTATTAGACCATGACATGTGTCACCCCCTAATGAGGACACATGTCACCCCTGGTCCTTATCATGTGTCAGCCTCTGGTTCATGCTCGCCTGGACAACGTGGTTGGTGATGCGACAGAGACTCCAAGAGTCCAAGACTTCGAGAGATTGGAATATTTGGGGTGTAGTATAGTAAAGGGATGATCAATGTTGATTTTCGATTGTCGAACATCAAAAATTTCAATGTCGATCGTCGATTTTTGAACATCGAAAACGTAGAACGTTGATTGTCGATTATCGAATGCTGAAAACATAGAACGTCCATCGTCGATTGTCGAACATCGAATGCCGAAAGAGGACGTTCAACATAAAATGTTGAAAGTCAATTGTCGAATGGCCAAGGCCATGTGGAGAGATTTCGGGACTTCGAGGAGTATGTGTGCAATAAGAAAAGGGGCGTTCATCACCGAATGCCAAAGACCCAAACAAATAACGCCCGGATAACTTCAGGAGGTCATATCTTGCAAACCATGGATAGGATTTGAGCGGGTAACAATCATTACAAAGCTACAGACAAGTAGAAGAGGATGAAGACCTGAGAGAGATGATTTGAATAAGCAAAACTTTGATGCCCCATCCCTAGAAATGGTATTTAGGGGTTGGGTGTGTTACAAAAACAATGTATAATTGGAAAATTCAAGCTAGTAGAAAAGTTATAGGGAAAAAGAAGCACTCTTGTCTCTCCCCTAGGGTTTAAACAAGCAATTTCATAATCTTTGACATGAAACAAGCAAAGTTTACCAAAAACCATCATTACATGAATAAAAATGCATATTTTCTACTTACTTCACCAAGATTAATAAAGTCAAACCCTTGTTGAAGACCATTCCACCATGAAAAATGCCAAGATACACCACCATAAAGCTTCCTCAAGAGATTCTCTCTAGTTATTTCAGTCAATAACCCTTGAAGAGGGAGAAAATTTCAGTTTTCCACTTGTGTGTGATGATTTATGATCAAAAAATGAACTTAGCCATCCATATTTATATGGGAAATCCTTGCTAATTAATCCAAAAGTTGTGTCTTTTCATAAAACATAGCCTACATGTCAATTTGTTCTTAAAATTCAAAATTAAATCAATTTTCAAAATTAAAACCCTAAAGAGGGTGACATCATCCTTCCTAGGGTGATGTTAGACCTCCTCCATGAGACGTTGAGGTCATCTAGCAAAACATTGGGCTTTTAAAGGCCCTCCTCCATGCCACACGTGCCAAAACTGCATCGCAACATCTCTCAATGTCAAATCCTAGCCCTAGGTGACGTCATGGGGCTACTAGGATGATGTCCAAGGTATCCAAATCCAACTTCCAGGTGGGGAAGAGTGGCCCCTCATTATCTAGGCCTGTCATGGTACCTCCAAAGGAAACATCCTCTTCCTTCACTATGCAAACTAGTCTTCAATGTATTGCCCCAAGCCTGGGGTCTCTACATCCATCCTTGGGATTCAAGCCCTCATGAAGTTTCGAACTGATCATCTCCTCGTTAATTCTTGTCCACCGGAAAAAGTCTTGTAAAGACAACAAGTACGCCCTCCATGGATCCATGACTCACAAGTATCATATAAAGTAAATCACATCCAATAATTAAATTACCCAAACATGTGCATCAAATCCCCCTTAACCCCAAATAAATGCTCAACGACGTCTCAGGGTTTCCTATTGGGATAATCCCTCTTAAATTTGGGGTGTTTCCTAGGTGTAGTCTAGTCCAAGTCATGCAAGTGTATGAGGTGGCATGGGGTGCATGTTATAATAGGGAAATGTAGAGTCTTACCTGTGGGTGCCTTTGTGAAGGGTGAGCTACACCTTGTTATGGATGCAATTGTTTCCTAGACCATTCATTTCCATTTATTCTTAGCTTTATTTATTTTGATCGTTTTCTCTTGTGCTACAAGGGAATAGTTGAGGGCCACTCTCCTAGCTTGATGACCAGAGGTGACAGTGTTATCCACAAACATTTAACGAAAATGAGAAGGCAGGCTCGTAATGAGACCCTCTTTCTCTTGGTTATTCCACCAAGAGCCACTAGCCTGGTTTGGTGACTAGATAGGTGGTAATGTCATACCACTACATGTCCATGGTCATAATAGGTTGGCTCATGATGAGACCTCCTATCCATAAACTAGTACCTTGAGTTTTTATGTTATCTTGTGGGTCCCTTTTTCGTACTAAGAATATTTTCACATCTTTCTTGAGGATCCCTAGGCGAAGCATCTCGAACATTTCAAAATTGGATTTTAACTTTTTCCATATACTTTTACCCTCTGGGCCTTTAGCCCCTTCTTCCCATGAGGTAACATACTACCCTTCCTAGTGTATCCAATCCCAATGCCCAAAAATAAAGGGGATATGGAAGGAATAAATATGGAAAGTGGTAAGTATGGAGATTACAAACGATGATTTTTTAAAGATCCACCCAGTAGCAACCCATCATAAAGGGAAAACAACTTACTAAGGCATTGTGTCACCCTTCTAGTTTTGAATGAGGCAAAGAGCATAATTTCCAAAAAAAAATCATGAAATGAAGAAGGATTCAATACAACATGTTCAAGTGCTTCAAAAATCATAGTGATACATACCATGATACCCAAACTAATTACCTCATGGAGCAAGATTCACTACTACTTCAGGACCAGGCTGGTGTGATGGATACTATTGTTGGTGATATGTGGACTACACTAAACAAAAGAGGGGCCCTCCAGGGCCATGATTAAGTCATATGGCTCTCAACACTCCATGTCTGGAACCTGTGGGCCTTGAGACATGATCTCCTTAGTTATCCTTAGGCTAGGGGATAACATATGGCTCCAACTTGGGGACATGTGCTCACCATAGAGAGCATGAGAACCTCAACATATCTGGTATGACCTGTGCCTGCCAAATCTCAACAAAATATATTAGTAACATCTAGGGTGGTGATATCACCCCTTGTCCATATATGATATAAAAATTTGAAATAAAAAATAAAAATAAAAAATTATGAGCATACATATATACATAATGAAACAAGAAAATATGAAAAATGCAACTACAACTATACTAACATGAAATGCAATGGTATGTACAATGGATGAAAATTCCTACCTACTCTAAATTACTTGTGAAGTCAAGCCTCTTCCCCATGATGGGGCTTGAGGAGACGCCCACTAACTGGTAATGGACATTTCATCCCTTCGATCATGGACAAATAGTAGTTATCATTGACTGACTTCATTATGATATTGAAGGGTCCAAGCCAAAACTCTGTGCATCCCTTAATGTTTTTAGGCTCCCCCATCTTTGTATCCCACTCTAAAACCAAATCTCCTTGCTTGTAGTCCCCTCCTTCAGAACCAACTGCTTGTATTATTTCCATGTATCGTTTTGAGGGAGGGGAGTGAGGTTTTGTATTAAGGACATATTCTTGGTTTAGCTCAGTCAACAAATGTTCAGCATCCCCCTTCCATTTGATGAATCTGAATCATTTCCTTCTAAACCTTATCAAATCGTCAATTTCGTCCTCTTGTGTAGAAGAATAGTCATCCCATTCCTCATACAGGTTAGAGGTATTGTCAGGATAATCACCCTAACTTGTATCTCTCTCCTGCTCCATAACGATGGGGTGGGATTCTACCAAAGCATTATCCCTTATGTATGTTTCATTCAAATGTAATGTCTCCTCATTACCTTTTTTAATGTTTTCCTTGTGATTTCTAGGAGGATTATGGTCACCCTTTCCCTTGGTCCATGTTATCTCATCAATATTGTCTTCTTCTACAAAGGGAAGAGTAATCCAGTCGTGAAATAACCAAGGATATACGGAGTTGTAGTTACTATGTCCATGATTACACCTTTCAATGTGTTCCATCCTCTTTGTCTTGTTATGAAAAGTGATACAATATTAGGCCTCGACGAGGATAGTTTTGTAGGACAAGTCCATCTATAGACTTCCACCTAAAGTAGCAACCCATTCCCTACATAATATCATTCCCCAAGTGTCAGGTATATCAACAAAAATTATGTCCATTATGATGGGGAAATCAGGGTAGTCATCAAGGTGGACTTCAAGACCTTCAATAAAGTCATATACCTTGGTTCCCTTTGACTCAAACCACAAATGTTGGCATAAGGCCTTGTAAATTCCAACCCTAATTGGTTCATAACCTTCAAAATCATCATATTGATAGATTACCCAGAGTCAAGCATGCATTTGTGAAGAAACATGTCATCTATTAGAAAGGAAGTGAGAAAGAGTGTTTGCTCATTTTTCTCAAAATGACTAGCTTGTAATAGTGTGGAAGTTTCTTCGAACATTTGCTGGTCATTTGGGGTTTGTTTTGTCAAAGAAGGGATTTCCAACATTCCACGAATCCTTTTGACCTTTTGTAAGATATAGGCCATACCAGTGCTTAGGTTGGTCCTATCATTGCTATTCTTTGGGAAAGGTTGGGGTAGATCCATATCACATGTTTGGGGCTCTCCAAGCTTCACCCTTGAGTCCTCACTTTTTTGGCTCAAGCACTCAATCCTAGGCTTCCTTATATCTTGATTTTCTTGGATTTTCTTTGGTGTGATATTGGGGCACTCTTGGGTAAAGATGGTAGAGATGGTATCTACGTAATTGGGTTTCTCATGAGTAGCCTTCGGGTGATCACGTTCAAAATGGGAGTCTTTTCATGATAAGGACTTAGGATCCTCTTCTTTCCTCACAAAATTTCCTAGATTCAAGGTGTTTGGACAGATTTGTTCTTGAGGTTTTATTGTCTGACTAATATTTTGAGGAAGTCTCATAGAAGGGGGATTTTGTGCTTGTGATAGTGCCCTTTCCAACTCAGTCATTATGTTCATCATCAAGGATTGGTTCTTGGTGAAGTCAATCATAGTCTCTTCAAATCGTTCCCATAGAACACTAGCATATTGGGTGGACTCAACATTGTACATTGTCGTTGATCTAATATCCTCCATGGTTCTTGGGGAAATGCAAGGTTCTGCCTTGCATGATGAAAGGTTAGCCTCAATTTTGATAGCAATTTCATGGGCTTCTTGAATGGTTGTATGCCCCTTATCCTTAAGTAAATACTGAAATTGGGCCTGGAAAGATTGGATATAGAGAAAAAGAAGATAATCCTTTCCAGGGTGATGACTACTAGGTAATCATTGAAACAATTTCTCAAATATGGTATTGAAATATTTCACAGTTTCACTACCCAATTTCTTGATTTTAGTAATGTGGGTCCATAATGTAATTGGATCCTCTTCAATGCTCCATCTATTAAGAAAAATCTTCTCGATCTGATCCATGTTCTTGATGCTCTTATCTGGGAGGTTATCATACCACCTTTTGGCTACATCTTTCAAAGAGGCAGATAGGAGTTTCATCACCAGATATTCAACATCATTACTCACAAGGTTTAGTTATAAGAAAGCCTAGAAATTACTCATATTATCTTCATCACTTATTGCATCATCACTAGTAAATCTGGGAAACCCTTTTTCATACCTAGGGGGCATTTGTCGAGGGTATCCTGGAATGCTTGTCATGTCTAACGACTTAAAGAGTTTGGACACCCATTGTTTTTTGTTATTATCCAAATTTTGATTATGGGTCTAATTTTGGGCATTAGACATTGTGTTTAAAGGAATATTACCTCCAAATGATTATTTTATTGCAGGAGAGTTTCGGGGAGGTCTTCTTTTGTAATATTAGGGAGGATTGGTGTATCTCCCTAAAAAATTTGGAGTCGCTAGATAATATTCTCAATATCACCAAAGGGAGTGAGGGAATCACCCTCAGTGGATTCACCAGGTAAGCTTCATAAAATAAAAGGATTTGAGTAAAATGCTTACCGAAAAAAAAAAAATCGTTTGAGGAAAATTGACTCAGTGTTCCCCGGCAGTGGCACCAAAAATGTTATCGCACAATATAAACTTACCCAAAGCCTAAAGGAAAGTAGGCGTAGATTGGCATAAAACGGAGGTATTCCTATCACTTTTACCCCAATAAGATACCTCTTTCTATTTAGGAGGAGGAGAAAACGGCACTCCAAGGGAGACATCCCAAGACCTAGTTGGTTGATGAAGGATAAGAAGACCAGGTAAAACCCACCTCTCTCTATCTCACTCAAGGAAAGAAGTCACTTGGTAAAGTTCAAAGGGGTAAAAGGAAATGGAAATGAATGGTACATGCCCATTACCAAGTGATTTCAATAATTATGATCAATGACTTCTTATATGAATTATGTGCTACAAGCAAAGATAAAATTATAGTAGCAACAATGTATCCGAAAATTGCAAGTTATGATGATAAAAATGATAGAAAGAATTTTCAATTTGATAGTATCTTGTCACTTACAATTTCAATATTAAAACAAGTCAATAAGTGACTTCAATGGGATGTCAAAATACTTGTAACAACATTAAAATAAATAATGATGACAATAGCAAAACCACTTCAGAAAGTACTTAAGTTAGGCAATTAAACAACTATTTCAACACCTGTTTATCATGGCTTGCCTAGTACAAGTGTTGAGTGGTCTTATGGACAATTTAAGGGATGTTATGGGTTTGCAAGATGGTTGTAACAATAGTTACAACAAAAACAACATCCTTTAACAACTTCAAAATTTTCACTTAGAATAATAGCAAAGGGAAGACTAGAGCCTTGGGGTGATAGTGCCTAGGCTAGTGCAAATTTTTGGGTATGTTTCTAGGTTAGTATACTTGTTAGGGCTGCAAAAAAAGGGTTGTAGTAGTGATTATGGAAGCAACGGTGTGGTTGTTAGTGTTTCTAAACTAGATTAATGTTAGTTTTAGTGAGAGCTTCAAGAAAGAGAGTTTCAAAGTTTTTTTTTATCTCATTCATCCTGTTAGCACTAGGAGTCACCTTCAGATTGCATGGAAGGCAAGCCCAGTACCCATCAAGTTATACGTGAATTAAAGAGTGTTTTAAAGGGTCAAATGGAAAAGGACTCAAATGGTAATGTTCTAACTCAGACAATAAGGCTAGCATGCACCAGCAATTAAGGTCTTGGCTAACTTCTATCAGTAGTTTGGGAGTAAGTATGAACAGGGGGAAGACTTAAGTGAGAGGAGTGTATGGACTGTTGCAAACATCAGGTCTACAAAGTATAAAGAAGAAAGTTTATAATCACAAGATCTTCTTGACATCAGAAGCTAAGGAAGCTAAATAAACATCATGATAATATAATTATCAAACATCCACCATAACATCATCACAATAATTCATGTGAATCATTCAAAGCATGAACATTTAGCATCAAAAGCAAATAGACTGAATGAGAAGTTGATTTCTATTATCCAAAAAGTCTTAAGTCCAGTACATCACTAGATAATAGTCACTTCATCAAAATATTACAAGTAAAGGGAGCCTTGCTCAACCATCCAAACCTGGTAAAGAAAATGATCTATCTATTTATAACAAAAGGGAGGAAACAGTTGGAGGTACAAGTTGGCCCCCTTCCCTTGAAAAACTCTAAACATTTATTTTCCCTAAAAACTTATCTAACTATCTATGCTATAAAACAAGAAAATTTTGGTGACTAATCCAATTGAAATTCAAACTAAATTGGTCCCCTTTTGTTGCGTAGCTCCTTGTTTTCCATGTGTCCTTCAAAGCACGTGGTTGTCTTTATGATTTCAGTTGTTGATTCTCCATCCTTATTCATCATCAATTTACCCCAAAGTTAGCTTGGTCCTCCTAGATCCCTGGTCTTTATTGACAGCTTCTTTGGGTAGCAAATCTAGGTAGCGCACTACCAGGAGAAAAGGTAGTGCCTGTAGGTAGCGTCACTATGCTGCATATGTGTACAAACTCTACTCTCTATAAAATATTGGGTAGCACTTGTAGGTAGCACCTGTAAGTAGAGCCTGTAAGTAGCACCTATACGTAGTGCCTTTGTGTTGCACCCATATGACAATTTTGTTCTCTACTAAATATTAGGTAGCGCCACTTACGTTGTGTCTATGTGAAGATCAAGTAGCATTGCCAAAAATGCAGTGCCTTCAATATTGAAAGTGTGTAGATAAATTTGTGGTCTTTCATGATGACAAAACCATTTCAATTAAGTGCCTTAATTGTATAATGGGTGGTGCCTTTTACCACTGGGGAAACTAGCACTTACCAAAAACTCAAAACTCAGCTAGTTAAACGATTAGCAGCCTGTATGATGGTATAGATAGTATGTGCATATCAGTTAACCCTCCCAAAAGGGAACAATTCTCAAAAATGAAGCTTACCATTACCAGCTATTTTGTCATTTTAACACTTAGCCTCACACTCTTTATGGTAGAAAGAGGATCTTCAAGTGGCACAACAGACTTCTTCTTCTTAGCATTGGTAGGCTTTTTTAGTGTAGTTGTGCTCTCCTTAGCTATTGGTTTATCATCCTCAATGGCATCCTCAACCAACACTTGTAAATTCCTTTGGGCTACCTCATCTTGAAAGTGTTTCAGCTCTACCTTTAACTTCTTGTTCTGAGACTGAAAGCCTATGTTTTGTCTGTAAAGATTCTTCAGTTGTTTATAAAGGGGCAGAGCCTTTCTCGCTGTAAAACTTGCCAAGTCAAGGGTATGATTGTATCCAACCATGAGCTCTTCCATATGAGCCAAGTGGACCTTGTCTTCTGCTTTAAGATGAGCTATTTCTTTCCTTGCATCTCTAAGTTGCTTGATAAGTCTTTTGTAGGTATGACTGTCAGGAGGGACAGTGGAATGCTCAGTCTTAATAGGATTTTCCTCAGACTCCTCTTCCTCCTGCACGGGAAGTGTCTTGTCCACCTCATCAAGTTTCTCAGTGACCTTACTTTTACCCTTCTTTCTCTTCACAGTGGTTTCTTCATTTTTTACCATAGGCTCCTCGAAGTGTTTCACAAGGGTTTCCTCTTCTCTCTCCAAAGGTCTTTTAGTACCTTTACCTTTTTGTATAAGGGATTCTTGTTTTCTTTCGACAGACTTCTCAATGCCTTTCTCAGAGGTCTCATCTCTCTTCTCCAAAGGTCCTTTATCACCTTTAACCTTCTTCTTTTGTACAAGGTTTTCTAATTTCTCCTCTATAGGCTTTTCAATATTCTTTCCCTTCTTCTTTTGAAAAGGGATCTCTGGTAAGGACTACTCTCTATAATCCTCCTTAGGAATTGATGACCTTGTGAAAGGTATTTTACATTTGATTTTGACTGTTGGAGGAGAAGGGGAAAAGAGAATCTTCTTCCCTGTCTTAGATGTAGCTTTGGTAGAATGAGGCACCTCTTCTAACCCTGGTGGAGGAGGTGGTGAAAAATCTCTGTGTGGAGAAGGAAAAACTTCCTCCTCAAATTTAATGACCTGCTTGTTGACCTCTGACACTTGAACAGGGGCTCTACCCTTTCTCTTCCTACTAGTCCCTGCTTTGGTAGCACTGGTAAGTGACAAAGAACGTGCCCTCTGTGATTGAGGAGTGGGTGCTAGATCCAACTTAAAATGAGAGGTAACCACAAAATGCTCCCATGAAATATCTTTCTTGCCCAATTCCTCATATACTAGCATTTTGATTAATCCAGAGTGGAAAAGGATAGAATCCACATCTTTAGATTTGGCATGTATCATGTCTGACATCTTACCTATACTCCTCAACAAGTAATAAGGAATATTCATCTCAACCTTACCATTAAAATGTAGAAAAAATTCTATATGGTACTGGTATAATGTGTTGAATCTCCCTTCACAAGTAAAATATCTATGTATGATATTTAGTAGTCTGTCAAATTGTTCAATCAATTGGCTCCTTGGCATACTTTTGGACAGGTCATTGGCTTGATATTCAGGTTTAAAGAGATATTTTGCATAAGCTGAACTCAAATCCATGGATTTGAACCACCTTTCACATGTAATGGGGATACCTATTACAGCTGATATGGAGGCTTCAGTCACTTCAAACTCCAAATCCCCAACCTTATTTTTCTTACCATCAAATTGCAATGAAAATTGTCTTGCTACCTCTGGATGGCCTCTCTGCATGTTCTCACAGAAGAAGAGGCACCATACTCTTTGAAATGCCTCTCTTTCCATGGGTTCTGTATTAAAAAGAAGCATGTCCACTGGTTTTGTCCTAACTAGCTTGCCTCCTTTATGTACCTTCTTCGATTTAGGGGTCTCCATGACTCAGAATGAGGGCTCTTAAAAGGTTTGGTAATGCTTAGGAGACTTTGAATGGGGTTTCAAATATGAAAGGATGACCCTATGCAACTGAGTAAAACATTTAATTTCGAGATGAAAGGAGGCAGGGGAAGCAGCAAGAGGTTAAGAAGCGCCTCTGGGTAGTGCAACACATACGCAGAGTATAAACTAGTCTAAATCTTGTAACTTCAAGGGCTGAGGAAGACAACAAAAATCTGACTCATATACGGGCCATCAAGTTTACAGGTCTAAAAAAAGAGACGAGATGAGGCTATCATACAAAGATGAATCTTTTACCGTTGTGCAAACTTAGCAAAATGAAAACCCGAGCACAAATTTCCTGTGAAGATTAATACGCAGAGGAGGTAACAGTGGATGCCTTCGTAGTAGACACTTGTTGAGCTCTTCAACGCAATCTTAGGATGAAATTTGAGAAAACCTCAGCCCTGGAATCTTTCTCATCATTGGATTTGGTTGACATGCGTTCACTTGATCTGCACTACGAATTTGCGTAGCACAGCACTGTTGAGTCTTTCAAAATTAAAAAATTGTTACCAAAGATCATAAATGCAAGATATTTGAAGGCATCCTTAACCAACTTCTAGAACTGAAAACAAGGTACATGACATCATTCGTGGAAATCATGGCTCAGGGTGGAAGTGTGATGAACGTGATAGGCGCTACGAAACTGCGTGATGAGCAGTCAGTGCATCCACTTTAAAATATGATTAGAAAAGTAAGCGAGGACGTTTGAGGTATGCCTATGAGGTCATGAGTGAGGAGAGAGGAGTTTCACATCAATCTAGTCATGGGAGGGATCAAACTAGGGATAAATCATGAAGGGGACCAGAATAAAACATGAGCTAGGAATGGTTTAAGGAAAAAATCAATTTGAGGATCAAATTAGAGCTAAAAATTTAGTGTGATAACATTGGCTCCACAGGGGATGGCATGCCCCCTGCGGGCTGCCAAGAATGAGTAGATTCAGTGCCTTATCCTAGGGCTATGGGGTCATTTATTGAAACAAAAATAAAAAGAGAATGATATTTAAAATGACATGAAGAGACACTCAAGGCTCAAGCAAAGTACTTTTTCAGGAAATTCCCATTGACAGGGCCACCAAAAACCTCTTCATTTTCCATATTTTGCAACTTGAAAGTGTTATTAGAGAATACCTTGGAGATTTTGAAAGGACCCATCCATAAAGCTTCAAATTTATCGTGCTTTCATTTATCTTTCTTCGATGCATCCCATTTGAGCACCAGATCACCCAATTGAAAGTCCTCTTTATTCACCTTTTTGTCGAAAGCCTGCTTGATCTTTAGTTGATGATCAGTTGCTTTGTCTAGAATCTGCTCCTAGGTCTATTGCACTTCAACCAACTGCTGAATCCTTCTGATCATATGATTAGGTTCCCCTTGATAATCCTGGAAGAATTTCACCATAGGTAATGCAAGCTGAGAAGGAAAAATTGCCTCAACTCCATATACCAGCTGGAAAGGGGAAAGTCCCAAGGACCTTTTCACTGTCACTCTATTAGCCCATAGAGAAAATTTGAGTTTTGAATCCCATGCCTTTTTGTTATCCTCTAACCTCTTTTTAATAATCTTTATAATTATTTTGTTCGAGGATTGTGCAAGCTTGTTTCCCTATGGATAGTAAGGAGTAGAATGAATCAAAGTGATCCCAAACTGTTCATAGAACTGAATTAATGGTTCAGCCTTGAATAACATAGCATTATCAGTGACGATTCTATCAGGACACCCAAACCTTGCTATGATGTCTTCCAAGAAACCAATGATCACTCTATGTGAAGCATTCCTTGTGGGAATAACTTCGATCCATTTAGTAAAGTAATATGTAGCAGTCAAGATCCATCTATGTTGACCACTGGAAGCGGGATTGATTTCCCCAATAAAATCTAGGCCCCATTGTTGGAAGGGTCCTGAGGCTGCCACAGGCTTCAATGGAAAATACTTAAGCTGCTACTTTCCAGAAAACTTCTAACACTTAGCACAGGCTCTGATTTTACCACAAAAATCCATGAACAAACTGGGCCAGAAGTACCCAGCTTTTAGGATCTTGTATGTCGTGGTTCTCCAATAATGATGCCCCCCACATAATCTTTTGGGTTCACTTGGGCTTCTTAGGGATCTAGGCATATCAAAAGCACTCTTAATGGATCCTTCCAATACAAAATTTGATCAACAAAGTAGTACTTTATTGATTTTAGTTTTAAGTCCCTCACCTTGTTCCTTTCCATACCACTTGGGGGCTGTAAATTTTGCAGAAAAAATATAATGTCTTTGTACTAGTTGCAATCTTCCAATGTAGAAATGACTTGAGGGACTTTATCATTCATCTCAGCCTGCTGATTTTCTAAACATGACTGAATGAAATTCACCCCTAGTGTTGAGCAATTTGATTCAGCCAAGAGCTTGGCCAAACCCTGGCCTTTATCCAATTTTGTGGGCCTAATATCCAAATCAAATTCAAGTAGTTTAGCAATCCACTTGCTTCTTTTTTCGTCTATATTAGGCTGAATAAGAATTTATTTTACAGCAACTAATGGGACATAAGCAATAAATCTTGAATGCAGAACATAAACTCTGAAGGACTTAAGAGCTTTAACCAATGAATAGGCTCGTTTTTCCATAATGTCATACTTTAGTTATGTATCTCTCAATGCCCTACTAAAAATGGCAATGGGTTTCTCTAAGCCTTCAACATTCTTCTGCAATAGGATGGATGCTACTGTATCAAAAGAGGCAAAAGAAAAAATAAGAAAGTCCTTGGAGTAGTCAGGGTTGACAAGAACCAGGGCTTCTGTCAAGGATTTCTTTATTTGATCAAAAGAATCATGGGCCTCAGTATTCCATTTGAATTCACTATCCTTCCTCGGCATGGTTGTGATATACTTAACTAACTTGGCAAAATTTGACACAAATCTTCTCAAAATTTTGATTTTTCCCAGAAAATATTGTACCAGTTTTTTAGATCTAGGGAGTGACAAAGTTTGTATAGCCTCAACTCTGCTGGAATCAATCCTTACCCCTTCAGCTAACACGATATGCCCCAATAATTTTCCTTCTTTCATGGCAAACAATGATTTTTTCGGATTCAAAGAGAGGCCAAATTTTCTGCATTTCAAGAAAACCTTTCTTAAATGATCACAATGTTCCTTATCAGACTGAGAATACACAGTTATGTCATCCAAATAGATAACAAAAAACTTATCCTTTTCTCCAATAAATGTTATGTCCATAGCCCGATGAAAAGTTTCCCCTGCGTTCATCAAACCAAAGGGCATCTTGGCATACATAAATGTCCCCCAAGGAGTGGTGAAGGTCGTCTTCTCCTTGTCTTCTGGAAAAACAGATACCTAATTGTATCCAAAAAATCCATCAACCATAGACATCTTGGCTTCTCATGTCACCTTCTTTAATATGTGCTCCATCTTGGGTAAAGGATAATTATCCTTCTTTGAGCTTCTGTTCAGATTTCGGAAATCAACACAAAGTCTGATTTCCCCATTCTTTTTTCTTACTGGGACCAAATTGGCTACCCATTCGGAATACCTCAAAGGAATGATAATGTTTTCATCTAAAATCTTATTAACTTCTTTCTCTATGACAGGCAACAACATAGGATTGATTTGCCTCAACTTTTTCCTGAAAGGTTTGGTGTTTTCTTTTAATGGGATCTTGTGCTCTATTATGCTTGTGTCATAAGTTCTGAGATCTTCATAGGTCCAAGCGAATACATCAGAAAATTCTTTCAACAACTTAGTGTATTCTTCCCTCTGCTTTTCTGATAGGTTGCTTGACAGTTTGACGTATTTTGGATATTTTTCAATGCCCACATTGCACTCAATGATATCACCATCATCAGTGGATACCTTCCCTTTCAATGCCACATCATTTCCATCAAATAATCTTTCCAAAGGAACCAGTCCCTTTGGTATATGATTGCTAGGCAGTTGCACAATATGATGATTAGCAATTTTATTGAGGAAAACATCAGCATGAGGAGTGATTTCTGAATCATGATCCTAATCAATGTGCAATGCAGAAAATTCATCAACAGTCTCAAGAAAAATTTTAAGTTCTAAATCGTCTTCGAACACCTTCCAATATTTTACATTGTCCGGTATAGAAGGCATGTATTTGAATTCTACATCATACTTGATGTTTGGTCTTATAGGAATTCCGAAGTTTCTTGTTGGTAAAACCAAAGAATCATCCACAGTATTCTCTTCTCTAGGAATGAATGATATATTAAAAGCAGAAAAAAAAATTGTTCACTAAATCCCATACTTCATTTCTGTAAGATCTAGGATGCTTTGTTTGATTAAGATTTTTAATCTGATGGACTATCAATTCAGCATCCCTAAATAATAACATCTCCTCTATCCCCATGTATTTTTCTACCCTCAAACCCAAGACAAGAGCCTCATACTCTGCCACATTATTAGTAGTCTCAAATTCTAGTTTATATGACAAAGATATAGTTTTTTGAGTTGGTGAGACAAATATCACCCCAGCACCAGCACCTTCCTTGGAAGAGGCTCCATCAAAGAACATATTCCAGATAGAAGTAGTTAGAGGAGGCTCTTTAGAAAAGTTGATGGATTTTTTTCTGATTTCTAAAGGGGCTTACGAGGCATCGGTGAGCTGCAAAATACTAGATCCCAGATCTGTATCAAAAGAAAAAACAGGGTGATTGGTGGGGTTTTATTCATCACTAATGATGTAAGCCAATTGAGCTTCCCTGTAAAGTCTTCTATGCTCTCCCCCAAAAACAGGAATAGTAGCATAAGAGAGATCCATCTGCAAGGTTCCCCCAAGTCTTTTTATCCAAGATCTTGACAATAGCATACCAAACTTGGGGGGAACATCAGCAACTACGATATACATAAGTATACTCTTCATGGGTAGCTGAAATAAGGTCACCACCATATCCTTAATGACTCCAAGACATTTGACTTTTATGGAGTCAAAATAATATAATTCATGATAGGTCTTTATGACTTCTAACCCAAGTTCATCCATAACATATTTTGGCATAAGATTGTGGGATGCCCCTGAATCCATGAGACAATTGTGTAGCACCTTATCATGTATATTCAGTGAAGTATAGAAAGGTGGGGATGAGTCATATCTGTCTTCTGTCAAAGGACCTAAAATCACTGCTGGTTTTTCATCTTGTAGATTTATGGAATCAATGACATTTGGAGATGATTCTGGCTGTAACATTTGGATAAATATTTTTTAAAATCCTCATTTTTTATCAATTCCAAAAAAGGTACAGGGATCTTTATTTTCTGGATCTCATTCTCAAAACTAAAGGAAGGGGAAGGCTTCAAGATCTCTTTGGTTTCAAGAGGAGGATCTCTGATCAGAACTTGTGGGTTTTGAGAGTCTTTTTCCTTTGCTCACTGTCATAGCCTTGGCAGAATATTCTTTCTAAACAGGTTGATTAGGGGCATCATTTTTTTCTACATTCTTCTTAGATCTTAGATTATATCTACTAGGATTTTCCTTTGATTTCTCTCCCTTGCTTAACTCATTAATTTGAATATCCATTAAAGATTTCTCATAAGAGGATTGATTCAAGTGTGGGGATGGGGAAGTATCACCTAAACAATGAATCTCAAGATCAGCTTCAAACTCCTCTTCTTCTTCATCTGCCACTAAATTATTTTGCAAAGGAGCTTGTATCCTTTGATCATCTCTCTCTTTGTTTCTAGGATCCCTAGGAAAGATTTGGGGAGAATTATTTGGTCTCCTGTAGTTACCTATGTTATCATTGTTTTGAGCATTTCTATATGTTTGTTTCCCTTCTGATTTTAATTTCTCAATTTCATTGGAGAGAGATTTTACTAACTTGGGCAGCTCGTCTACTTGACAATGGACAACAGAGGAATCAGAAGTTGAAGCTTCAGCTTTTTTTTTCTCCTATCCCTATCATATTTCCCCCTAAGCGTATTTTATGCCACTATGTTGGATTATACCTCTAAGGCAGCATCTTGCATATGTACCAAAGAAGGTGACACGATCTTCTTAGTTATCCCTAGGCTGGGGGATAACAAGCACCACTTTTAGAACTTTATCCAACATCATCTTCTCGTGAGGGATTTAACCATAAGGGGGCCATTTTGGAGTTTATCCATTTGGTTATTCCTATCAACCATGACATGAAATCAATGATATAACTCCCTTTAATATCAACACATCATTATGACACCACTCGACATGAAACCTTTGACAACAAATATTGCATCAATGACCATATAACCAATAATCAATATATCAATGATACAAACACATCACTATGAAAATACTTGACATCAACCCTTTGACATAAATCCTTTGACATCAATGACAACATAGTACAACAATATCCCCCTTTGGCATTGATGGAAACACCAACATTGATGTCAACACCAATCATCGATGGCAACACTTGGACATGGAAATGTTCATGCTCCCTCTATGATCATCGCTCCTCATCAATTTTCATCTTGCCACATCAATGTGACTATCTCTCCCCCTTTGACATCAATGGGAAATGGCAGTTCCCTCCCTGGGGTTTCTCCCCCTTCCTGAACTCTCCTTTGGGTTGCTCCCCCTATCTGGATTCCTTTGAGATTCATCTGAATAATCTCTCCCCCTTTGGACAAGGGATATCACTCAAATGCAATGTTGATGGCATGGCTTCTAATCATCTCTCCTCCTAGAATCATGTTGTTGCAATCAATCATGGGAAGAAGAATAACCCCCCATATGGGTATGTCTCCCCCTATCTTCTTTTCAATATGAAAAATATGCTACCACTGCAATATGCTTCTGCTGCAAATACTACTTCTCAATCAGAACATATATTAACTGCTAAAGAATGATCTTCTCTTACTATGATGATCCTTGAACCTATCCATGCATCAAACTTGTGTCATACAATACATCATGAAGCAAAAGATATGTCAACAATAAATAGATAATCATGAATAAAACATCAACCATGTACATCATGTTCCATACTGTGTGTCAACCATGCACAATACCCATGTACATCAACCATGTACATCAATACCATACAATATACCATAATATATCATCAATAGAGTATATCAACCATATGCCAAGAACATGTGCCAATTGTGTACCAACCATATGCCTCTACCAACATGCCAACCATGTGCCTCAAACAAGTGTCATATCACTCATGATATGCCTCTATCATGAACCAGGTGCCATAACCATGTATCTCAACCATCAATATATCAACCAAGCATATCAACTATATCATCCCATACATCATGTACCAAAGTAAGTATATAATCATGAAAACATGCAACAAACCATGTCAAGCCTTGCAAAACAGAGTTATACCATCAAACCATGTTGCAACTCATATGTACACTCCTCTTCTTGAGTATTTTTCCACAAGTACGCGGCTTGTTCCATGGAAAGTTCACATATGTACATGACCTTTCTATAGTTCACTTCATGTATGTGCGTGACCTCTCCCACAGGATCCCACATATGCTTCATAAAGAGTGAAGCTTTATTGATTCTTTATTCCTTCATTCATGTCTAGTTTTTCAGTATTCTTCATCCACTTTTGAGAGTGTCCCAATTTCTATATAATTGTACTTTGAGCTTCCATCCTTTCAACATTGTCTTCCTTCCAAGTTACATGTGAACTTCTTTCATTCTATATGAATCACTCCTCATTGAATGTCTCCTTGAATTCCATCAATCCTGAGCTTTGTGGCCAAACCCACTACAGTTGTAACATCTCATGGTGTGATGATGAGCAACAATGTGTCTCACTTGATTACATATCCAACATTTTAGGATGATATGGTGTCTTCCAACATCTCTACTTGCATAATGTCTGCAATCCAAATATTTGTGACCATATTCATTACATGAGAAGCAGTGACCATGAAAAACATTTTCATACCTTTGCTTTGGTGTCCACCTTGAAGGTATCTCTCTTCTAAACTTGCTTTGGGGTGTAAATATGGCTTCTTGGTGTCTTCTTTGCTAATGTTATTATGAAGGTTTCGTTACTTTCTGTAGGTTCTTGAATTGCAGCTTTGCTTCCACTTTTTGAGAATGAAGGACTTACCTCATGCTTCTTAGAAGTGCTAGCTTCAAAGTGAGAAGCTTCCTTGTTGTATCAAATACATGATTTATCATTCAGATATATTTGGCTATATAGGATTTCATCCAAGATTGTTGAACTGTCCATGAGCTTGATGTGAGTGTTTGACTTCTCTACTTTCTTTCTGATGTCAACAACCTTAGCTTCCAACTTATGGCATGACTCTTCCTTTTCATTTACTTGATTCTTCAATAGTTCCTCTATCCTTTTGGCTTCTTCAATTTGAGTCTTTAGATTGACATTGACTTGAAGGATTTTTCTAAGCTCATCATATACCTTCTTCTTTTCTTTTACTTGACTAATTATTTCATTCTTTAGTCTCTGTATCTCTTTTTCTTTTTCTTCTAATTGTTTCCCTTACTTAGTTTCACTTTCTTCTTGTTTCTTGAGCATTTGTTTTAGTGTCATGGTAAGATTTTGTTACTTTTCTAGGGTTTCCTTGATGTAATATTCAAGATCCTTAAAAGCATAATGATCACATTTTGCTTTTTCTAAATAATAAAAAACTTTATCTTCATACTTCAACAACAACTCTTCCTCTTATCTATAAGATAATTGTCAATTGATTCTACACACACTAATTCTAGATCTTCTTATTCATTTGTAGGAAAACATTCAACATCATCACACTTAGAATTATTGCAATCAAAAGTTTTTGGAGAGTCTTTACCTTCATTGTCTTTGATGGAATTATCCTCAGTGTATTTTTTGTTGTCTTGATATACCTTTTGTAGCTTTAGCCATAGGTCCTTAGCGGAGGAATGTGGTCCTATTCTTTATTTGACAGAATCTGAGAGTCCATTTAAAATGGTCTTGAGTGTTACTTCATTGTTCTTCTTTGCTTCCTTCTGGGCTAGACCTTTTGAATGATTTTTTTGAGGGAACTGATCCACCAAAAATTGTGTTCCAAACACGTGCTCCTTTTGACTTCAAGTACCCTTTCATATTTATTCTCCATGCCAAATAATTTGTCTCATAAAAGAATGGAAATTCATATGCATGTTCATCCATTTGTGTGACCACAAATCTCCTTTAATCTTGTAAGGCTTATAATGAAGGCCTTCTCTCATACCAATTGTTGGACACACTGACCACACTAAGAGGGGGGGTGAATCAGTGGGGTGTTATTTTTACAACTTCTTACAAAACTTTAGTTATCCATCACCATTCACAACATCATTAATCATTATTTCTATTCACGTTTAGTTGCTTGCATGTAAATATATATCAATGACATATACTAACAATAAATAACTATTCACCATCACATTAAAGAACACAATCAACACCAGATATATGTATAAGTTTCTTTTATATTACGGACTACAATCCTTGGGGTTTATCAGGACCAACTCAAAGAGAGCACTAACTCTCAATGAAAGACCCAACCTGCAGATATCAGCACCAACTGAGAAGAGGAATCCAATCCTCAAGTACAAGACCCAAATTGTAGACAAAAAGCAATCTGCAAAACTGTACCAATAGTCTATACCAAGACAAGTGCATCAACTATGCACAACACAACCTGTCACAGCAACCTGTCACCTCAACCTGTCTCATCAATCTCATCATCCAAATTTGATCTACTCTCAAAGATCAATAATCAAGTCAAATCTCAACCATATTCACAATATCACCAAGTTAACCAACAAGATACCTCTAGCAATACACCATACTCTCCATAAAAAAAATGCCATAAACCCTTACATAAAACCATGTGTCAAACCTCATTGTTATGTAGCCTCAAGAATGTACCATGTCATGACCAAATTTAACCATAAAAACATGAACATAAACATACATGTAACTCTGTAACAGACTTGGTGTATTTAATCACATACCTGCAAACCTTCCTTAACTTCAAAAACAAGAGACTAGCATTTTCATCAAACTTTACTTTAGTCTCACGTGACTAATTTTGGATTAGTCAACAACCCTAAATTGCAACAAGAATAACTATGTACCTATAATGCATAAAGGTATGAAAATTATAAATTATACACAATATTTTTCAGTGTCTTCTCTACATATCCTCTAGGTTTCATTACTTGGAACCTACTATAAAAGGATTTATAGAAAAAGTGGCAGACCTTGTTGAAATATGTCTTATTCTAGAGAGATAACTTGTAGAGCATGCCACACGCAGAATATTTTTTGTATGGATCTGAAAATGGTAAATAAAATACTACAGACTGTACTATAACCAATTCATTTTTTCGCACTGAATTTGGATCTGTTATGAAGAAGGCATGACGTTTTTACCTGGAACGCCTCTTTTAGACTAGTTTCAGGACTAGCCACATACCCTATCTTCCACAAAGTGTAACTCCCAAACTACAACGAACCACAAGATGAAATTTTTATTATAGTTACTTGGATATGTTTTTTCAATAGCCTCCATATTTAGTTATCTTAATCATTCTAGAAATAAAGTTATTATGAAAATTCTAAGATGCCCTGTAAATAACATAGCTTAGAAAGCATCATTAAAAACTTTATCCTCCCTTGAATTTTCGGCCTTCTTTACTTCACCTTCCCTCTGAAATTTTCCTTAGATATCCTTTGGGTACCTCAGTCACTTGTGCATATTAAATATGCTCAATAGATTCTTATGGGAGACCCTTTCTCTCTTATTTATACTCTCCAAGTAGCTTCCTCTAGAAGTATCAACTTTTGTCCAATTAGCCACTTTGTCCACTTAGCCACTAACTTTATCCACTTAACCAAATTTGTCCACTTAGCCATTTTTTCCACTTAACCACTTTTTTCCACTTAACCAACTTTGTTTACTTAGCCACTTTGTCCACTTAACTACTTTATCCAAAAATAGTAAACTCTCCACTTCTAGTTGCAACTAATTTATTTTTAATTGTTTTCTTGTTGCAACCACTTATCCTGTGACTAACCACTTTGAATGGTCAACTTATTCTAAAATATTCTAGAATAATTTGACTTCTTTGACCTTCTAGGGGATTCTAGATAACTCATGAGGGTTCTCCAACTTCACATGGCCATAACTCTCTAACCATGAGGATTTATGTAATGTTCCACATATCACTGGAAACGGAATGACATATACTATCTATATGGAATAGTTTCTCCTGCAAATTCAATGATCTTCATTACATTATTACTTAATCAAACTTGGGTTCCCTAACCACATTGTTGGGATACTCAACCACCTAACCATTTGGACTTCACAAAGTGTCTTCTCGTGAGGGATTTCACCATAAGGGGACCACTTTAAGAACTTTATCCAAGAGTGTTTTCCTGTGAGGGATTTCACCTTAAGTGGACCACTTTGGAGTTCATCCATTTGGTTCTTCCTATCAACCATGACATGACATCAATTATATAACTCCCTTTAATATCAACACATCATTATGACACCACTTGACATCAACCTTTTTACAAGAATTACATCAATGACCATATAACCAATAATCAATATATCAATGATACAAACACATCACTATGACAATACTTGACATCAACCTGTTGACATCAATCTTTTGACATCAATGACGACATAGTACAACAATATCAATGCCACTAGGTGGTTTTGAGTAATAGAAAGATTTGAAGCATCCAAAACCATGAAAAATGCCTCAAAGTACCTCACATTACCTATGGAGGGTATCCTTGGACTTGGCCTATGATAAAGGATGGTAGTGCACTCACAAGGTTTTGATCATTAGGTATGTGTCTCAAGGCCTTGGTATGGTTAAGGGGGGAACCTAAGCCTTAGCTAAAGTAAAAATCTTGTAGGAATGTAGCACCAAACATGACACCTCAAACCACCACACCCAACCTCTTAGGGTCTTAGGTAGTTTCAGGGCTCAAGGGTCATGAATGACACCTCAAACAATCATAGATGACCTCTCGAGGGGATATTTGGCCTTCAAGTGGGGATATGAGGATTGTTAAGAGATTTTGAGCATTGGGTATGGGTCTTGGGTCCTTGGACATGATCAAGAGAGGAAACCTAGGAATTATGTTCTAAAGGAAGCCTCTATGAATCTAAGGCCATCAAAGACATGTTGAACCACCATAAAGGACCTTTCTAGGTTATCCTTGGTTTATGAATGGGGATAGACAACATTGTGATTTTTTAAACATTGAGTATGAATCTTTGGACCCTAGATATGATCAACGGGAAGAATCCCAAGAGTTAGGCCCTAAGGGAATATTAAAGGATTCTAGGGCCAATAATGACACCTTGAACCACCACAAAGGTCATATTGAGGGAATACTTTGCCTATAACTAGGTATATAAGTACCACTAGCTTTATTGAGCACTAGGTATGGGTTTTGGGGCCATGGACATGGCCATGGTAGGAAACATAAACATTAGGTCCTAAAGGAAGATTATATCCATCCATGGCCAAGAAGGATGACTTAAACAACCACACATGGCCATGTAAGGGTATCATTGGCCTATGATTAGGGATTTCAGTGCCACTAGGTAGTTTTGAGTAGTAGGTATGTGTCCCAATACCCTAGAAAATATCTAGAGAATAAGGTTATGCCTTAGGTTCTAAATAAATCTTTGAGGAATCTAGAGCCATGAACAATGCCTCGAAGCACCGCAAATTACCTCTGGAGTGTATCCTTGGCCTCTAAGAAAGGATGTTAGTTCCCTCACAAGGTTTTGATCATTAGGTATGGGCCTTAAGGCCTTAAGATGGTTGAGGGGGGAACCCAAGCCTTAGCTAAAGTACAAAGATTATGGGTGATGCAGGAGCATCGCTCCACGTCAGCAGCCAGCCAGCCGCGCGAGCGCATGCATTCAACCCTGGAGAGAGAGGCGCAGTCCTCATTCAAATTTGAATTGAATGTAATTTAATGCTTAGGCTGGTGAGCCATAGGAAGCTGTGCTTATGTAGGCATTAGATTAGATCAGCCTTTATTATAGATCTAGCTGAGATCTAGTTCTGGATAACAGGCTAGACAGCCATTGATTGTAAATTAATAGAGTAGGTGAACCTGGAGGAATGAGCCCTCAGGTAAAAGAGATTTTGGAGATCTCATTTTGAGCTAGTCAAGTATGCATGTAGAGAAGAAGAGATCAGATAGAGAGGAGCCGAGAGAGCTCAGGAGCATCTTGTAAAAATATACAGGCATTTGCCAATTGTTAATATATGAACAGAGAGCAGTTTTTCTTGTATGATATTTTGTTTATGTGTGTGTCTGTGAGTGTTTTCCTTTATGTTGTAATTGTATGCTATTATCATGCATTTGCAGGGAGTTGGTTTGATTTCAGGTTGAGGGTCTTTGAGGCTTCACACCAGGTGGGTGTGACAGAACGTTGAGGTTCTAATGGCCGTGCATAGAGTTGCACTCTGAACTCTGAGGAGTCAGACAGAGGCGTGTTGAGGCACAGGTTGAGATCAACAACTCAAGAAGAAGAGGACCTTTGAGGTTGCTGAATACCTCAAGAGGTAGGCTCTGTGGGAGAGGGCACAGTGTAGATAGAAACCTTGTTGAAGGTTCTGTAAAGCTCTGCCAAGCGGGCATTGAGCAAATACTCCGCCAGGAGGGCGTCGAGAAAGCGTGCAGTCAGGCACAAGGACCCAAAGAACTCTTTGAGTTCAGGAGTGAAGAAAAGAGTCCACTGAGGGACCTTTACTAGGTTGTTGAACACCCAAGGAACTCAGCCATCTAGGTTGCTGGAGCAGGAGAGCCTCGAAGGCATTATATTCTCCACCTGGGGAGAACAAAAAAAGGAACGAAGTTCTGTAGAGGTCGAAGCTATAGAAGAAAGCTCAGGAGGGATAGTTCCTTTGTGATTCCTAGGAGAACAACCCAAGCGAAGGTTCGAACAGGATAGAGCTTTGGAACGGAAGGATTCCACAAGGAGAAAGAAGCAATGGCCAGGGTTCGCAGGATAGATTTGCGAAATTCCATTGACCATCAGATCTGGGGGAGTTGCGAGGGGTTTATCCCTAGGCGCAGGAAGGAAGGGACCCAGAGCCATCAGGATTCGGCTATCGGGGTTTACGGAGGCCAGAGTTTCGCACCCGTTGAAATCGCGATTGGTGATTTCCCAAAGTCGTTGGAGTCGTCGATCGCCACGAGGACACGTGGCATAGGATCCAGAGGAGTCTGGATTCGACGTATCGGGAGTTAGAGCTCCAAGCAGTTGGAACAGAAATTACGATATCGCGATCCGCGATATCCCGAAAAGATCATGACCGTTGATCATGAGGACACGTGTCAAGGAATCCCATCAATTCGGGGTTCGGAGAATCGGGTTTCTCGACAAGGGAAAACACTTGCATGCCAGATTCACGATCCGCGAAATCCTGAGGGTGACATGGTAGCGTGGGACCCCGGAAGCTAGTGGAATACATGTGGCGTTGTATCGGGGAATCGGTACATCGGTGCTCAGAGGTTTGAAATCCAAAGTGTTGACATCGCGAATAGCGATATCCCGATAGGGAAATCCCCGAAATTAACAAGAGCGTTGACTCATTGACCCATCGGGGTTCGGGGTTTTGATTTGCACGAAGTGCTTGCTCGTGAACTTCGCGATAACGCGAAGCCCGATTTCCCGAGGAGACAGCGGGAGATCGTTAGAGTATCCTGTGGGTGACCTAAGGTCCCGATACGGGATTTGGAGGGCATATTAGCTCTTCGGGATTCAGTGAAAGAGAAGGTCCTGGTGAGAGCGGTCGAACCGTGAGGGTCACGATTGCACCAGAGTGGTATCAGAGTTGAAAATTCTTGCTTGTATATTTCAGGCAGGACGAGGCAAAGCAGAAGAAAGCACCCTGATACACATTAAGTGGTATCAGAGGGGGAATCTGTTTGTATTTTTTCAAACAGAGGAGCGGAAGAAGACAGAGCACTGGAGGACTCTGTGAGGACTTACTTGCAGGTAGGCAGCAGTCCATAAACAGTCTGCAGGACTGCAAAGGTGAAGCTCGTTGAACTCATGATGAGGAGTGACCGCAGCAGATCTGCCACGAGGTCAGATAGAGGTAGCAGGATGGCTACTGAAGGCCGCAGGAAGAAAAGAAAGGTAGAAAAGCTTGCATAGATGGATAGAGAGCTCGTTGACATCAGAGTAGAGATAGAGAGGCTTGAACTGCAGATGCGGCAGAATGAAGAATTGGTTGAGGTATGTGAACTCGAGACTGGAAAACGTCTTGATGATGATGATTGGGATGAATTGGGATTGACTGATGATCTCAAGCACTGTCGGTTGGGCAGAAAAGAAGAAATTCCATTTTGCCAGGAGGGCAATTGATTGAGATCAGTTGAGGGTCTCAAATACTGTCATGAGAACAGTCAGGGAATTTCAAATTTCCAGTTAGGCAAGGAAACAGAAATGAGATCGGCTGAAGATCTCATGGACTGTTAGGAGGACAATGAGGAAACTTTGCATTGCCAGTTGGGCAATGAAAGGAGATCAGATGAAGATCTCGAAGACTGCCAGGAGGGCAGTGAAAGCATCGAAGACTGCCAGGGAAGCAGCGGAAGCATCCCATAATGTCAGGTGGGCAGGGATGAGCAGATGAGACCATAAGAGGGTCTCACGAACTCAAAAGCGAGTTGGATTCAGCCAGAGGAGCTGATGGAGCAGATGAGCTCGAGATCGGATTGTGATCAGCATGTACAGCTGACAGCAGAAGAAGATCAGAGAAATCGTGTGATGATTGGGGGAATTTCAATATTCCTATCATTTTCCTGGGAGGAGGCAGAATATTCTGTTACAGGTGAAGAAACAAGAGAGAAACGGTCGGCTATGACTGTCCAAAGAGAATTGGAGCAGGTGTTTGAGACTGCCCAAACAAAATAAAGAAAAGAAGATGAGCATTCGGTGGAATGTCTCACTGACTCCAGCCAGTGAGCTGAGAGTGCTATAACATTTGAGCTGACAGCAAAAGAAACAGAAGGAGGAAACGAGCATTCCAAGGAATGTCTCGACATGTTCAGCATTTCAGCTGAAAAGACCGCAACATGGGAGGTTGCAGAAGCAGAGGATAAAGAGGCAGACAGCACATGTTTGGCTGATCTGTGGGAACAGATGGAATCCCTGGAGGAAAGGGTAAAAGTGCAGGGCACGCACATCCAAAAGGTAAAGTTGGAAATGAATAAGGAAGGCGTGGGAGATCATGATGGTCTTACCAATGGCCAAAAAGTTTTGCAGCTGAGGAGACTGTAACAGCAAAACCAGCCATTGGAACAACTGGATGAGGTAATCATGGAGATCAGCAGGCTGATGTTAGAGTCAGCAGATACTGTCAGCAAGGAGAGGCTGAACAGGAAGAAGGAAGTAGCAGCATCACAGCAGAAGCAGCAGCAGCAGGATGGAGAAAATGGACACCTCCACACATTTGTTTGGGATCCAGGAGGATTTCCAATAGCTGAAGGAGGAAGCTCATGAGCAGGAGCTCATGATTTTTGCAGTTGTGGAGTATGATGCAGGAGCATCGCTCCACGTCAGCAGCCAGCCAGCCGCGCGAGCGCATGCATTCAACCCTGGAGAGAGAGGCCCAGTCCTCATTCAAATTTGAATTGAATGTAATTTAATGCTTAGGCTAGTGAGCCATAGGAAGCCGTGCTTATGCAGGCATTAGATTAGATCGGCCTTTATTATAGATCTAGCTGAGATCTAGTTCTGGATAACAGACTAGACAGCCATTGATTGTAAATTAATAGAGTAGGTGAACCTGGAGGAATGAGCCCTTAGGTAAAAGAGATTTTGGATATCTCATTTTGAGCTATTCAAGTATGCATGTAGAGCAGAAGAGAGCAGACAGAGAGGAGCCGAGAGAGCTCAGGAGCATCTTGTAAAAATATACAGGCATTTGCCAATTGTTAATATATGAACAGAGAGCAGTTTTTCCTGCATGATATTTTGTTTATGTGTGTGTCTGTGAGTGTTTTCCTTTATGCTATAATTGTATGTTGTTATCATGCATTTGAAGGGAGTTGGTTTGATTTCAGGTTGAGGGTCTTTGAGGCTTCACGCCAGGTGGGTGTGACAAAACATTGAGGTTCTGATGGCCGTGCATAGAGTTGCACTCTGAACTCTGAGGAGTCAGACAGAGGCGTGCTGAGGCACAGGTTGAGATCAACAACTCAAGAAGAAGAAGACCTTTGAGGTTGCTGAATACCTCAAGAGGTAGGCTCTGTGGGAGAGGGCACAGTGCAGATAGAAACCTTGCTGAAGGTTTTGTAAATATCTGCCAAGCGGGCATTGAGAAAATACTCCGCCAGGAGGGCGTCGAGAAAGCGTGTAGTCAGGCACAAGGACCCAAAGAACTCTTTGAGTTTGGGAGTGAAGAAAAGAGTCCATTGAGGGACCTTTACTGGGTTTCTGAACACCCAAGGAACTCAGCCATCTAGGTTGCTGGAGCAGGAGAGCCTCGAAGGCATTATATTCTCCACCAAGGGAGAACAGAAAAAGGAACGAAGTTCTGTAGAGGTCGAAGCTACAGGAGAAAGCTCAGGAGGGATAGTTCCTTTGTGATTCCTAGGAGAAGAACCCAGGCGAAGGTTCGAACAGGATAGAGCTTTGGAACGAAAGGATTCCACAAGGAGAAAGAAGCAACGGCCAGGGTTCGCAGGATAGATTTGCGAAATTCCGTTGACCATCATATCTGGGGGAGTTGCGAGGGGTTTAGCCCTAGGTGCAGGAAGGAAGGGACCCAGAGCCATCGGGATTTGGCTATCGGGGTTTACGGAGGCCAGAGTTTCGCACCCGTTGAAATCGCGATTGGCGATTTCCCGAAGTCATTGGAGTCGTCGATCGCCGTGAGGACACATGGCATAGGATCCGGAGGAGTCGGGATTCGGTGTATCGGGAGTTAGAGCTCCAAGCAGTTGGAACGGAAATTACGATATCGTGATTCGCGATATCCCAAAAAGATCACGACCGTTGATCGTGAGGACACGTGTCAAGGAATCCCATCAATTCGGGGTTCGGAGAATCGGGTTTCTCGACAAGGGAAAACACTTGCATGCCGGATTCACGATCCGTGAAATCCCGAGGGTGACGTGGTAGCGTGGGACCCCAGAAGCTAGTGGAATACAGGTGGCGTTGTATCGGGGAATCTGTACATCGGTGCTCGGAGGTTTGAAATCCAAAGTGTTGACATCGCGAATAGCAATATCCCGATAGGGAAATCCCCGAAAATAACAGGAGCGTTGACTCGTTGACCCATCGGGGTTCGGGGTTTTGATTTGCACGAAGTGCTTGCTCGTGAACTTTGCGATAACGCGAAGCCCGATTTCCCGAGGAGACAGCGGAAGATCGTTAGAGTATCCTGTGGGTGACCTAAGGTCCCGATACGGGATTTGGAGGGCATATTATCTCTTAAGGCCTGAGTGAAAGAGAAGGTCCTGGTGAAAGCGGTCGGACCGTGAGGGTCACGATTGCACCACTGGGCATCTAGGGAAAACACAACACTACAAACCACCAAACTTGACCTATTGAGGTGTTAGGTAGCTTCTAGTACTCAAAGATCATGAATGACACCTCAAATGACCATATATGACCTCTCAAGGGCATCTTTGGCCTTCAAGTCGAGATACATGCATCGTTAGGATATTTTGGGCATTGGGTATGGGTTTTTGGTCCTTGGACATAGTTGAGAGAGGAAACTCGGGCCTAAGGTCCTAAAGGAATCTTGTAGACATCTAAGGCCATCAATGACATGTTGAACCACCACAAAGGAAATTTCTAGGGTATCCTTGGTCTTCAGATGGGGATAGTCAGCATTATGATTTTTTGAACATTGAGTGTGAGTCTCTAGACCTTAGATATGGTTAGGGAAACAAACCAAAGAGTTAGGCTCTAAAGGAATCTTATATTCTTCTGGGGCCAATAATGACACCTTGAACCACCACAAAGGACCCATCAAGGGAATCATTTTCCTCTAACTAGGTATATAGGTACCATTAGCATTTTTCATCACTAAGTATGGGTCTCTGGGCTCTAGACATAGCTATGTGAGGAAACATGCACTTTGGGACCCAAACGAATATTCAATCCATCTAAGGCCAAGAAGGGTTCCTCGAACAACCACACATGGACTCTTGAGGGTAGCATTGGCCTATGATTATAGTTGTTGGTGCCACTAGGTGGTTTTGAGCAGTGGGTATGTGTCCCTGGGCCCTAGAAACGATCTAGGGAAGAAGGCCATGCCTTAAGTCCTAAATAAATATTCGAGGCATCCAAAACCATGAACAATTCCTCAAAGCACCACTCATTACCTCTAGAGGGTATCCTTATTCTCTAAGAAAAGATGTCATCACCCTCACAAATTTTTAATCATTAGGTATGGGTCTCAAGCTCGAGCACCAAGAACAACACCTAGAAACCATGATGCAAGTCCTCTCTAGATATTCCTTGACATATATTCTTAGGATCAAGTGCCATGAAAAACACCAACAGAGGTCAAGTGCCTTTATATGGTCAAGGAGGGAAACCCAAGCCTTAGTCGAAGAACAATTCTTCTAGGAATCCAGGGCTAAACATGACACCACAAACCACCACATCCAACCTCTATAAGTGATACAGGTGGATATCAATGGCCAACCACCTATTCCAACTGGCTCAAAATAGTTTGTTGGAAAATTACTATTTTTAACAGTTTTTCGGTTCCTAAACTTCTGGTGCCATTTTGAGGGCCTAAACGACGTTTTTTCGCGATCAGGCACCTAAATGATAGCCAAAGGCTTTGATTGAGCCCCCAAAATGAATCTCCTCATCGATACCTTCCAACGAGCTATCATGTGCCCCAAACAAATATTGTATGCCAAAGTTATGCCCCCAGGAAGTTGATACACCAAACTACCCAAAACGGGGTCCACAAAATTGTTGGCTTTTCAACTTCCTAGGTTAGGGTTTTGGATTTTATTTATGTTAAAAAGGTATTTGGAGCCTCATTGTAACAATCATCTTCTTGTGAATGTGAGTAACCATCACATCTCTGCTTAGAGATAAGCTGCCACAATTTTAGTGAGTCTTTCACTCTGTATTTCTACAGTTTTGTACATTTCGCTCATTAATAGAAATTGTGTATTACTGTATATCTATGCCTCTTGTTATATATCTGATATATCTATGTTATATTATTGGCTCTCTTGTAATATCTCTGTATATTTTTTTGTTATATCTCCACTTCCATTTTGTGCCAAAAATAATCTGGATTAGTTAGGAAGCTTCTAGGGCTCAAGGGTCATGAATGGCACCTCAAACCACCATAGATGACCTCTCGAGGAGATATTTGGCCTTCAAGTGGGGATAGGGGAATGTTAGGAGGTTTTCATCTATTTTAATAAAAGCATGCACATGATTTAGAACACATGCATGATCCTACGAGATCAAAATTAAAAATGCATGAAGCCCCACCTCAAACCAATTTCTCTCTTGTCCACATGTTTTTTGACTTCTTTTGTGAAAAAACTTTTGTTGTATACAATTTTTATGATTTTTGTGTGATTAGAAGGAAAATATTTGCCTATTTCTTGTTTCCAATCCCTTTGAACATGGGGAACACACATAATCCATTAAGAAAGTATTTTAGGAAATAACATCACATTAAAAAGGTCAATGAAGGAAGAGAAAGTGCAAGGTTAGGTATGGAAAAATATGGGATTTCAATAGAGGCCAATCCAAATTATATCACAATATAAGTCACTATTATTTCTCCTCCATCACCAAAAACAAAGAAAAAAGTTTCAGTAGAGGCCAATCCAATTATGACATCTGGTGAACCTCCAATTTATGTTGCATCAAGACAAGTTGTTGTGGATAAGTAGATGATGATGAAATTTTTTAGAGTTGGATATACTATGGATGAAATTAGAGATGCAACTAGTGCAAAACCTTCTAGTGAAGAATATCCTATGGTGAAACCTCTTCTTCAACAATTATACATTCTTTAAACTACCCCTCGTGATTTCCAATCTCCTCCCAAACTTGACCCGCAAGTTATTGAAAGAGTGAGAACTTCTACGTTTCAAACTCCACAACAAAGAGGTCGAGAGTGAAAAAATATGGGTCTATCATCCTTACATATATTGAGTAGTGTCCACCGAAGAATTATTAAACACATTTAAGTGGATGAAAGTGGTCGAGCATCACCTGAAGGTAAGTTATCTAACCAAACTATTCATTGTCAACCATACAAAATTATTAAAGAATATTTTGAATCAAAATCTAATGATGTGAAATGTCAGTTATTTTTTACTTTGTTAAAATCTAGGAGTTTGATTGTTGTTAGGATAATTTTAGACATTAAAATAACTAAACTTTTACAAACAAGTAATCGTATTGTTAGAATCCTTGTGAATGTTTTTTATAAAATTGATAAGAAAACTCGCTCTCAAGACCGTAATGCTACTTGACGTGTATTGCCACAATCAATTGTTAGCAAGATCACAAAAAAAAAGTGTTTTCTAAAAAAAACATCTCATATCATTAAATGTAATGTAAAAACCCTTCAAAAGTATTCTATTAGATAAGATATCCTCGACATAGTAGGCCAAATAGATTTGTGATCCTTCACTGGTAATCTACTTCATTCTAACATGAAGTTAATTGGAGCAATTAAGGGACTAGTGTTGGATAGGCAATGTGGAAATAGTATTCATGAAAATATTAAGTATGGGAGATGTGCGCAGCAAAAGAAGAAGAAGAAGGAAGAAAAGGTAGACTCGGAAGTGCACAACTGAGGCACATTCAAGAGTATAGTGCGCAGCTGAGGGATAAAGCAGAGGAATAAAGAAAAGAATAAAGAAGAGAACAAAGCAAGAGAAGTAAACAGGAGAAAAGGAAGGAAGAAAACCCAATGTGCTAAAGATAGAAGGACGTGCAAAAGTAGGAAGAATAGTAGTCAGAGCGCAAAAGAAACATGCAGAAGGAAAATCAGGAAAAGCAAGCTCGATCAATGAGTTAACTTGAGTTATCATGAGTTATCATGAGTTGTAATAGGGTTTTGGGGTGAGTAAAGTAGGGTTTTAAGCCCTGGAATTCATGTATAAATATGTAATGGGTTGGGAGAATAGGGGTTCCTCTCTTTTAGTTCTCT
Organism: Picea engelmannii; assembly: GCA_009831015.1. NCBI lineage: Eukaryota > Viridiplantae > Streptophyta > Pinopsida > Pinales > Pinaceae > Picea > Picea engelmannii. The sequence goes on along the minus strand of ML787216.1, from coordinate 223,822 downwards.
CTTGTGTTGTTTGAGAAGAGTGTTGGGGATAAATATATGCACTATTAATTCCCACATTTAATTATCAACTGAGCTCATAAGCTTCGAGGTGCAGGCGCAGGAAACGTGGGATAAGAGCATAGGCTAACCTAATATAAAGCTGACAAAACAATCTTCAAACCCACACTGCAGGAAATCAACGCTAAGGATTCATACTGGGACACAAGAATAACTTAGTGCTATAAAGTCTTAGATCACAGTCTTTCATGAACTCGGGGTGATGTTCGTGTGATTAATCGTGAGTAGATTACTTAAGCTTCCTATCCTTCAATGGATTTCAGTAGTGATTAAAAAGATAATCAAATGGATAAAAACTAGGTAAAAGGAAATGAGATCTAAACTCAAACTTTGTCCTCAATCAAATGCATCGATCACAATGAGCAAGCAAGGAAAGCAATGAAAATGAATGGGAATGAATGGTAATGCAGAAATACAAAGTGGAAAGAAGTGGAATCTTGGATTGATGTTCATTTAGTTAGGGAACTTGAGAGCATTCGACCAAGAAAGGAATGATATCAAATCATGAAGGATATAAGAAATGAGTGGAAAGGTGTTTTATAGTAAGAATAATAAGAAGTGAAACACACATAGATTTGTGAATAATAAATGCACTTTAAAATATATGTTTTTGTGTTTTAATGTATACATGTAAATGAAAATGTTCAAACAATTACTAAATCTTTGTTTTAATATGTTTTGAAACAGCTGAAAGGAAGGTGTAATGAATGGTTTAAAAGAATGTGTTGGTTGAAAAAGAGATACCGGAAATAGAGTACTCTTTATGAGGATTGAATGTGGGAATGTGTGGGTTTATGAAAGCGATTGGAGGTAGTTTGGGAGATATTTGGAAAGTGTATCTTTGTAGAAATTTTAGCAAAAAATAAGTAGTAGAGTGATCGGATAAGAAAAGACAAAATTAAGGCGATGTGTGAAACAATTGAACTACTAGTCAAGTAGTCATTAAATTCAGAGACAGAGTAGCATGAAAACTCATAAATTGAAAGAATATAGAAAGAGATTGAACTAAATCAAATGCAATTTACCAATGCCTTGAGTGAGAGGGTGTTGATTTTAGTTTTATCTATTACGAATCAATTTTCATAATACAAACTAATCGAAGAATGCAAACACACAATATATGACTTTCAAACTAAACAATAATGCAAGAAGAAAAGAAACTAAATGTAATAGTAATATACAAAGAAAATAACATATAGCAACACTTACCACTCTGAGGGGCCCTTCCCAGGAGGTTAGTGCTGCTAAAAAGACTCAGATCAGATGGATATGGTATTCAATGTTGCAGCAATAATCAATTCTTCATTGAGATCAAAAACTATGTTTTACATGGCTAGCAACTTAAAGCCTTCTCACAAGAATAAATCTCTCATTTACAAAATCTTCATGAAACTAATGACTCTTTCTCATAGCCCTATGAGGCTTATTTATACATGAAAAATCATTGAGGAGTGGATGGGACCGAATCCCAATGCTCAGATTTCAAATTTACAATTTTAGATCAAATCCTCAAAAATCTGGGTTTTATTACAATTTGGGCATATTCAAGTTAGGGCTCCACCCATATCTTCCAAACCAATTCTAATTTTTAAAACCTACCAATGTCTTACTTAATTTTCCATATTTTAGACAAAACCCATATCTTCGAATTTCTAGATCTTATACCATATGCACGGAAATCGGGGTGCAAGTTAGCAGTTTGAGATTTTTACTAATTTTTGCAGAATCATTCCCCCTGAGTTGGAGGTCCATATGTGTAAAATGGGTGAATTCTTCCACATTATTTTGCATGTAAACGTCCCTCTATACAAAACCCATGTCCCTGATTTTCCTCTAGAAACTTTCCAAAATTTCAAATTATTTCTAGTACCGGACTATTGTTGATGTTGGTACCGGATGACCTGGAGCATTCTGGTATCGGATGGTTTCTGGAACATTATATTATCAGATGTGTTGAATTTTGAGTACCGGATGATATGGAGTGTGAGTACCGGATGACATGGAGTGTGGGCACCGAATGACATGGAGTGTGAGTATCGAATGACTTGTAGAACCTTCTGGTGCCAGATGACTTGGAGTATCAGATGAGCGTAGTATTGGTACTGGACGAGATGAGTACTTGATGACATGGAGTGTGGGTACCATACGAAATGGATTATGGGTACCATATGACATATGGTATGGGTACCGGATGACTATGCAGGTACCGGTTGACTGTAGAACCTTCTGGTACCGGATGACTTGGAGTATCGGATGAGCGCAGTATTGGTACCGGACGAGCTGGTACTGGATGACATGGAGTACCGGATGAGCACAGTATTGGTAACGGATGAGCTGGTATTGGATTACATGGAGTGTAGCTACCGGATGACATGGAGTGTGGGTATCGGTTGACTGTAGAACCTTCTGGTACCGGATGACTTGGAGTATCGAATGACCTGCAATGTGGGTACCGGAATAGGAACAGTACAGGTACCAGAACATGGACAATGCATATACCGAAACCTGAATAGTACAGAACATGTTTCTTGGACATAGAAACATAGGATTAAACCATCGTCGACAAAACTATTGTATAATCATCATTTTAATCACTAAAAATATGGAAAATTGTGTATTAACCACATAGGATGAATAACAAGAGATAATGGAGGTTTATGGTGTAATTATTGATATATTATTGATGAAATGCAGGGAGAAGGTGTAATGATGAGTGTATTTGTATGGCGGAAAGTATGACAAAACTAGAGCTCAACACACCCCCAAACCCAAGGATTTGCATGTCCTCGTGCAAACAAGGTGAAGAACTTATGATACTCTGCTTATAGATTTATGTGACATTGTTTCTTTTGTGTAGGTGTCAGTTCTTGTGGAATGAAACTTTGGAAACTATCACGGATTGAATTTCAAACAGAAAAACAAAATTATCATAAAAATGGAGGACAAGCAGTGGATGGGGTATCATAGTGATGGTGAATGGTGTGCATGTGGAGAATGGTTTATAAAATGATGGTGATGGTGGTCGTATGAACTCGGACACCTTTATACTATGTATCTTACATCAATTTTAAGACCAATATTTACTTTGTGGTTTTTTGTTTGGATAAGAAACAATGATTTCATCCTCTTTGAGATGGCTTAAGAATGCTTTATGATGTACAAAGAGAAGACAATATAGATGTTGCTTTGTATTTGTTTACCACATATTTCCTTTTCATTACTTGGTCTTATCATCAGAGTATATTGTTCATTATGACAAGTGCAGTGAAGATGGAGGGTTTACTGAGTAGTTGTGATAATGCATAGTGGAGTGTGGAGTGGGTAATAGTGGTTATGCATCATGTTTTCCAAGTTCTTAGTAAATGAAAAAAAATTGTAACAGTTTATGTAAATTATGCAGAACATGACGAAATGTCTGCAAAATCATGATGTAGACTGTTGAAGATGAAGTGGAGCAAGGTTGAGAACTGATGGATATCTAGGAGAGAGTTGATGAATGTTGATCTTCTGAGATTCCTTATGTCTCTCTCTCTCACCCCCAAACCCGATGGTTTGCATGTCCTCATGAAAACTCTCATTAGCACAAAAAATTTATGCAAGTTGAAAGTGGATTATGTGGAACCGGTGCATGTTGACTGAAGGAGAGAAATGAAGTATGCCAGAGCTAAGAGCTGCTGAAAATATCCTGCAAAAAGTACCCTTGAAAAAGATTTTAAATTTTTGTATTGTTGATACAGGAACCTACTAGTTTCTGTACCAGCAGTACCGGAATGGAAAAATCTAAAAGAACTAAACCAATACTATTATTATGAGAGAATAAATATGAATTTATGCCATGCTTAAAGAAACAACCAAAAATTAACTTCATTCATGCTTGTAAATTTGAAATGAAATTTATTTTAAAATATTACAAGCATAAATGAAATTTATTTTAAAATATTACAAGCATAAAGGAAATTTCTAAATTACTTATTACATACGATTTCATCAATCATTAACATTTTTATGCTCAAGAAACCATGTGAATTATGATGGGGGATTTTTCCTCTCATCCTTGAATAAGAAAACATGAGAAGATAAGTGGTCTTTGATAAATGAGAAACTGATAGGAAAACAGTCATCCCTGTTTATTTTCTCAAAGAAACTATGTCATTCAAGTGATATTGATAAAGTTCGCATTTGAGTTTATTAGACTCCTACACTTATGGGTCCCACCTATAGGAAAATGACATCCTAGGTATGAATGACGGGGTCTTAAGACCATCTTACGAACATTCTCAAATGGAAATTAGATGAGGTTCATTATCCTTTTGTTCAACCATGCATGCTTCTTCTTAACGATTTACACAAGTATATTGTTCATACAGACAAATATAGATTAGGCATAATTAAAGACACCAAAATCAGAACCCATTGCCAGCAAGCTTGTTCAATACTCCGATGGGATAATTTTGGCATATAAGAAATATCCTTCCCAAGCAGAATGCCCCATTGCTCACGAACATGTTCAGTACCCTGATGGGTTTGCCTAGTTATACCACAGGCCGGTACTCACTGCCCGCAGACATGTTTAGTATCCCAACAGGTTAGCCTCTTACATCCATTTTCCATCAAATTCTCGTGTCCCAATATTTACCCTTAAGATAGAATTTATAGATTTATTTTGCATGGGTGAATGGGGAAGCATCTTTGAAAACCTTTTTACAGGATGGGATGGTATTGAGCTGGAAGATATTTTATAGATTGTCCATAAAAGATTGTTCGTATGAAAAATAGACTTATGTATCGAGATTATTCGAAATACATATCATGGTCAAACTTACTTAATGTGTGGTAGATGAGGCCATGAGAGAATGACCTAAAGGTGCCTCTAGTCCCCAAGTTCATTTTCTCCATATAAGATTGTGTTCCCTCACAAGTATAAGTTTCATTCACTCTCTTGCTACTATTTGATAAGAATGCTTGAATAACAAGTTCTGATATGAAACTAGGATGTACAAGTTACCTATGGGCATCATTATGAATACCTTAAAGATTTTGTAAATCCCCATAATATTTTAAAGATTAGGCTTATGAGCAACTATTATTATTAATAGTCAAAAATCTGTATGTAATAAAAAGAAGAAATAACTTAAGTTGTTTTGGTTTTTGATGTTAGATCACCAATATTATCTTCATCTCATTTCATTTATTTGAAAAGAAACACGAAAGATGTTGCATTTATTTAGAACTAGGTTAACTAACATGCAACTTTTACTCTATCCTACCTAAGAACAAGAAATTATATTTCACGTGTAAGAATATTTCCAATGTAACCATGTGTGTAACAGGTGTAGAAACACATTCATACTCGGGTTTGAAAGATAAGCTTTAATATATACCAGAATACGAAGAACCAGCTGCTTTGATGATGATGTGGAGAGTTGTTGAAGAAGAGAGTGGTGCTTCAATCTTGATGTCGTTTGGAACCAATTTTCAATGTAATATTTATGTTCTTGGTTCACTTCCTCATTTAGACCACTCTGCATGTCCCCCTCTATCATGCCATGCAGATCATCTTCTTTCAAATGGTTTTTCTCTTGGATGCATACTGGATCTGGCGATATACATGTCAAGAACTCCTTGATCTTAGGTTCTAGCAGTTTCTCTCCATTGAATGATTCTTCAGTCTCCTCTACAGGTTGGAAAGGGTGATAAAAGGAGGCTTCTAGATATTCTTGTGGATGTAGCTCATGGAAATCTTGTTTTTATATCACTTCTGGAGAGGTAGATAGGTTCTTGACTGCTGTCAATATTTGTTATTTTTGTGAGGCATAGATTGAGATTCCAGCTACTGCTAGGATGGAGAGAGTTATTCCAAACTCTTGATCATATTTGAGTCCTTGTTGTTGGTTTATGGGTTTTATTTCATAGATGGATTAGTGTAGAGGGGGGGTTCTTACAGTGCCCAAAGTTTTTTTTAAAAATCATAAGGAAATAAAAAGAAGCAAACTAAAAGAAAATGTAAGAAAGCCAATTATATACTTGAAGCGCCACTGTGCCACTAGGACCATGTTGTCACCAAGTTATCTATTCACACAAGTTAGCTTCTCTTCTCATATATATAAAAAAATGGCTAATGCTAATAAAACACAAATTCTAAGTATTGGAAGGAAGAGGGCAACCTAACTTTGGAGTAACGCCACTAAAGTGGATGTGTGGGCTCTTCCCTCACATCTTATCATCTTCTCTCTGCCCTTAGGTTGTCCTTAAAAGCACACCACACTTACATAAAAATAAACACGCTTGCATGAAAAGAAAAACGCATGCATGAAAGGAACATTCAAGAATTTGGAGAAATAAAAGCAACCTACCTATGCTCTAATCCCTTTAGCACCTCTCCGGCAACAGCGCCAAAATGTTGGGGCTAAATATATGCACTATTAATTCCCACATTTAATTATCAATCGAGGCTCGTAAGATTCGAGGTGCATGCGTAGGAAACGCAGGATAAGAGCATAGGCTAACCTAATCTAAAGACGACAAAACAATCTTCAAACCCACACTACAGGAAATCAACACTAAGGATTCATCACTGGGACACAAGAATAACTTAGTGCTATAAAGGCTTAGATCACAGTCTTTCATGCACTCAGGGTGATGTTTGTGTGATTAATCGTGAGTAGATTACTTAAGTTTCCTATCCTTCAATGGATTCCAATAGTGATTAAAAAGATAATTAAATGGATAAAAACTAGGTAAAAGGAAATGAGATCTAAACTCAAAATGTGTCCTCAATCAAATGCATTGATCACAATGAGCAAGCAAGGAAAGCAATGGAAGTGAATGGGAAAGAATGGTAATGCAGAAATACAAAGTGGAAAGAAGTGGAATCTTGGATTGATGTTCATTTAGTTATGGTGCTTGAAAGCATTCGACCAAGCAAGGAATGATATCAAATCATGAAGGATATAAGAAATGAGTGGAAAGGTGTTTTATAGTAAGAATAATAAGAAGCAAAACACACATAGATTTGTGAATAATAAATGCACTTTAAAATATATGTTTTTGTGTTTTAATGTATAAATGTAAATGAAAATGCTCAAAAAAATACTAAAGCTCTGTTTTAATATGTTTTGACACAACTAAAAGGAAGGTGTAATGAATGGTTTAAGAGAATGTGTTGGTTGAAAAAGAGATATCGGAAACAGAGTACTCTTTATGAGGATTGAATGTGGGAATGTGTGGATTTATGAAAGCGATTGGAGGTAGTTTGAGAGCTATTTGGAAAGTGTATCTTTGTAGAAATTTTAGCAAAAAAGAAGTAGTAGAGTGATCAGATAAGAAAAGACAAAATTAAGGCGATGTGTGAAGCAATTGAATTGCTGGTCAAGTAGACATTAAATTCTGAGACAGAGTAGCATGAAAACTCATAAATTGAAAGCATATAGAAATAGGTTGAACTAAATCAAATGAAATGTACCAATGCCTTGAGTGAGAGGGTGTTGATTTGAGTTTTATCTATTACGAATCAATTTGCAGAATACAAACTAATCGCATAATGCAAACACACAATATATGACTTTCAAACTAAACAATAATGCAAGAAGAAAAGAAACTAAATGTAATGCTAATATACAAAGAAAATAAAATATAGCAACACTTATCACTCTAAGGATCCCTTCCCAGGAGGTTAGTGCTGCTAAAAAGACTCAGATCAGATGGAGATGGTGTCCAATGTTGCAGCAACAATCAATTCTTCATTGAGATCAAAAACGTTGTTTTTACATGGCTAACAACTCAAAGCCTTCTCACAAGAATAAATCTCTCATTTACAAAATATTCATGAAACTAATGACTCTTTCTCTCAGCCCTATGAGGCTTATTTATACATGAAAAATCATTGAGGAGTGGATGGGACCGAATCCGAATGCTCAGATTTCAAATTTACAATTTTAGATAAAATCATCAAAAATCTGGGTTTTATTGCAATTTGGGCAGATTCAAGTTAGGGCTCCCCCCATATTCTCCAAACCAATTATAATTTTGAAAAATTTCTTGCGTCTTACTGAATTTTCCATATTTTAGACAAAACCCATATCTTCGAATTTCTAGATCTTATACCATATGCACAGAAATCGAGGCACAAGTTGGAAGTTTGAGATTTTTGTTAATTTTTGCATAACCATTCCCCCATGAGATGGAGGTCCACACATGCGATATGGGTGAATTATTCCACACAATTTTGCATGTAAACGTCTCTCTGGACAAAACCCATGTCCTTGATTTTCCTCTAGAAACTTTCCAAAATTTTGAATTATTTCTAGTACTGGACTGTTGTTGATGCTAGTACCGGATGACCTAGAGCATTCTGGTACGGGATGGTTTCTAGAATATTCTAGTACTGGATGTGTTGAATTATGAGTACTGTATGATATGGAGTGTGAGTACTGGATGACATGGAGTGTGGGCACCAGATGACATGGAGTGTGAGTACCGGATGACTTGTAGAACCTTCTAGTACCAGATGACTTGGAGTATCGGATGAGCGCAGTATTGGTACCGGACGAGCTGAGTACTTGATGACATGGAGTGTGGGTACCAGATGACATGGAGTATGGGTACCATATGACATGGAGTATGGGTATTGGATGACTGTGCAGGTACCGGTTGACTGTAGAACCTTCTGGTACCGGATGAGCGCAGTATCGGTACCTAACGAGCTGGTATTGGATGACATGGAGTACCAGATGAGCGCAATATGGGTACCAGATGAGATGGTACTGGATGACATGGATTTTGTGTACTAGATGACATGGAGTGTGGGTACTAGATGATTGTACATGTACCGGTTGACTGTAGAACCTTCTAGTACCAGATGACATGGAGTATCGGATGACCTGCAATGCGGGTACCGAAACAGGAACAGTACAGGTATTTAAACATGGACAGTGCATATACTGGAACCTGAATAGTACATAACATGTTGCTTGGACATAGAAACATAGGATTAAACCATCATCGACAAAACTATTGTATAATCATCATTTTAATCACTAAAAATATGGAAAATTATGTATTAACCACATAGGATGAATAACAAGAGATAATGGAGGTTAATGGTGTAATTAGCGATATATTATTGACGAAATGTAGGGAGAAGGTGTAATGATGAGTTTATTTGTATGGCGGAAATTATGACAAAATTGGAGCTCAACAAAGAGACTGTTAGAATGTTCTATAGAGTTATTATTGAGTCTATGTTTGAATGTTAGGGAGATGTTGCAGAGAAAGAGAGGCTTGCACTGCAGAGTGGTTAGGTTAGATGAAGAAAAAGTGATCCGGATTTAGGAGCGGAACGAACTGATTAACAGACTGAATACAATAAACACACAGATTTCCAGTGAACAATATCTTCTATTGGATAATGAAATAGGATGAAACTATAAAACTACATAAATGAAATACTTGCTCGAATGGTGGTAGTTATCTCTAAGAAGAGATGTGGCTACTACGCACATCCATATAATAAGAATGAATTCCAATGAGTCTCTAGAGGCCTTTTTGATATTACTCATGAATTCAAAAACCCTAGACATCCAAAAACCTAACCCTAGGAGGTGAAACTTCAAAATTCATGTGGGCCCCTATGGGTAAGTTGGTACCTCAACTTCTCGGGATCATAACTTTTGCATATGACCTATGTTTTAGGCGTGTGATATCTCGTTGGAAAGGTCTTTTAGAGAACCACACATTTTGTCTTCAAAACCTGACTCTGTCTATATATTGATTGTGGTGAGCCAAAAAAATAGTGTTTAGGCCTCTAAAACGGCCCTGGAAGTACAACAAGATGTGTTGACATGAAAACATACAAAATAAGCCAGTTGAATTAGGTGAGAGGCCACCAATATCCACCTGGAAGATGTGTAGGGATTCAGACCGCCCCAAAAGTGTAGAACCGACAATTGCAAATAATTATAGAAGAATGTGTTGAACTAAAAATGGACAAGAGGATCCAGTTGGAATAGTTGGGTGGTCACCAATAGCCAACTATATCAATCCTCCCCCCTTAGGAATCAATGGTATCCATTGCGTTGAGTTCCCCCATAGGTGAGGAAACTTTTGTTGGATTTGGCCCCAGGTGAGCCACTTTCCTTTGTGTAGGAGTTTCCCTGCCTTGACAACTTGATAAATATGGATCCTCTACTGGCGAGTGCCCTTGACCTGTGTGTCCACAATCTGATTAGTGGATTCTTGTTCCATGTAGTCATGGTTGAGCTCGGTGGGTTTCAGTTGTTCTGCGATCTCTGAGGTATCCAATAATGGTGGGAAATATGGTCGAAGGAGGTCCACACTAAACATTGGGTGTAGGCCAAGGAAGGGTGGAGTGTTGAGCTCAAAAGAATTACTACCCATGGCCTTGGTGATAGTGTAAGGCCCATAGTGAAGTGGGTGGAGATTTTGATGGGGCCCTATGAGATGCTCCTTCTGCAAATGTAACCATAATTTGTTGCCAACCTGAAAATGGTGTGGTATCCTGTGTTGATCATGGCGTTGCTTGTACTTAGCATTGGATTTCTGTAAAATCTCCTGGACATGTTGGCAGATGTGCTAAATATTCTCAATGAATTTGGTGGCTTTGTCGATCGTAGACTAATCATGGGAAGAGTATGTATGTGTGGTGGCAAGAGGAAGTGCAACATCAATGGGTCCCAAGGGTTGGAATCCCAGCCCCACCTAAAATGGGCTATGGTCAGTGGAGATATGGAGAGCCCTATTGTAACTTTGTTGAACATGGGGGAGACTCTCATCCCATGTATGTGGATGCTTAGAGTTGTACATGCACAGGAGGTGCATAATCATCTGATTGACGACCTCTGTTTGGACATTTGTTTGGGGGTGGAAAGCAGTGGATTTTCTGAGCTTGATCTCCAATAGTGACCAGAGACTCAACCAAAATGTGCTAAGGAACTTGTTGTCCTGGTCGGAGATGACGGTCTGTGGTATCCCAAAGTGGACCCACACACATTCGAAGAAGAGATTGGTAGTATATTTCGTTGTGACATTCATCTTGCAGGCTATGAGGATGTCTATCTTTGAAAACCGATGAACAACCACAAATATGTAGTCATTTCCTTGCCTAGATGGATTCTGAAGGCCTCTCAAGAGTAGTAAGAGGGGTGCATAAGCCTTACTTCTTGATCGCTGGCTTGGAAATGGCACAGGTAGTGCAAGATCTGATATACTTTTTGATGTCCTATCGAACTTTTGGCCAATAAAAATGTTTATGAATAACAGCCACAGTTTTCTCCATGCCAAAATGTCCTACCATATGACTATAGTGGGCTTCCCAAATCAGATTCTCACGCTCTCTTGTAGGAACACAGAGATGGCCCAGGTGGCATAATAGTTTGTCCTGAATGTGAAAATCGGTGATGGTCGCACATGTACCCAAGAGATGATAGGTGGTGGCAAAGTCTAGATCTTAAAATTGGGGCCACTCAGATGCTTCATGTCCATAGGAATGGAGCACAGTGGTGAGTGCATCCATAGGAGGTCAACTAAGGCAGTCAATGACATGATTTGAGATACATGTCTTATACTTGATGTTGATATGGAACTTTTGTAGGTAGGTGGACCACTTATGATGGAAGTCATTCTACAATTTCCCATGTGTCTATATGAATTGCAGAGGCTTGTGATCAGTGTGTATGATCGTCTCCTTTCCTAGAATATAATGTTTCCATTGACGATAGGATTGTACAATGGAATGCATTTCCTTTTCATATGTGGGGTATTTTTGGATACTATCTGATAGTGTCTCACTTTGGTATGCCATTGGATGACCGTGTTGAGTGAGAACTACGCCCAAAGCATAGTTAGACGCATCAGTCTCAATCTTGAATGGTTGTTGCAGATCGGGAAAGGAGAGTATTAGAGATTAGCACAAGTGATGCTTTATATCATCGAATTCTCATTGTTTTCCCTTATCCCACACGAACTTGGCCCTACCAGCACCCTTGGTCACCTAGATGAGGGCCCATACAATATGGGAATCCCAACATGAACCGTCGGTATAAGTTGGCTATCCCAAGAAGCTTTGAAGCTCAGTCAGTGTGGTCAAGGTTGGTTGGTCATGGATGAATTGGATCTTAGTTGGATCAACATGTACCCCATGCTCATCAACAATTTAGCCCAAGTATTGGACCCTTTTCATTCCAAAAGAGCATTTTTTCAAGTTTTCATATAGCTTGTGCTGCTGCATAGTGCTCAAAACTTGTTGAATATGTCGCATGTGCTCCTCCCACGTTTTTTTGAAGATGAGGATGTCATCCAAATATACCACCACAAAGGAGTTGGTGAAGGGTCTCAATACATCTTCCATCAACCTCATGAAAGTGGTTGGTGCATTTGTTAAGCCAAAGGGCATGAATAGCCATTCAAAGAGACCTTCTTCAGACTTGAAGGTTGTCTTCCATACATCAATTGGTTCGATGGGAACCTGGTGGTAGCCAGAATTTAGGTCAATATTGCTAAAGAACTTTTCCCCCTTGAGTTGGTCAAGAAGGTCATCAATCATGGGAATGGGGTATCGGTTCCTGAATATGATATTGTTTAAGGATTTGTAATCAATGCAGAGTCACCAAGTCTTGTCCTTCTTCTACACCAGTACAATCGGGCTTCCGCAAGGGGAGGAGTTGGGTCTGATGTGCCCCTTTTGGAGAAGCTCTTGGATCTAACTCTTGATTTCATCATTTTCCATCAACGAGTGATGATAGACTGGTCCATTAGGTAGAGGTGCATTGGGAGTCAGATCAATTGGATGTTTGACTTGGCAGTGTGTCGGTACCCCTATAGGTGAGGAGAGATGTCTATGTATTCTTCCATGATCTCGTCCACTTGCTTTTGTTGTAGCGGCTCTGTGTAGAGGCCATGGATGTGGTGGTGAATATTTTCTTACTGTGAGCACGGATCACAAACAATACAAACTTCTCTATCTGTGAAATGACCTTACTGCATTGCTTAGCGAAGATTAAAGAAATAGCAGTAGGCAGCGCTACCTCTGGTATCATGTACAATTGTCTACCCAAAGTAATAATAACACTGCGAGGTCTAGACTCATACACAACATGACACATCCACAAAAATGGTTGTCCTAAAATAACATCACAAACTTCAAGGGGAGCAATATCACACAGTACCTCATCTTTGAAAGGCTTGATGTCGTAGGGAAGACGACATTGTTGGCTGACATGGAAGCCAGCCGATGGTGTATGGTTGCGGGTGGGGTTTCATCAATAGGTCCATCTACTTAATGACCTCTACTGAAATCAGGTTCTTCTGACTACTGCTATCAACAATGAAATGAAGTGAAGCCCCCTTTACCCACATATGTGATTGAAAGAGACATTCCCCTTCCTCTGGTTCTTCTAGTTTTCTTGGATGAACTTTGGTGGTATCGAAAATGGCACTCGATTCAGCATCGATAATTTGATTCCCTCCTTCAAGATTTGATTTGGAATCAGAATCGACCTCTGACTCAGACGCCTTCATTTCGGTCATGAGTGACTTCTTGGAGCATCATTCTTCGGTGTTGTGGCAAGGGATTTTATGGTACTCACACCATTTTCCCTTGTCCTTCTTCATATTTTCATTTCCCTTCTTGTGTTGCGGATTGGACTAGTTATCCTGAGGGCAGCCATCTCGACTTGGTCCCTTTCTGTGTGGGTTGGGGCCGCATTTTCCCTGTTTTGACTGTGAGGGGTTTGTAGATCCAAACTCTCACCTTTTCTGCTTAAATTTATGCTCGATCTTGACAGTGTATCTATAACTCGTTCCCAATGAGGTGATGTCCAGAAACTTCATTTCTGTTTGAATTTATCTATGCAAAAAATCGCTATATTTGAGCAGCAGATGATGCTCAGAGTCTTTGATACCTAATTTGGTGTGTAGGGTATGGAAATTATTGGTGAAATCTGGTACTTTTTGGTCCCTTTCTTGACGTAGGGTGGTCCATCTAGTGTATTGGTCCTTGTAGCTTCCAATAGGGTAGTATTGTTCTTTAATGGTGTCCCAAAAGGAATCCCATGTAGGGGACACCACAAACATTGCAGATTCCTCTATGGCCCTTTTCTCAGAGTAAGTATCCCACCAGTCTTTAACATGGGGAACGGCCTTGAGGAGTGCAAAAGTGATCTTTTCCCTATCGAAAAAATTGTGGACCAAAAAATACCCTTCGATCATATTCAGCCATTTATCTACAGCATCCTCATCTATCAGTCCTTCAAATAATGGAATATCAAAATTTACCTGTACCTTGAAGGAGGTTGCATGGCCACTTGATGAAGATGCTTCTTCTGTGGACAGTAGTTGAAGGATCTGCATGAAGTTGTCCATCATTTCATTCCTTTCTCGTGCGAGGGATTCCTCGAGCAACATTTTAATAGGATCTCCTGCTCCTTCATATTTATTTTTATCCCCCATGGGTTTTTTTCGAGCTCTGCACGGTCGATCTTGCAATGGCTCTATTGGTTCGAGTCCCAACTTCTTGTACCCAGATCTTGTTGGGGACATGCACGAAGAAAAATAAATGAAGAGAAGATTACTTTGATACCATTGATCTAGATTTAGGAGTGGAACAAACTGATTAATATACTGAATACAATAAACACACAGATATCCAGTGAGAAATATCTTTTATTGAATAATGAAATAGGCTAAAACTGTAAAACTGCAAAACTGAAACACTTGCTTGAATGGTGGTAGCTATCTCTGAGAAGAGATGTGGATGTTACATGCATATGTCTGAGAAAAATGAATTTCAATGAGTCTCTAGAGGCCTTTTTGATATTACTCATGAATGCCAAAACCCTAGACATCCAAAAACCTAACCCTAGGAGGTGAAATGTCAAAATTCATGTGGGCCCCTATGGGTGAGTTGGTACCTCAACTTCGCAGGGTAGTAACTTTTTCATACGACCTTTGTTTTAGGTGTGTGATAGCCCATTGGAAAGTTCTTTCATAGAACCACACATTCCACCATCAAACTCTAACTTTGTCTACAATTGGACTATGGCGAGCCAAAAAAAAACATTGTTTAGGCCTCCAAAACGGCCCTGGAAGTACAACAAGATGTGTTGACATGAAAATATACAAAATAATCTAGTTGGATTAGGTTAGAGGCCACCAATATCCACCTGGAAGATGTGTAGGGCCTTAGACATCCCCAGAAGTGTAGAACCCACAATTACAAATAAGTACAAAAGAACGTGTTGAACTAAAAATGGACAAGAGGAGTCAGTTGGAATAGGTGGGTGGCCACCAATAGCCAACTGGATCAAAAAGATAGCATGATGTATCTTTGTGAGAACAGTGTGAAAGACTGAGAAAATTGCAAAAAGAATAATAAATAAGCCATTCGTTGTGAATTTAGCCCAAATTTGGGTGAACCACGTTAACTATTGTGTTGCTTGTCTTTTATGTGATGAATATTCTCTTTATGCATGTTAGATTAGATCTATTCCTTACATGATGGTTGTGCAATAGTGATGAATGGTACATTACTTGGTTTATGTTGCAATATGAATTATAATGGTAATACATAATTGAATTCATTGAGTAACCTAAGAAGAGAAAATACAAAATAACGCGCATAGAATCAATAAGTAAGGAGGACAAGGATGATCACCTCCCATTCCCTCACTACTATAGAAACTTGATTCCTATAGCCCCAATAGATACCCTAGGTGAGACTTCACCTGCATGAAGACAATGTTGAAAGGGTCGGTGTCTAAAAGGTTTTGTTGGTCAAAATAAGTTGAACCTAGGGTTTTACAACCACATGCACACAAAAAAATGGTTTCGTTGACGTGACTCGAAATCTATGATTAAGGGAATGTTTTGGAGGCTGACTAAGAAAGAAATCTCATAATGGTTAGAAGGGAAGGAATGAGAGTTTTCTCTAAAAGAGAATAAAAACCCTCATATGAGTAACGAGCAATGGATGCAAAGGTATGTATACACAGAGCTGAATGAAATTTTCTTTAACGAATTTCCAATTATTTTGACTGAGTGGTTAGAAAGACTACTGGAGAATACTAGAAGGTATTGAACTGTAGCACCAAGGAATTGGACTCCTGATTTGGTAAGACAATTGAATTATTTAATTAATAAAACTTCTCACGTAGTGGATTTATGGTTGAATAGTATATTAGGATGATATATTATAGAATTTGCAATAGATTATACCTAGTCATACAGTCTTGTCAAAAGGGACTTCTTCAAAGGTCCATGTGGAAGATTCATGAAATCGTTGGGTATGCGAATAAAGATGATGTTGTGTGACAAGTGCGTGATGAAAATGGAGTCTGAATACCAAGGGGCTTCGCAGACATAGGGGAACCGATGGATGACAAGAGGATAGTTTGAGAACAAGAGAGAATGAATGAAGAAATGAAGAAGGAAGGGAGGTACTAAGGATGTAGAGAACCAAAGAAGTTATATCAAAGGAATAGAACGAGTTTGGAGTACTGCATAATGGAAGGAGGTACAAGAGGTGAAAGATTGGGGATGATAAAGGAGAGCCGCATAGTGAGCCAGAGTGGAGAGGACCTTGCGCAATAGTCCAAATATTGGAGATACCACACATTAAATGAGAGGAAGAGGAGTTCCAGTCTAGTCCTATAATAGAAGATTCATCTAGTCCTACTTAGACTAGATCCTGTATCGAATCCACGACCCCATGTGCATCACCACGATCAGAGATAGAAACTAAAGACTTATCAAAAGAACTCATAGTTAGCAAGGGACAATATAGTAGTAGAAATCAGAGTAGTGAAAGCAGTGCATAGATTCAAAGTCAAACAACATCGCCAAGAGGAGGTACTACAAAAAGAAACATGGTAGGGGTAGAAAACACCCTCGGACTACCTTATTGACGATTAAAATCATAACGATGAATTCCACCACAAAGTATTGCTAAAAGAGTTATTATTTAACTATGCTAATAATATAATGCTCGTAGGTGGGACCCCCTTGTAGACAAGAGGCGCAAGGATAGACATATTACACATGTTTAGCTGATGTTTTTTATGTTGCCTACAAAGTCTTACATTTTTTACGATGCAGTCTTAATTTCATATTGGCATGATAATAAGTGGATAATATATTATTGTGGAACACTCTTGGTAATCACTCGCGACATTGAACAAGTTCTATGGGTATGAGGGTGATGTTGTTATAGTTGCTATGTTACAACTTTGTTACTAATTCTTATGTTGATTACCTGACCACGTGTGTACAAAGTATATTATAATGGTAGCATGATCAAAACAAAGAAAAAAACCTATGAAAAGATCCTAAAGTGTAACAAAGGGAAAGAAGTTTTATGTTTGAGATATAATAAAAGACTATATGCAATTCGAATGGAAAAGTTAAGGGATATTAGTGGTAGTCCTAACTATTATGCTATTTGTTGGTTAGTCGACTATGCGAATTTCATGATATTTGAATGGAGGTGCATATAGCATTTTTTATATGTATTATGGCATGGAGTTATGGCAAGGGTTAACGTGTAAATTATGTTGGGTGGCGCACTATGCAATGGATATCGTCGCAGATTTCACAACGGTTTGGAATTGAATATGCATTGGTTATATGGTTTAATTGTTGGTGAATGTGATGCTTATTGGGTTGTCTCGTACTTCGAATTGAATGGGCCAGGTGATGGAAGCGATGTGCATTTACTAAACATCACTCCATACTTTCCTTATTTCTCGTCACCCTAGCATTGTTCCATTGTTTTAATTTTTGCTATGTTAGTCGTGAAGCTCTGCATTTCCAAGCTCTTGGAAGAAACAAGGCTCGGCCAACTCTCCATTTAAGTGTTTTTCCATAGGTATGATTATTTTTCTCTCCATCAATGATGTATTCTCTGTTGTATGAACCAAATGATGGCTCAGTGATGCTTGGATTCTATGTGTTCTTGAGAATTTTGATTGTGTAGATGTGTGTTATGGCTCTCTGTGATGACTGTAAAATGTTTAGGATTGCAAGCAAAGGAATGGGTATTTTAAGTTGCACATTGGTTGTTTTCTCGATCAATTTAGTATCATGATGGGTCTCTATGGAATAATAAGTGACGGTGGTACAATATGTCTCTGCATTGATGATGGAGTGTTTTGTTGTTTGTATTATTGTCAGTTAACTCGTTCCCTTGCATTCATGGTTGTAACCCTTACCCAGTTGCAAAGGAATTTCCAACAGTTGTTGTGTTCTTTCTTCAAACCCCGAGTCATGGTCGTTGGCCCGTTCTTACTGTCTTTTTACCGAAGTATCCCAAGATCCAGTCTTGGTTGGCCCTAACATTAATACATTCTTGTACGGTTTTGGATTGATACAAGTTTTATATGAGCATTCTGTCAAAAGGACAAGTGTGTTCTCACTGGTGTTGTTTTCAAGTTGTTCGACTCTTAACGATTGGAAAGGGATGTTATATCTCTGTGGTTTTTTTTTTATAACCGCCACTGTTAAATTAACCCTCGCCTCTCCTCTGCAAGTGTTAAACGCATCATGTGCACTGGGTTATTTTACTCTGCCTATATTTTCTCTCCTCGGGTGTTAACCATTGGTTCCATCCAGGACTTGAAGTAGTGAGTAAGACTGTGTGGCTCACTGTTGTGTCTTTTTCGAAAGGTATTTTTTCCTGTGGTTGATATAAGTCTCGAAAGACCTTCAGCTCTCTGTGTTGTTTTTTAAGGATGAATGACCTATTGTTTCTTCCTTTCATTTGATTTTGACAGAGATTTATTTAGACTCCATTGTCTTTGCTCACCTCGGGCACCTTCTAGGATTGCCAAGTATTGAGTACCAGTGAATGGTTATGGATGTCTTTAAAACACATACTCTCTCATTGAGTCTATGTCTCGTCCTTGTATAGTAAAATTGGTGGATTAAGAATGAAACAAGCACTTGCATACAGTCGAGGGTTGTCTTCCTTTTTTTTTTGGTTTCGCTCACTTTGTTTTTACCAACGTGGTCTTGATTGCAAATGGAAACACCTGTGTGGTTTTGCTAATCCCGATCAGGGTTCTGGCCAGTTTAAAAAATGATGCCTATGTGTAGTTGGTTATGTTCGCTTCATATATTATATTGGAACATTGCACAGACTGCTAATTATTTTAGAAGGAATTTATATCCACAGTGATAAGGCTTGGGTTTTATGTTGTTTTTGTGATTGATATGATGAAGATTGTGTATAATCGGGCATATTTTGAAGTTTGTTCAAGTTTGAAAAGAGACCTGTGTATATTTTAATTGGGCTCGATTGTTGATTGGTAAACAGTGGATGTTGATTATTATTGTGCTGCATTATGGATTATCAGGGATAGATGTTGATCATATTGTTGTGCATTTTTTTTATTATTTAGAAAAAAAAAAAGGATCAGCATTTTATTAAACATTGTTGTTGAATGGAAAGGCTTTTTTTATAAGTTATGATTTCATAGACTGTTATGAATTAAGGAATTCTGGGAAATTTAATTATTGGAATAGCAAGGAGTTTGGTATACAATTGAGAAACATTGAATGTTGGTGGTCGTTGGATTGATTTTAATACATAGTTATGATTATTGGTTATTTAATTTGTTTTATGAATAGTATCCATTAAATCCCTTGCCATTTTCTCACTTTTTCACTCATTACGAATCCCCTCACAATCCCAGATTTACTTTGCACGCCCTTTTCTTAAAATTAAATTAAAATTAAATAAAAACTATGTATTACAGCAATTAAAAACTAACACAGAGATGGATCACAACTGATATGATTTTTTGATTGTAACACAATCGATTGTTTAATAATTGGTTGAGCAGTAATCATGTTCTTACTCCCTTTCATTTTATCACGTTTACGTTCAATACAACCCCCTCAGAGATCCCAGAACCCTTATTCACCCCCTGCTCATTGAAAAGTATTAAATGAATTTTATGGATTGGATTGCATGGGTCTGATGTGATTGTTGAGCCAAACTTTGTTTCATATTAAAGAGATGTCATGTATGGTTTGTTTAAGAAGCTAGTTTCTAATAAACGTTGCATACAAGATGAGCTTCTTCAGCAGAGGAAGCCATGGCTAAAATAACAGGGGCAGATGGAATTGGAACAGAGGGCCTAGAAGGCCAAGATTCTTGATGCATTTTGATGCAGATCCACAAGAGTTAAACCAGCTCTTCCAAGCTAGATTTTTTAATTAGATTGGACAAGGGGTAGTCCAACCTAGGCCTGAAAATCCTCCCTTCCAAACCCATCATGTCCCTGGTATCCCTGTCCCCCATCATGTTTCATTTCAACCTAAATCCCCTGAGAATGATGGATGGTAGGAGATTGTTCACCTAGCAGTCTCCTGACATCGTGGCTGGACCAATTTGTCTCTACCTGCTCCTCCTCCATCGGTTAACCCGAATGTCATGCCCCTGCACACCCACCTGTATATTCCTCCCATGCAAGCAAAAGACTCAAAATCGAATCCCACCACACGCATGACAAAGGAAAATGTGTTTTTGTCCCCTCCTCTCCCTCAAGTGATTCAGCCAAATTTGTTTCATCCTGCATGCACTTGAGAGATGGTTGTTCTCATGTCATCAGTGAGATCAAGCCTAAAGGCTCCACACAGCCTAAGGCTAATTCAGGAAGGTCAAAGGGAGACAGCAGCAACAAAGGGAAAATTGCCTCCCAAAGTGGCAAATATGGTTTTTGAGGATATTTTATTATTGATTTGTTGAGAACAGTTGATTGCTGAAGTTTTTGGACAGCATACTATTTTTGGATATTTTGGATATTATATGTTTGGATATGGTTTAAAATATCATTGATATTTAATTTTTAAATTATTAAAATGATTATGGGAGCCACAAGGAGGGATGTGTTTGATTGATTGACTAGTTATGTTTATTTTGTTAAGTAACTAAAGGGAGTCACAAGGGGTCCCACCTACTAGTTATTATTTATTAAAAGACCCTTATTATTATTATATTAATTCTTCCCCTAACTAAAAGTTAGTTGAGTTTTAGCTAACTTAACTAAAAGAAGTATTTGAACTACTTCAACTAATTTGGGATGCATAAAAGCAAAATGAAGAGGAATAACAAGAGGAGAATAGAAGGAGAAAGCATACTAAGGTTTTCCCTTGAGTTTTATTGAGATAGTTCAGTTTTCATTCATTCTTCAATTCATTAAAAGCCTAATTCTCTTTTATGACAGCATGGTCCTATTGTAGACAGCAAGATTCAAAGTTGAATTACATCATTCAGACACTTGTTTTCAAAGGTGTTGATATATCTTTGATCGTCTGTGTAGACTTGTCTGTTTATGAATTAAATTTCATAACCGGTAAAGGATATTGTGCAGAGTCGAGTGGGCAGCAATCTGTGGAAAGTTGATCCAGCTTTTAATGTTCAGTTTTTTGCTTTCTGTCATAAGTATTTTTTTATGGTTTTCATCGAGGACATCTAAGTTTGACTTTGGTTCAAACTCCCTCAGGGATTTTTGTAAAGAGAACGATTCTTTTGATTTCTTGGAATGAAATAATTGATTTCTATTCTGTCTCATATTTGTTAATATGTGACTTGGTATTTTTTCTTTTGTCTCCACATTTACTTTTGCATCTGTTATATTCAGAAAATTATATAAAAATGTTGAATTTTACAGCAATCTTCTATTTTTAAAAAATCATCCTAAGCCCTTGTAACTAACACTTGTGGATTAGGAAAAACAAATTGAGGCTATAAACATAGGGTGATATTCCCATCTATCTTGCCTTAGCCAAGCAAGATCTGAAAATTCTTGAGTAAGATTATTTCATATCTTTTCCTCAACATACGTGAGTTCCATGAAGTTGGGTCAGAGGACCCAGAACAACATCTATTTGTCTACAAGACAATTTGGGTTGAAAACAATGTCCAGAATGAGGTCGTCAAGAATTCAAGAACCCAAAATCTGAGCCATAATATATTACAGAGTCAAAGGAAATTAAACAGGTGCAGACTAAATCAGTCTGGGAGGATGACCAACGTTTTAAGGATCTGATGGGTAGACTGGCATTCCATATCACTGATAAGCATCATCAAGAATAGTTTATTGCATGAATTCTACCACACATTCGCAGGACATTGATTCAACAGAAGGTTTTGTGGAAGCCTGAAACTTTGGAGATTGCAATGAAGTTGGAAGCATCCCTTGTAGGAGACAATGGAGGGAAGGAGAACCGAGAACAAGTCTGGTGTACCAAGTGTAGGACCAAAGGCCACCACAAGGACGAATTCCCAACATTCATGCAATATTTGGAGAATGGAGCACTGAAAACATTACCGGGAGGGGAGTCTTGTGAGATATGTAAGAAATGAGGAAACCATCCAACTGAATTACCATTACTACAAAAGTATCAGAGTACACCAAGGAACTTATTTTGCAATTTTTGCAAGTCAGTCAGACATGAAGAGAAGGATTGTCGCGCATTTGATTTGATGAGGGAGAATACTTAAGATATGTACAGGATTTAGGAGGATAATGTTGTGACAAAAGGAGGTGGTCCACAATACAATAACCAGCGAGGCTTCAATCTAGAAAATAGAGGAAATTTTGGCAGAGGAGGAAGAGGACCGATAATATGTTACAATTGTAATCAATCGGGACACTTAGCCTGCAACTGCTTAAATCCGTGTACAACATGCACATATTGTAGAGAAATGGACCATGCGACAGAATATTATCCTCAACTAGTTTCAAAATGGCAGGCAAGAGGGAATCAGAACCAGAATCTGAATCTGAATGTGCAGAAAATATCAGTGGAGCAGCGTAATGAAGGGCCAAGAATAACAGTTGTTATGCATGGAGGATCTAGGAAAGGGGTTGATGCAAGGAAGGGAGGAAAGCAGTTTAAGCAGTGGGTAAGGAAGTCAGCAAGACCTATGCCAACCTTTGATCCTCAGCAAGAAAAGGATACATATCAGAGGGAAATAAAGGAGGTACTTGGGTAGGATTGGGGAGCATCAACATTAGCTATGCCACATGTAAATTATAGTGATGTGTTGGAGAAGCCAACTGGGAAGGTAAGCACTCTAAAATAATTCCTAAAAAGTTGTGTAGATATAATGAAAGATGAAAGTACGTTGAATGAACTATATGAAATGATTGATTATTTCACACAAGGAAGGGAAACTCCCATCACACAAAGGATGGTGAATCGGGTATTGCGTAGAAAAATGACCAATGGAGAATTCAGATTCAGTGCACAAATTGGGGAATATGACATGGATAATGTTATCTTGGATTTGGGTTATGATATGAATTTGTTACCTAAGAAGACCTGGGAGATGATGGGAAAACCCAAGATGATCTCGTCTCATATTCAATTAAGGCTCATGAATCATCACACGATAATATTGATTGGTTAATTAACAGGAGTACCTGTGAACATAGATGGGGTGTGCACTGTGGAATATTTTGAAGTAATTGAGATCGTGGATGATAGTAAACCATACCCAACACTGATGGGACTGTAATTTTCCTTTGATAATCAGGTGATCATTAATATGAAGAGTAGGGAAATGATATTTGAAGTCAGATATTTGAAAGTCGCTACATCATTGGATCCAACAGAAGGAAAGAGATACATAGAGCTAGTGAGAGGAAATGACATTGACAACTTGTATAACATGACTGCATGAATGGATGATTATGTTAACCCCACTACAGATGGTTCACTAAGTTGGATAAGTATTAGTTCATTTGTATCATATTCAGAGGAAGGTCTGGAGCATTGGCAACAGAGAATGCACGAAGTATCAACTAGATGATGTGCACACATAACCCGATCAGTGCGTTGGATTGGGAAAGAGTTATGTGTTCCACCCATGCATGATGAATTGACTGATATAATATTTTTTGTAAAGGAATTTGAATTACAGGTACCTGAACAACAAAGGTTGTTAGCACTATATGTTGTCCTAAAAGATACTCCATCCAAATGGTGGGTTGCACACAAAGAGTGAATGGAAGGTTGGTCGCATAGAAGACTAATGAAGTGAGAATTGGTACCGAGGTAGAAGATATTGCACCAAAATATATAGGGGAGAGTGATCCAATAGGTCACATTGAGAAGTGCATAACCTTATGGAATTCAGTACCATAGATAGAATGGACGCACAAATTTATACATACATTGGATACAATTCTGAGGAACTAGTATTTGAAATTGGAAATGCACAGAGAAACAATCAACTGGGACGAGTTGACTCAGAGGTTTAAGGTCAAATTCACTTTTTAACACTAATCCCCATTAATGGATGCATATTTATAGGCTATTTGAACCAATATATTCTCAGAAGAAGGGTCGATGGAGGTGATACCAGTCTACGAGGCACACAAAGCTTCTATGACTGTCCATGAGTTATTGGAGTGTTACAATGTTGCTAAGGAAGAAAATGATGAATAAGATCCCAGTAATGTACAAGTACCTAAAAAAAAAGGAGAACAGGCAGTAGAAGGGCCAGAGCTTGAGTCCTCTGCATACACACAACCAATAATCACGTCAAAGGTAAACATTGGGACGACAGAGAATCCAAAGTTTGTGCAGATTGGGGATTACTAGAATGATGAGACAGTAGAGAAGATTGTATACTTGTTGTGCAGATATCAAGACCTATTCCCAACTACATTTTCAAAGATGAAGGGGATAAATGGAGACTTAGGCGAGATGAATATTCCTTTGAAACCAGGTGCTAAGCCAGTGTAACATAGACCATACAAGTTAAATCCTAAGTAATGGGAGAAGGTGAAAGATAAAATAGACAGGATGTTGGATGCAGGAGTCATTGAACCAGTGGAATAATCAAATTGGATCGGTCCAATGGTAGTGCACGACAAGAAGACAGGAGAAATAAGGATTTGTGTGGATTTGAGGAAGTTGAATGATGCATGTTTACATTATCCATTTCCAACACTATTCGTGGATGAGGTACTGGAAAACATGGGAGGCCAAGAGAGTTACTCTTTCACAGATGGATTCTCAAGGTACCATTAGATAAATATTTCATAGGAAGACCGGTACAAGACTACTTTCATGACAAAGTGGGGAAGTTATCAGTATACATTAATACTCTTTGGATTGAAGAATGCCCCTGCAATTATTTCAAGAGTTATGGTTTCTGATTCAAGGATTTATTCATAAGTTCCTTGAAGTCTATTTAGATGATTGGAATGGGTTTATTCTACTGAATTGTCATAGAAGTACTCAAGATAATGTTGGATAGGTATAGACAGTGTTATATTTCACTGAATTTGAAGAAGTGTATTTTTTGTGCACCGTTTGGAATGTTTTTGGTCCATGTGATCTGGAAGTAGGGATTACTAGTGGATCCGGCCAATATTGTAGTGATTCTATATTTAGAACCAACTAGATCAGTCAGACAGATGAGGGAAAATCTGGGTCACATGGGATATTACGAGAAGTTTATCAAAGGCTATGTGTAGATCATAATTCACCTATAGAAAAGTTATTGAAGAAGGAAGTGAAGTTCCAATGGAATGATGACTATCATAAGGGTTTGGACACCTTAAAGAAAAAAATAGTGGCCTCTCCAATTTTTATCTTCCCAAATTGGAACAAGGATTTCCATGTTCACATAGATGCATCATCCATAGCATTGGGCACAGTAATTTTCCAACCATGGGAGGGAGACATAGATCTCCCAATTTCTTTTGCAAGTAGGAAGTTGTCCATAGCAGTGAAGAATTATACTACCACATAACGAGAAGGATTAGAAATGGTATATGTGCTACAGTAGTTCAGACATTATTTATTGGGATCTCACTTTAATATGTATACAGACCATTATGCACTAAAATATTTAGTGAACAAGCCAGTGTTAGGGGGGGAGAAAATGTAGATGGATATTGTTGTTTCAGGAATATGATTTTGAGGTTGTGGTGAAACCAGGGAAGTTGAATGCAGGACCAAATATTTTATTACACATACTTTCAGGAGAAGATGCAGGGAATTTAGATGACAACTTACCAGATGCAAAACTATTTGTAGTTAAAATAGTGAATGATTACTTCTCAGACATCGTGCAGTTTCTAAGTACATGTGTTATAACCCTAAATTGCACATGACATGCATACCTAGCATCATTCCATTTAACTTGCTATCTTTACCAAGCCATTTATGAACATCTCTTCTAAAAAACTTCATTTTGAAGGTGTATGCGCCCTGCACCATTACTACCCGCGTACACAAGCTTGTTGAGCCACTACAACCCGCGCACACTCATAGAATATCGCAAAATGTGGAAAATTGCATAGGATACTGGTATTCAAGCCATTACTTAACCATTTGACTACCCATATCCAGTCACCCCAACTGTTATTGTCCCTTTTGGACTATAAAAGAAGGGGTTGGGGTCCCATTGCAAGGAGAAGCATGAGAGCAAAGAAACTTTGCCCATTTTATCAATCCCCCTTTTCCCCAATTGCAAATCCCTTACCATTTCCCTAACAGAGAAATGAAGAGTAGAAGAAGATGTGGAAGCAATTGGTGCATGGTGAAGAGGATCCTAGGACCAAGTTCGAGGAGCAGTGTCGGTCTCATGTTGTAAGTGAATTTTGTGAGATTAATATAAAGAAGTACTTTTTCCGTCTCACCAAATGACGTCTTAAACTTATATGATTTGCTTACATTTATAGTTTATAATGTCTTACCCACTAATCCATATGTAGAATGCATGCTTGTAGTTTCTTGCTTGTCTTTTGATGAATGCAGGTCAGCCTTGGGAGGATATTTACAGTCGAGAAACAACCAAGCGTAAACGGATCGACATCGGATGCGGAGTTTAAGGTAGGCCTATTGAATCCCCCTCTCTTGTCTTTTATGTATGATTGTGGGGTAATGTTGGGATAGTGATAGAAAGTAGGAGACTTTAGACGGTTAGCTTTGCCTACACTTTAGACCCTTTGTGTAGTCCATAGAGGGGTTTTCCCGCTATAGAAGAATTGGTGACCGTACTGGGGATGCCTCTAGGGTCTTTGGTGATATTTCTTTCTGGGTGCTTTGAATCAGTTTATTCATTTCTTTCTGAGTTTCTGTAAGCTTCTACGTATTTAAGGGATGTTGGTCTTCCATACTAGTACTCCCTGTCTATGCTAGACTATTGTTTTTTCATTTTTTTGAGGAGTTACAGAGGTGTACGCGGCCTATAGTGGGCCTGCACGCGTGCATACCCACCCTGCCTTTGGACAGCCCGCGTATATACGCTGGTTGTTGAAGTGTCAGTAGTGTGCCTGTTGAGAAAAAAATTGTAAAAAGAAGAGGCAGTCACCCTCTTCCCTGTCAGGAGTCACACTCCTCAGGAGTTTTCTTAATCTAGTACTAGTCTATGTTATAGCAGTCTGTAGCCTAGGTCTGACTTCATTTTATCTTTCTTTTGACAAAATATTTCTTGTGTTTTCTTTGAATAGGGTTTTTAGACAAGTTGGTGAGTCTTCTTTGATATGCCTGCTTGGTATTGTCAGTGACTCCCTGCGATCTTCGATTGGGACAGAAGCCATTTATTGGTCCTGTCTGTCGTCATTTTCCCCCTTTTTTTCTTTGGAAGAAAAGAAAATAATTCATTTTCAAATTCCTTGTTTTAAAGCATAAAACAATAAAAAAAAAACTTTCATTTCTTTGTTTGGCAAAGTAGTTTAGGTTAAGTTGCTTCATTTACCAAGGAAAAAGAAATTTTTCTTAAGTTCTTTACTTCAATGCTTAGGACATTAAGTAGCTCGTAGTCAAGCAAAATCTTGTTTCAAGTATTTCTTTTCAAAGATCTGAGAAAAGTAGTTACGGAAATTTTGGTGAAAGAGTTTAAATTGACAAAATCTTTTGTGAAGAAGAAGTAATTTTGTTTCCAGTTTCATCTTATGCTCTTCTCTTTCGTCTCTTAAAATAACATCATTGGTTTCACTTTCATTCCTTTTGACTTAAGATAGCCACTAAAATTAACGCCTAATTAAAAGTTATTAGACTTTGTGTTTGTAGGGTCCATCAACGCAATCTAGGCTAGAGCCTTGATTTAGGATTGGAGAGGAAAATTTTCAAGGCTACAAAAACAAACATAAGAGTCTATGTTAGGGAGTGCTTGAAAGTCTAGTAACTGTGAAATTTATCTATAACCCCCCCTCTAACACAAGGGATAAACACGATGTCATGTGCAGAAAGGTAGAGGAGATAACCCCTCCAAAGTTGGACCAAGCATAGTGGGGAACGCATATAGAGGGATTATCTTGGGATTTCGTTGATCACATTTTCCACAGAGCTTCATGGGTCTCAAATCCATTTGAGGTCCTCAGTCATCTTTTGGAACACTTGATTTCTATACCCTTGATAGGTTTCGAGCTTGATACCCTGCTCATTGCGGTCCACCTGACTGTCAATTGTACCTGCCTGCTGATTGTTCGTGCGCTGGCAACCTAGTTGCATTTATCTTAGTGACTTACATAGGTGACTGTGGGGGTATACCATGGTACCTAGGGTAGACATCAGGCCATTCTTTATGGAGTAGTTTCTCTAGTGTTGGTTGTTGTAATTGTTCTTCCAACTAGCTAGTGATCTGCTTGTCTTATCTCATCGGAACTTTTACTAGTGCGTGTTGGTTTTTAAAAGATTATAGAAATCCCTAGTGCGTCATTGATCTCCTCACACAGTGGAGGATCAGGAGCTCCACCAGTCATGAAGGATTTTGGTCCTGCCGTCGATTGATCTCGATCCACCCACGCCACCGCTAAGGTGAAAACTAGATCAGCAAGGGTCTTTTGGGGCGACCGGATTACAGGAAATTGTGCCTGAGTCATCTCCGAGAGGAGAACATTTGATTCCAGAGGAACCAATCATTTCTTACCTCGGAGCACAAGCTCTTGGTCCGTATAACCCTCCAATCACCGATCTATCGGCACCCATCATTGTACAGGTTCAACCTTACAAGCGTCAGGTAGTGTCACAAGAAGCAACGGAAACAAACGTTGCTACTTCCTTAGGGAATACTCATATACCCTCTATGGTTGTCACTACAGGACGTGTTCCACCTCCTAACCAACCGTCGCCATTCTGGACCACTATGGTCTCGATTGCATCTACCTCGGGCAATGGTCTGATTCTGTCTATGGCGGCGATCACTGCTCCTTTCACTCAAAGTGCGACAGGCCCTCTGTTCTCATACGGGATGCCTAGTTGTCGTATGAGCATTGTACTTTCCTACTCCACTCTACAGAATTTAGGTCTCGGGGCAAGGAGCTCCAACGGTCCTCTGTAAGGATATATGGGGGGCACTTCATCTCCCTATAACACTTTCCCTTATGGAGGGGGTCATATACCTCCTTCGTCCCCTTCACTCGGCAGAGCTCACCAGCATTTCATCAGGCTGAACATAAATTACAGTTCACTTGGAGCAGGGAGTCAAGGACTACCTTCTTATAGCATTCCAGTAGATTTGACACCATTATCTTTGTTCGGCATGTTTGGTAACAACTCTTTCTCGTCAGTTGTCGTCTCGGCAGGGGGCAACCCCGGTTATGGACAACAACATCATGTACAGGGTACTATTCCTGCACAGGGGGAAAACTTAGGAATTCCTTCCTCACAAGGACCTTGGAATCCATGGCAGAGATCAGTTCCCTTATCAGAGATCTCAACCAGGGGAAACCCCTTCCATAACCAATGGAACCCTGGGCAAGGCTCGACACCTATGCCTGTCAGATCGGCAGGGGGAAACCCTTCCCAAAATCTTTGGAATGTGACACAAGCCCAGCCCTTTACATCCTATTATGGGATTCAATTGATGACGTCTAAACAAACGTAGAATCCATACACTGGTCACAGACATGGTTATTACTAGAACCCTGGCTATCAACCTAACTTTTCCTGGCAACCTGGTTTCAGCCAAACTCCAGGCTCCTTTTTCCCTGGTTACAATCAACAACCCAAATTACCATTTCTGGAAACTCTACACTTGCCATACTTGACAAGGTTATTAAATAACCCCATATGTCATGATCCGCGTTGGCCCCCTATGCTGACCAAGTTGCCTTCGGACATCCAAAAATCCGAGGCCAAGCCTAACGAAGATCCAAGCGATCATGTGACTACCTTCCATTTATGGTGCTCATCCAATTCTTTGAGAGACGACTCCATCCAGTTGCATTTGTTTCAACGCACTCTCATCAGGAGTGCGGAGAAATGGTAAATTGAGATCAACCGCTCAAAATACTCTTCCTTCGACGAATTGGCAATGGATTTCTTAAACCATTTCCAATTACCTGTGAGATACTATGTCGGCACCGAATTGCTAGCCAACTTTGAGAAGACAAAAGCGAACCATATCTCAGATCACATCCGAGAATGGAGATGCCGGAAGAGTTTGATAAAAGTGTCAGTCCCACCAGCATTCCTGCTTGAGTGGTTCCTTAAGTCTTTGGTACCTCAGTTATCTAAAGACGCCGCAACCTCAGGGGTCTTTTCAGAGGAAGAAGCAATAATGAGAGCCCAACAACTAGAATTTATTTACTCTCAGTTTGGTTTACTTTACGAAGTTTTTCCATATGCACCACGGTCGATACTTGACAAGACCAGACAGATATATGGACCACATGTCGATGGTATTGTAGGTTCAGCACAAACGAATCCCATTGATCAGTTGTCAAATCAATGATAGTAATTGTTAATACAGCAGACAACGTCCAGCCAGACCATTGGTTCGGCTGCTCCCCCTACTCAAACGTCGGACGTACACAGTGTGCAATCGACAAACCCAAAGGCCACCCAATATTCTGACGGAAAGAAGAAACAGCAAAAGAAGGGTAAGGGGGATAAGAAACCTACCAATAATGCTGGTGAGGGCAACACTAAAAAGAAGAAGTCGAAGTATCCATGTAATCTTTGCAAGGAAGACCATTCGACTCACCAGTTCCCTCGGCTTGCAGAGGCCCAAAAGTTATTGGAACAGCAGCCACATGCCATGTTAACGAATCCATTTCCGCATGGGAAAAATTTAGCTCAAGCCTCTTCAAGTGTGGAAGGGGATAGTCAGGGACCCCCTCCACCTTTGAGTAATCCTTCTTCCACGAATGTGTACATGATGAAAGGTAGCGTTGACATAACAACTAGGACACGTGACTACAGAATGCCAAACACCCCTGAGAAGGGTAAAGAAGCCGAAAACCCATATCTTCCTCTCCAGATTGAGAAAATGTTGGGTGAAACAATGACACGCATCCCAAAATGTGTGTTCAAGAAATATTCTCACAACCCAAATGCAAGGTCCTCCTAGAACTACTCTGTGGTAGAGGATTTGTCACAAACCCCTTGTGCAATGTCAACTTTGGAAGTCCTCCAGAGCTGCCCTTCCCAGAGAAAGACTTTGTTAGCTGCCTTAGGACCCGCTAAGAATTGTAATCTAGGAACGATCATGCTTGATGCAACCGACTTAAAACCTCGTCTTCCTTACCACGTAGCATTTCAAATAGTAGTGGCTTACACCATGAAACATTTTACTTGGAATATTTTCAGCACAGTGGTTGATGAGGGTGCCTTGACATGCATGGTGTCGTTGGCATGTTGGATGGCTATTGGCCAACCCATTTTGTCTCTGTCACGTACTCTTCTTACCGCTTTTGACGATCATTTGTTCCAACCACATGGAATCATCCCCTCTTTTCCCATGCAATTAGGAGGGAAGACCATGTGTGTCGAAGTTGAAGTGGTCGATGCGTCTCTCGACTACAATATCTTGTTAGGAATGAGTTGGACCTACGCTATGCAAGCAGTGGTCGCGACAATTTTCCGATCCTTGTTGTTTCCACACGAGGGTCGGATCATGACCATTGATTAGTTATCCTTCTCCCGTCCTAACCCTTCATCGAGGGTATCCACGGTCCCGATGATTGATAACCCTCATCCTGGCATTGTCAACATAGGGGTTGGTTTGTGCCCACCTTTGATGGGTACTTTCGATTACCTGCCTCCAACCAGCAATTTCCATTACATGTCGGTTGTCCCTGACCAACCTAGGGCCGAAATATTTCAAATATCGTCGTTTCACACTACTTACTTTAACGATCTGTGGACTCTTCTTTCCCCATCAACCATGATGGAAGGGACATGGCACCATGGCATGACCATGCCTTTGTCCATGGCAGAAGTTGTGTACTCTATAGTTCATCAAGCTTTCATCGACCCTGATCCGACTCCCACACAGAAGTTGGATCCAATTCTCAAGCCTACATGGGCTCAAGGTTCCTTTACCGATATTGATTCTTTAGACTTAGTATTTCCCTCAGATGAGGCAAATATTGAGGCAATGACTAGTCCGGACAAACCCTGGGATGATCTTCATCACAGATCTTACTTCCTCCCAGAGTTAAGAAGAATTGAAGCAGGTGAATTCACTCTTACTATGACTGGAGATAAGGCTTGTCCTATCAATTCTTTGGCTACGCATGTTTTTTACGCGGAAGGAAATATGGAAAACAATGCTCAAACGATACCTATGGATATCTCCATAATCCCTGGCGTCATGGAGAATATCTTCGTCGGAGTGGAATGCTCCCCCGAGGAGATTCAAATCTACAAAAATTTATTTAAGGAATTTCATGACGTGTTTGCCTGGTCTTACGAGGAAATGTCAGGCATAGATCCAAGAATCGTCGAACATGAAATCATGACATATCCTGATGCTAAGCCGGTCTGGCAGAAGCTTCATCCAGTTAATCCTAGGAAAGCAGCAGCTATTAAGGATGAAGTAGAGAAACTACTCCAAGTTGGTTTCATCTACCCCATCCAATTGACTCAATGGGTGTCAAATCCCATTCCAGTCAACAGAAAATAGGGTATGATTCGCGTATGTATGAACTTCCATGATTTGAACAAGGCCTGTCCAAAGGATAATTTCCCCACACCATTTATTGACCATATAGTTGATGAATGCACAGGTTGCGAATCCTTTTCTTTCATGGATGGTTTTCCGAGATACAATCAAATACAAATCAAGCCCGAACACCAACACAAAACCGCTTTCATATGTCTGTGGGGTACATTCGCTTATCGGAAGATGCCTTTTGGTCTAAAAAATGTTGGAGCCACATTTTAGCGGGCCATGTATTTTTCTTTCCATGATCTCAAACACATATTCGAGGATTATCTCGGTTATTTAGCGTCACGATCTCGCAAGAGAGTTGATCATCCCGCACACCTTTGAATTATCTTTGATCGATCTTGCTACTACCAGATCCGCTTGAACAAAAACAAATGTAGCTTTTGCATCACATCAGGTCGTCTGCTTGGTTTCATAGTTTCAACAATAGGGATCATGGTCAATCCTCTAAAGGTTGAGGCAATAGTTCAGTTGCCTCCCCCATGCACAATCCCTTAGCTTCAGAGTCTACAGGGAAAAGTAAACTTTTTACGGTGTTTCATCGCAAACTATGTCGAGATCACAAAGGGTTTTATGCGTTTACTGAAGAAGGATGTTATTTTTCATTGGGATGAAGCCGCTCAGTGCTCTTTCGAACCGTTGAAACACACCCTCACATCTACCCCTCTACTTCGGCCACCCAATTATAATAAAGGTTTCTAATTGTACTTGGCCACTGCAGAGTCGACCATTAGTATGGTCTTGGTTCAGCAGGATGATTTTCTCTTAGAATATGTGATTTATTACCTGACCCAAGGCCTGGTTGGACTAGAACTCAATTATTCCCACATTGAAAAACTTACGTTGGCACAGTTCATGATGTCCAACGGTTCTGTCATTACATCTTTTTTCGCAAGACCACCGTCATTGTCGTTGTGAATCTATTTCAATACGTGTTGACACGACCTGTAATTGGCAAAAAGATTAGTAGATGGATAGTTATCCCCCAGGAATTCGACTTGGATTTTGTTTCGACGAAATCCAAAAATTTGTTGGTCTTTGCGGAACTCATTTCAAAACTTCCGGTCGAATCAGGTGATGTTATACCCGAGGATTCGCCTATCAAAGGAGATATGTTTTTGATCGCATCTTCGGACCCCTGGTACGGAGATATACTAGTCTATCTCCATACTTTGAAGTTCCCTACCTCTGCTTCTCGTGATGAGCGTCACCACATACGCCATCAGGCCAAAAACTATCTCATACTCAAGGACACTCTGTATCGTCGAGGTGTAGATTTCATCCTTCGTCGGTGTCTCACCCATGAAGAAGAAGAAATCGTGCTTAATGATTTCCACACTAGAGCATGTGGCGGTCATTTGTCTGGGTTGGAAACAGCCCAAAAGATTCTACGAGTCGGTTACTTTTGGCCGACATTAATCAAAGATTGTGTTGAATCGGTCAAGAAGTGCCACCCGTGTCAGATATTCTCTTGGAAGATGAGGGCACACCCTATTCCCATGTTTCCTGTCATCACATTTGGTCCCTTCACCAAGTGGGGGATTGATTACACTACATGCAACCCTCCTTCTGCAAGGGGGTATCGTTATATCATCGTAGCAGTATACTACTTCACGAAGTGGGTCGAAGTTATGCCAACGTTAAAAGATGATGGCAAGATCGCAGCTCTCTTTGTGTTTAACTAGATAATAGCAAGGTTCGGCGTCCCGAGAGAGATTGTAACTGACCATGGAAGTCACTTTCAGAACAAAATGATGTTTGAGTTAACATCAAAGCTTGGGTTGAGGAAAGAAAATTCATCACCCTACTACCCACAAGCGAATGGTCAAGTGGAAGCTGTGAATAAATCCCTAAATACTATTTTACAGCGAATGATCAATTCGGCCAGGTCAAACTGGCATTTGATGTTGTATTCGGCATTATGGGCCTACCGAACATCCATTAAGACTGCAACTGGTTTCTCACCTTTTCAACTCATTTACGGGCTGGAATAAGTCTTTTCTATAGAGTGTCAGATCCCCTCTCTAAAGTTGGAAGTATAGTTATTGCCAGACACTTCACCGCTTGAAAAGCATTTATTATATCTTGAGCAGCTTCGGGATGCATCCTTGGCTAACAAGGCTCACAAACATAAATTCAAGTGTCAGTATGATCAGTCTGTTCTTCCTCGGATTTTCTCTGAAGGTGACCTTGTCCTAGTCTATGACCAAGATAAAGATGTCGTGGGGGTAGGCAAGTTCAAACCCATGTGGTTCGGACCTTTCATCATGAAGGAGGTTCTAAAGAAGGGCGCTTATCTTCTGGTGGACTTTGAGGGAAATTCTTTGGTGGAGCCTAGAAATGGGCTCTACCTCAAGAAGTATTACTCGTAGGTGGGTCACCTTGGATGAACTCTTGTACCATATGTATAGTCCTGTACATTCTATTTTTAGTTTTTCGTCTTTTTGGTTTTATGGACGTGTCGTTTTTTATGTCATATTTTTCACTGTGGTAGATGTCAAGTGAATCAAAGGTGTTCGTTGGGTTCACGGATGGTACTAACCAACACACTCGGAGTCTTGATTCTGCAACTTGGGTGATTTTCACACCTCAAGGCCAGTTGCTATCTTTAGGAGGTATCTGTTTAGTTGACGCCACAAACAATGTCACCAAATACAGCGTAGTATTAGAGTTGCTTCATGACACTTTGTCGCATGGTATCTCTCACCTCCGGGTCTACTTAGATGCTCAACTGGTTGTGTCTCAGTTAAATGGGGTTTACCACGTTTATGATCCTACACTACATCGACGGTTCCTTAGGGTACGTCTCTTAGAACGAAGATTTGATTACATTATGTATATCCATGTTCCTAAGAGATTGAATCAAATCACAGATACTCTAGCTAATCATGTATTAGATTGTCATATTGCACACATGTAAGAAAAATCACACACACACACACACATGCAAATGCATTTGTAAAATAGATGTAATCCATAAGACATAAAAAGATGAAAATGACCCATATATATATCAAAAAATATCAAAGTACATGGGTGGGCGCAAGCGCCTCAAAAATATATCCAGTAAGAGTCAAAAATATGTCCAGTAAGAGTCACGGGGCTTATGCCCTCAAAAATATACAAAAGGTTCTCTCAGAACGTAAGTAGTCTAGCCTAGCTAAGGGTGGGGCATGTTGGCCCTGCCATAGTGAACAACAGTGTTCGCCAAACGCCAAAAGAGTTGGACCCAGGTCCGTGGCACCCCAACTACATGAGGTTGCATTAACGGTGGGAGATCCTTGATCTCCACCATAGGGATTGTACGAGTGAGCGCGGTAAGGTTCCACTCTACCCACCTCAATACTCTCTCAGCCTCTTCGGCTGGAGGCCCCCCTGCTGTTGTTGCTGGTCCGGCGGCTCCAACTGGTCCTACCTCTGGTCGAGGATGTTGCCTAGTCCTTGAAAAGTCTGCTAGATGAACTGGTCCCACATCTATACCTAACAGATACATAAGTGTCAGATACTCTGGTATACAAAAAAAATGATATATTTAAAACGACATAAAAATTAAATAACTTTGAAAAGAAAACTTACCCATCTCTCCTCGCTCCGCTCCAGTAGGTACAAGAATGTCAGGATCTCTGGAAAAGTTAATCCTGGCATAGGGGTAGTCCTCTATTGTCAGAATCTATCCTAACCACCAGTCAAAAAACTTGTCATCAAAGGCCTCGATGGTCCTCCCCCCACCCTGTCATAGAAACAACGTCGCCCATCTGCATAGCATCGGGAGAGTGGCCTCGTGCCCTCTTATAGTCTCTCGAGGACTGAGACTGGGTACCCTCTCGAAGAAAAAGGAACACAAAATAGTCCCAAACCCGAAGTTTCAGTGCTCCTGTATCTGACACTCTGTCAATTGTCTCTTCATGCAATCCAGCATGGTGGTACTCCGGTTCAAAATCCGTACATTTAAGCATTGTACTGCACAATGCATGTGTGCCCGGAAAGCCTGATGCAAAGCCGCGGATCCAGTGATCTTCCCAATGAGTAGAACTATCACTTTGAGTGATAGGTTTCTGATATTATGAATAGGCACCTGAGAACCCACTTTCTCAGTACCAACCTCGCAATGGAGTCCAATCAACTCCTAAATGTTGTGGGGCCCGGGGGGAAAGGTACGCAAGTTGACTAGATCCCCTCTCCTCAAGAGACCAGTCAGGAAGTAAATGTCCTCAGTCATTGGATTCAACGACTACCCCTTGATCATGAATGCCTCTGCGTTAGGATTCCAATAATCTTTCAATGCATTAAGCAACCTGGGTTGTGCCCTCATAAATGGACACTGGAAAAACTTTAATAACCCGCATTGTGACAAAACAGCGATAGCAGCAGGGTCCTCGGAGACCAAAAAATAAATTTCATCATGCTCCCTCCCTCTCCAATGCACATACATCCTACAAACACAAAGAAATGGAGAGTTAACTCTTGTTTTTCCCTTTTATTTTCCCACTTATTGAGGGTGTACGCGGGTTGTCTTGAGGACAGTCGCGTGTACATGCGGGCAACTTCTCTTCTGCCCATGTGTACATGCGGGTTGTGCTTGGAAAGCCTACGTAGACGCAGGGCTGACCTCTTTAAAGGTCAGTGCCCGCCAAAAAAAACAAAAGAAATGAAAAAATGGAAGATGGAAATGCAAGGGAGGTTAGTATGTACTTACTTGGTCCAAACGGAAGTTCGTTTCATCCACTGAAGCTCCTGGAATCAACTATTTCGGCAAAGGGGTGTTTTTTGACTTTTGGTCAATTCTCAAATTACAATGGTGATAATGAGCTGCCAGATTTCTATTTATAGACTTTTTGGCCCATTTTTGTCATTTTTTGGCCCCTTTTGCCATTTTTTCTAGCTTGAAAATCATTTACTATAGTTCTTGAGTTTCTCAGGGGATGTTACGATAAGTGCTACTTTGGGTATTGGGAAGTTTTTTGAGAGTTGGGTCGGTTTTAAAGTTATTTTGGTAAAAAGTCATTTTTCCAACTTTGTGCATGTAAGATAGGATTCCACCTCCACTTGTTGCACCTCGTTGTCTTTTTTGCTTTGCCATAGGATCGATCCCACCGAATTGTGACATGAAACCCTCACTTTTTCTCTAGAAGTGTCGTAATTTAGTGGTAGAGCCTACCTGTACATGGATGCCATAGGTAGATCCTGGTTTCATTTTGGTGTCCATGTCGTCACTAATGACTATAGGCTCGGGAGTCCTTATTAGTTTTTCTTGATTACAAGTATGAGCCTCATTTGCATGATTCATTATCACTCTTTACCTCACCCTTGGGACTCCCAAAACACAACAGGTCTTCTTTTAATCCCTTTTCAGACCCTCTAAACATGAAAATATTGTCGAGTGATCTTGTTTCCCTTCACGCTCGCTAAACTAAAATTTGAAGGCATGTCTGTCCGACGGTATTTTACCCCTTTTTCGGTCCGGATGGTCAAAAGTATGAACAAAGGTATACTCTAGGAGCCTCAGTTCTCTAGAATAGTACTCTCAGGTATAATTTTACCCCTTTTTTGGGCCTGAGGGACTAAATCTATGAAAAAGGAACCACCCCCCCCCCCCCCCCC